>VXAX01006841.1:790379-932451 GCA_013399835.1 Leptocoma aspasia
AGATCATGGATTCAAATATGGGACATTTGAACTAATACTTGGACTTTGAAATGGATTTCTTTAACAGTTTTCTCTGCAGTGCAAGTTCTTAAACTAAAGCTACTCTATTTCCCCAACGTGTTCAACAAAATCCTTAACGTCTAGCATGGTATCTTAATAAAGAATAAAGTTGTTCTTTAAAAAATCTGCTTTAAGTAGATTTTTCCCCCAAGTTTTCTTAGTTAAGGATTCCAAAAGTGGTATTCACAAATTCTTGCATTTAAATTTTTATTGCAGTGGTATAGATGAATACCATCATTGGTATCCTTAAATTTTATTTCTGCTCATGAAGGTTAATCATGATTGTCTATTTAGTAATCACTTACGAATTGTGTTCAGATACAGCAGTTTCAGGTGTAATCATCAGAGCTGGTTAGTCAGGCATTCCAGATAGTGGTTCTTTTCAGAACCTTTTTTAAAGGGTTGGTTAACTACCTCAGTAGCAGAGGATTGAACTATACCCTGTCTGTACTGTACATAGAAAATCTTTGTAGATAAAAGCAAGGCTTGTTTAATATGATATGAGGGTAAGATTATAATATACCAAATGTAACATTCTTAGTTGCCTTTAGTTCCAGAGGCTTTGTAAGACTTCCTCATGACCATCATAACAGGCCTTGCTTTTGTCGTATTTTGTGGCTGAAAAAGCAGCCTTGCTTCTTCAGATATTGTAGTTATTTGGATGTATAATAGTTTAGCAAGATGTTACTTTTGTAAGACATCAGATGTTCAAAAAAAGTGCATCAGCAACTTGTACTAAATACTGCAGTGTCCCTTTATAAAAGGTCAGACTAAAACTGACAACTGTACAGTGAAGCCTGACATTTGGATATTTTGAAGTTTTTCATAAATCATAGAATAGTATATGGCTGTAGTTTAGCTTTTTAGGTAAAAGGTATGTTTTCATTAGTGCATTTCTTATTGCTGATCACTGTAAAAACATGTGGATCAGCTTTCCATTTCTCTTACGCAGATCATGATAACCTGTAGAGTAGAGTAGAGTACAATCATTTGTGCTATGTTTTTAATTTTCTAAAGCACCTTGATGACAGTGAGTGTTCAGTGGTGAAGCATCCTCTATTGAACCACCCTTAAAAAAAGACAAAATAACAACATAACCTTGCCAAGTCCAGTTTCATATAGGTAAAAGATAAAATTATGACTTACTTTGGACTTGGCATAAAGAGTTCCCTTAACCCCCTTCACAAAGGGATACTGCAGTTATACTACATACCCATAGGCACCACAATGAAAATTGAAGCTTATACCTAATTAAGGTTTTATACACACCAGTTCCCCCAGTAAATGCAAATTTTAACGAAATTAGACATGTCATATGTTGAAAATGCTCATGGCAAACAATCATTTTGCATTCCTGCAAATAAAATTGTTTTATACTGTAAGCTGGAGGCGAGTGTAACTTATTTTTGTAATAAAGTTTTTATTTTTTTTATGTGTCATTAATATAAATGTGTGTTAGTACAGAGATCTTCTGGTTAAAAACTTAGAATCGCACACATTTCAGTATGTTTACTTGTATTTACATAATTTTTAGAATAGTGGTTGCCAATAGCCTGTATGTTTTCACATTAATTGATTTTTTTTTTTTTTTGTTATCTTAATAAACCATTTTAGTATGTTGTATGTCAATTACTGGGATAGCTGGGACATAAAGTGTAATTAAAAATTGTCAAGTATTCATTGGAATATGTAAATGTGCCTTGCCAGTTTTGAACTTTTAAGACAAAGTAAGTGAACAATGGTGAAATGAGTAGTCAATGCCTAAGAGACATTTGCTACCAGAGTTTCATATACTGCCCTTGCTAAAGAAAAGAAATTTCTTCCTCAAATTTTAGTGTAAAACTTAACAGTTGCATTAGCTTCTGAATTTTGAAATCTACTTAGAGAAACTAGGCTTCTGGAAAGTGGGTTTTCTAATTGTAGCCTTAAGTATAATTTTGAATTTCAATGTAATCCTTGGTGCTGGCATTCCCAGTGCCAAGGAGTTTAAATGCTCCCTTCAAAGAGGTTGCCATGCCTACTGGCACTTTTACTGTCATACGGTTTTATAAGGAACACTGTCAAGATGTGGAAACCAATTTTGAACTTGCTATGAAATGAAACACTGGGGGCTGCAGGAGAGGGAAAGTCCTCAGATTTCTTAATCTTGAAATCTCTCCATTGCTGAAAAACTTAAAACACTTGTTGGATCACAAGTGCTAGTGACTAGTTCTTAGTCTGGAAACATGTTGTGGGGGTTAATACGTTTATGGAATTGTAACAGTAGATGGAAGTGCATAAAAACATTGCAACTAAGGCACTATGTGTGTTGAAATTGTGGATTAAATGCCTGATTTCAGCTCTGATAAAAGCATGGGGGACAACTATTTTAAGAAAAAAAAAAAGGCAAAATTGACAGGAAAGTTTTTAATGCAAGCAATGGTGAGTGAGCAAAATACCAAGATCCTGACAGTGTTCCCTCTAATTATGAACTCAAGCCATTATAACTTTTACAATTAAATATGATTTGCACTGTTCTGATATTGGTGCAGTTTTTTAGAAAAATTATCAGAAAACTAAATTGCATGTGGTAATTAATATTGTGAAAAAATCCTAAAATCAAAAAAATGTTATTTTTCAAAGCTTTAAATTTGATTGTTTAAAGAAAAACCGTTAAGTGGAAATACTGGTGAGAATGGGCAAGTGCATATATACAACATCAGTTTGGTTGCACTTGGGTGTTGGTAAACTTGGAATGTTCTACAGCAATAATGCATCTCTTAGGGGGTGCTTTGGTGACAAATGAACATATGACACAGTTCTTTTTGGCATGTTGAAGGCAAGTTTTGACTTAATATAATGTGCTGCCTCTGTTTATTCTAGTAGGAGGCTCTCTTTACTGAAACACCTGCAGAGGTGTGTAAGTAGTGTAGTTCCACATTGATTTGTAATGTGTTTCTAAATTCAAAGTCTAGTTGAATTTAATAAGAAACCAGAAACTGCTGCTGCTTAACACTTCTGGTTTATAAACACTCCAATACATGGCTTTTAAAATTATACTCCTGTTTTAATACTCATTTTTGTTTGAAAGGTTTCATACAGGACATGCAAATGTACTCTTTTTTTTCTTTCCAGTTTTTAAAGAGGAGATTTGTTATGACCCAGAACTTAAGTTTGTGTTTTTACTGTTGGAGGAAGGCTGTTACTACAATAAGATACTACTAAGATCAGTTTCTGAATTTCTGCGTTGTACAACTCTTATGTAAATACGCTCTTTAAAATCTACACTAAGGAATATTAATTTTGTTCTTGTTGGGGTTGAGGGGTATGGCATAGTCTAAAATAAATGTAGTGTCCTCTAAAAGCAGGATTCCCAACTTCAGGATAGAAATATTATATATGGCTGCAACTTTCTATTCCGTTGTGCCTTTGATTATACTGCAGAGGCTTAACTTTCCTGTTCAGCCTTGCAATTATTTTAGTGCTTCCATATGCCAGTGAGGGGAGGTTTGTTTTTTTTTTTAAAGAAATAAAACTGAAAGGCAACATGGTCGTAAACACACAGAACATTTTCACAAAAGAGTATGTTTAAATTGATACACTGCACAATATTAAGACTTATTCCCTCACATTAGTGAGATATTAGTGGAAAATATTGTTTAAAATGGAGTAGCAAGTTTTGAAGTAGGCAGTGAGGCAGTGAACTTGACAAGATGGTTTTCAGACAGTTGAAATGGGTCAAGTACAAGCTTGAGTCTGTGTTCATGCCCTGAATGTTATGATTCCTGACTTTATGACTGTTTGGACTTAATGGACATACAAGTCTGTCTTTATGGAGTGTTTTGCTGAATTAACTCCAGCACCAGCACATGACGTCTCTTGTCTGGGGCTAACGAGTTGAATTAGTTGGGCATAGGAAACACCAGATTGTACTTTGCCATTTGCTCTGTCAGATGAAAATGGAATGTGGCCACAAAAGAGGAAGTTGAGCTGAAGATTCCTTGATCCTTAGTGCAGGTAGTGGGGGAAGAAGGAATAAATTACTGTCACTTTACAGCCATCTAGTACAAATGAATAATGGTTCCTAGAAGCTCTGATGTTAAAAATCTTTCCAGGAGCTTGATTTTCACAGTTATCTGGTCACAGTTTTCAAGTGTGTGTTTACTTACGTTAAAAAATCCATGGGAGGAAAGAGTGACTGTTTTGATGCCCCTTTCTCCTGATTGTTACTAAAGACAGATTTGCTGGAAAGTGCCACTAGGGTTAAGTCATTAGTTTACTGGCCGGTTGGAGAGGGGTGATTGTCTCATGTAATTATACATTTTTCTTGCCAATATATAACTGGCTACTAGTTTCTCCACAAAATACATATTTTTAAATGGCCAACTCCTGAGCAGATGCTGCACAGCTGAGCTCATCTGGATACATTAGGTTATGTGATTCATTTAAAGCTATCTTCACAAAAGTTTCTTTCGATGGTCAGACTTCCAGGTACCTGGTAGAAGCTTTTTTTTTTTTTAAAGTAGAAAAACAAAAGCATTTGTGAAGTCTAGAAAATGCAGTCATAATATGTAGGTAATAGGTACTTAAATGCGGATTGAATATTTAAAGTTTGAATTGCAAAACACATTTCAGTTCAGGTAATTGTTTATGAAGTTTGGTGTCCACTCTAAAGCCAGCACTTGTATTCAGTCATTTAGGTAAAACTTGAAGTGTTGAAAATCTAATTCCCGGTAGCCTGAGAGTGATTCATTTGGCTGATTATTGGTGGCAGTTCCCTGTGCACGGTTAGTGTGACAGTGTACTTGCTTTGGTCACTAACATGTATGTAGAAGAGACATGGAATCTTACTCCTTGTTTTCTTTGCACTAAGGAAGTTATGAAATGCACTCTTAGTTCTGCTGCACAGCCAGCAGAATAGTTATGTCATTAGACTGCACAGAAGATAATGGTAAGTAAAAATAGACTTTCTAGTACTTAAATGACTTGCAGTACCTAAAATCTAACTTCAGTAGACTTGTTTAATTGATTCCTTATCTGCAGTGATTAACCCAGGTTGTGCATTTTAACTCTTAATTCTAGTGTGTCCACTTCAATGCCAAGAGAATGTTGAGTGTAATCTGACACTGTTTAGTGTTAAATATTTCAGATCTAAAAATGTCTTAAATGCTTAATAGATGATTCAGTATCTATTTTTACACTAAAGGGTTAGTAATCATAGTAGTTTAAAGGTTTTTAAATGAACACAAGTCATCTGTTGAAATCCAGGAATGGAATGTATCACATCCTGAGTTTCTGGTTCCAAGTGTTGTGCTTTCAGTATTGTTCTACCATGTAAAGTAACAGTTTTCAGATTTTTTTTTTCTCTTTAGTGGGATGAGGCATGTACCTAATTCTGTCACTCATAATGGTTATTTAAAAATAACTACTAATTACTATTACTAAGTGTAATGAATTTGGGATTAAAAAGCTTCCTCCTTTGGAATTTGACAAAGATAAATTTAGAGATGTTACATCAGTAAACGAGGGCTTTTCTGAAGAAGCAATGTCAGCATGCTTTAAAATAAAGCTATATTATAAAGCACTGTTGAGAGCTAGCATAAATTAAATTATAGGTAATCTTTTCATTATGCAGATGAGTATTACAATTCAGGGGTGATTTTAACATTACAGTATTTGAGATGACAGAAAACATGTAGTTCCTGCATCTGGAAAGCCAAAGTGGCTATTAAAGGATTGTTCCTGTTTTAGATGGTGGTCAAAGGCTTCCTTTGGATATTGCAATTAAATGTTTTTTCTTCTAGTACAAATAGTTGTTTTGACAAGCCAACCTGTGTCCAATACAGAATTTTGAGTTTTGTATGTGTGCTTAAGTTGATAGTTCTAGCAGAAGACAAACATTCAGTGACAGTCACTGATGTGTCTTTCACCAGGAAGTGACCAATGTGTGACTGCCTTAAACTAGTCTAGTGAAACTGTCCTGTATTTGTTATTTACAGTTACAGAAGTGTGATCATTTAAACTTGCTTTTGAATTAGTGAGATGCTTAAAAGCTGCTTTGAAGAAAACTGGTATATATGTTGTTACAATCTGTCAGAATTTGCAGATGAAGAAATATGATGTGGGTTTCAATGCTAACAGAAGACTTGGCCTGGATATAAAGGGACAGGTGGTCATAACTTCTTTCATGGGAAGACCTGATGTAACAAGGCTTAGATGACTTCAAGCATTAGCAGTGCCTTGCTCCACTATTTTCTTGTAATATTAACACAACCTGTCAGGAAAAAAAAACCCAACTCGTTATTGGATAACTCCAGTGAGATCCATCTTCCATTTAAGAAGGATCTGTAAGGTCTTAAATCCATTGGATTTTGTATGGTGTTTGCTGCTTGGGTTTGCATAGAACTGACCTTATAGTGGGAATGGTGTAATAAATGGCAGTTTGCATTTTTGCTTAATGTTACACTAATTTGAAGTTTGGTTTGTTCAGGTGGCCACGTTTCTATCCAAGAAAATGATCTTAATATTCATATGTCCTGAACTGATCAGTAAGTCTTAGACCCTAGTAGTTAATTTGAGCTAGTTGGTCTTTTCTTAGGTTAACTGTTAAAATCAGTACAGGTTTCTACTAGCAAGTAAAGAGTTTTGTTTTCTTAATGGCAGTATATAAACATTCACAGTTTATTGCCTCAAGTGTAACATTTCTAAATACTTCTGCTTTCATTGAGTGATGAGTGGAGTATATGGATGAATAGTGAAAAAACATTGCTAACTAAGCTTTTTAGCAAATGAAGCCTGCCAGAGTGTAATGCAGTTTGAGGTGCATGAAGGTGTACCTGCTATGCAGGTACAGATGGCATTGAGATGTAACAGGTAGTGGTCACATCTCAACAAAGCGTGCACAAACTACCTTCAGTGATGGCATGTGCTAAAGCAGATTATGTGGTATTGAAGTGTGGTAAAATGCTTGTGTAGTTTTACTGTGGAGCTAGTAAAGAACAGCTACAATAACAACTAGTACAGCTGCAGGTAGATGATGATCAACTCCAAGTTTTGTAGTCTCTGGAAGAACAAGAGACAGTCGTGCATAGTGTGTATTACAAGTTTCTAAATCCTTGTGAAGCAGCCTTTTTCTTTAATATGTGAAGATTAAAACATGTACAATTCAAATTCTTAATGCAGTTAAAGATAGAATAATTTAGCAATTCTGGTTTTTCAGAATTGTTCAGATGTTGGGTGTTCAGATGGCTGGGTGTAGTTAGAGCCCATAATCGAGGCATGCATTTTAAAATTAAGGTAATTTTTGGACTCTGTTGAGAAAGACTGAGCCTGTTTAACAGCAGGGCCAATCTTAGAATACCTGTAGTTAGCAAAAATGTATACACTGCTGAGGGATGGGAGGAGGCACAGCCAACCCACAGGAACGAAAACACAAGCACCCCCCCCCAATACCCGTATCCTCTGACCCTGAAAGATGTTTAGGAAGAGGACAATATTCACCACTTTCTAAGGGCAGTGCAATCTAAATAGGTCATAGGTGTTGGAATTCTTAGATACAGGGCAGGCGAGATTAATGTGATAATCTTGGAACTTCTGCCTTTCCACTACATGGTAAAAATAATGTAGAGACATCTCAGGTTTCACAAATGAACTAAAATTGTGGTTAATGTTCACATTAAGAAAGAACAGACATGTCTTGACTCAGACATCTGGAAGGGCAAGAAGTGTCTCTGTGAAAAGAAAAACTTGTAGGGTCTTCCGTGAATACCTCTGTTCTTTCTCAAGCAATCTTGACAACCAGGGAGTTCTCCACAGAGGAATACCAAGGGGTTTGTCTTGTATTTAATAGGTTGGCCTAGGACTGATCACATCACAAATGCTCCCCATTTTGGAAAGCTCTTAATAAAGCATATTATTTGCTCCCTGACAAAAGGAAAAGAAATGAAACAGTTCGAAAAATAAGTTCTCTCCCTGTGGGCAAAAGACAGCCATCAAATCTGCCTGAACTATGCTACTGGCAAGTTTCTAATCTAGGATTAAAGAAAAAATAGGGAAATAACCAGGCAAACCACAACATACAACAACTTCATTTAGCTATGTTACAGCTTTGTAGGATCTTCCCTGCCTCTAACCTGTCTGTCCTTTTCCTGTGAAAGGTAGGTACACTCTTTAGCCTGGCACCATCTAGCAGCCACGGCATGACGAGAGGGGAATGTCAGGTGATGGATCTTGGCCAGATGGAAACACCAGGTCAAAAGCAGACAGGGTTCTTGCATTATATGTCAAAAGGTAAGAATATCCTGTCCTGGCTGTTATAATCATCAGGGGCACTTCATCTTGATACATATTTCAGAAGAAAATTGTATCTCTGTAAGAGGAGGTTTTAAACACAACAAAATGCAAAATCTGTGGAAAAAACCACCCTGTTACTATGCCTAATGCTGCTGTTTCAAATGTCCTGTTCAGAGAAGTGAGTGATGTCCTAGATTGGTATTTGTAAAATTGCTGTTTGGAAGTGATCAACTAATGGCCTTCTCTAGAGGGAAGCAAGAGCCAGCCTTGACTATCTGATACACATATTCCAAAGGCAGACCTTTCCCCATGTAGGTAGAGAGTTCTTCATCTCCTTTTAATGGTATAACATATTTGCCACTCACTGCTCTTAATAATCCCTTAGATGGTGGGTAAAAGTAGGGTAGTTGAGAAAAAGCTTTTTAATAAGGCCTGATGATGCCTCATAATTGAGTGATGCTTGAGAAAATGCCAAGTTCCTAGCAAAGTTTGCATTTAAAGTTTTGATTTAAATGTCTCAGTGCAGGGCACAAAGTGAGAATAGGTGTTACACTTGTACAGCTGGTGAATCAATGCCAAATCAGCAGCCTCTGCAGTGTTCAAGTTCAGGATGGGCCCAAAGAGCTCCCAAGTGCAGCAGTGCCTTGTACAGAGTTGTGTTCTTGAAAAGTGCAATACAGGCTCAGCATCCTGTGAGGGAGAAGTAGCTGATCAATTTCTTGGGACTTTTAATTCATTAAAGACCTGGTAGGGCAAGGAACCAAATAGGTATATTCTACACTGAAGGTGGCTGCTGCTCAGGAATGAAAGTGCTTAAAATTAGTGGTATGTGCTTGGAAGCATATCTCTGGGACCCCAAGATGTGAAGACTTAAGAACCAGTATGAAGGTTGCTGAACTTGGTTTGAAGATGTTCAAACGAACATCTAGGCTACCTGTTCAAGGAATTACACTTCCTTAATGAACAAGGGATATTTTTCTAAAGCTAAGGCCAGTATTAGATCAGAAGGTAGGAGGAGGCTGAAGAAGGAATGTGGTAAGGTAGAATACACTTGGAAGTTGTTTGCCAGCACGGTCTCTACTTCCTGAGTTAAAAGAGGATAAATCTTTGTATGTTGTTCATTAGTGCTGAGAACATACAGGATTTGTTTTCACAGACAGATTTTTGTCAGGAAAAGTCACTCTCACTGCAGGTGTGAGCATGGTGAGCAGCACTTCTGAAAACTGGGAAAAGGGAGTGTACCTGAACGTAGAAGTAATGTGAAATGAACTTGTGGAGATGTGTGCCTGGTCTGAGTTCTTGGTGAAACTCAGGTGAGCAACTTTGAACTAAGCTTGGACTAAATGTACTAAATTCATGTCTTCTCACTATCAAGGCTGCCCCTCCAGATAATACATGATTTCAGTTTGGTCCTTTCTCTGTTCTTTTTGTCCTTGGGCTTTGGGGAAAAAGAGTGAGTCAAGCATAGGTAGCTTGACTTCTCCAGACCTAACAGCTGAAGGGAAAAATGGAGAGGGGAGTACACAGCTGGGCAGTGGTCCAAGAACACACCAGATACATGGGCTGTCCGGAATTTGAGACTGGCTGATGCTCCCAAGTTTCTTGACCATAATCTATCCCAGAAGCACACTGTATGTAGACAACACACCGCTCTAGTGTTACAGCTTAGTACTTAATGTACAATTTGCCGCATCTAAGCTGAATGGTGGTACGTGGAGAATTTTCTACTCATCCTCAATATGTGGTCTGCTAGGGACCTGGATGATACTAGATAATTGTTTCTCTGTTTTGATTATCTTCTGGAGCAAAATCTACTTCAGGAAAAAAACCCTCCCTCTTGCATCTGAACTGCAGTGACTCCAACTTGAGGTCAATCTAGAGCATCCAAGTTCTGTGTGTTGCATTCGGAGCTATGTTTAAGCATCTGTTGAAATCCCAAAGACCTCGGTCTTCACTTGCAATTTCTGGTGTGGTGGTGGTGAAAATACTACAAACTCTACTTACAGAGAACATCCAAACCTGAGATTGGGCTGGAAGATTTAGTGTCTTAAGGGGAAGAAAGTGTTACTCCCTAAAGTTTAATCGAAAGTATAGTAAACTGATTTTCATATTAAAATCTCCCTTATTAATATATACTTTAAAATATGTGCCTGTGAAACAGGAAGAACTTTCTGCCTAGTGTTTTAAGCAGTTTCTTTTGTGATTCTTTTGTACAAAGATAAGCCAGGTAGCTTATATAGGAGCAAGTAATTCAGTCACAAAATCAATTTACTGAGTTTCAGAAAAATACTGAGTGGTAATAATAATTCCCTACATGGTATCAGGCCTTACTAGCTCCAATAATTTCCTAGCTAGAATGCTAGTTTACTTAAATAAAACAGAAAATAAGAAGCAAACCAAAACTTCAGTGGAGTTTTGCAGTACTCACCAAAGTTTTCCAGATAGTCCTTGCTTCTCGATTTGAGTTTGTGCCTTTTCCTTGTCTGCTGGTAGACCCACGGAGTGACCATCTGCTTTTGCAGAAGCACTATTAATGCCAGTGCTAGAGGGGAAATGCTGTGTAATAATACATTCTTTTTTTTCTACATACCAGCAATTTGGATGGCAAAAAAGTTTGGGATACCTCCAGGAACTTGGGCACTTCTTCGATAGATAGCATTGATCAGCTGTGAGCTGTTAGGATTGATCAGTTATGAGTGTAAGGAAGCCTGGCCTTGCAGAGAGCATGGTACTGAGATCCACTTCTCAAACTCTGATTAAGAACAATCATATTCCTCTTGCAGTGGAGCTCTACCATGGAGCTGTATGTTCCAGGTATACCACAAAATATGTAAGACATGGGCAAGCTGCCCATGTGCTCCAAAAAGCTGTTTTCAGCCTTAGGACTCATCCGTATATATGAGGAGGAACAGTCCTCTGGCCAAGTGCTCTCATAGTATCACCTTGTGCATTCTGCCTGTTTACACAGAATCAGATTTTTTTTTGCTTTTGTAATATATTCAATATTCTTGCTAGGGAAATGTAACATTTATGTTATGTTTTCTTTAACCTTTCTGTAAATACTTCAGTTTTTCCTGGATGTCATTTAAAAGGAAGAAAATGTCAGATTGATTCCAGACATCCTCAGCCAACAAATAGTAAACAAAACAATATCCTGGTTATACAGCTGGTTCTGTAACAGTTCCTATGAAGTGTCTGAAGATGTATGCACAAATAACTTTTGCAAGGTGAAAATTAATGTTGTTTAACTTTTAACCTATGCTGCTCTTACATACTTCATGTTGTCGGAGAAACTGGTTGCTTGAACTAAAAATATCTCTCTGGAATTCTGACCTGACAAAAACACTCCAGGAATTTACTGCTGTGTCCACAGAAGCTAAAAGCAATGGGCTCCAGGATACCAGCTCACCAGTCACCAAAAGAAGCCTGACCTCTCAGATCTCTTCACTGGTTCTGGGTTTACGTGGTCGTGTTAAGTATCCACAGAAAGCTTTCTTGGATACAAGCTGCCTTACAACAGCAACCTGTAGTTACAGTTAGTCTTTTTTCCACTTTTAATGAGTTGTGCCTGTTGATTAGAATTTTCTGAGTATGTAAAGGCTTTAGGTTGGGATTTTTTTCACTGTTTTAAGGTGGAAAAAATGAATCCCTCAGAAATGAGAGTTGTATCCAAATGAGGAAAAAGGATCATAAATCTTCACTGGCAAAAATGTTAAAATACTCTTGAGGCAGGGCAAAAAAATTAAATTATTTAAGAAGGCACTAGGTATAATAAAAGCAATTTTGAATGCTATTTTCTAACAGTTTTTTTCCGCAGTCTGTCCCTACTCACTGCTACACAACACAGGAAGTGGTAAAATTGGAAAAGGGAGAACAACAAAAATGATAAAAGGTACAAAAGTGCTCTTATGTGAAGGAGACATCACTGGTGCAGGAATTTTAAATTTGGAAAAGACAGTTTTCTCAGGTGACTAAAGTATTTTGTTAAAATGATAAGCAGCAATTGTGCTGAGTAGGGAAGGATTTTTCACCATCTCTAGTAAACACATGAATGTTCGGAGAGCTGTATCTTCACTCACACAAGTGCAAGTGGTGGAAGTGCTTGCATGATTTTTATGGATGTTTAAGTTTCTCATTCTTCAAAAGCAACTTGAAACTTAGGAAATAAATTCTTTCTCAAGATATCCCCAAGATTATGAATCAGAGTTCCGGGAACTTATTATTATATTCTTGCCATGCTTTTACAACTTTTTCCTAGGTATGGATCATCATGATGGCCATCATCAACAGGATGCTCACCCAGCTAAACTTTTGCTGATCCAACACAGTTGTTCCATGAGTCCAGTGTGTATCTATGATGAAAAACTTAACTAGCTTTAAATTCTTCAGGTCTCACCATAGTTCTGAGGCATAGGTGCTGCAACAGTTTGTAATGATTTAACAGAAACATATAATCTAGCAGGATCATCTTGATTATCTTTTAATTCAGTTGAAAACAAGGGATTCTGGCTCAAGTTCATCCTTGAACTCCCTACTTGAAAATTTTCCCCACTGACCAAGGCTGGTCAGCAGGAATTCCCTTCAGGACCTGACATATTTATTTTCACAGTTTGCATCCAGGGCAAGGCTTTCTTTATCCCCACAGTAAGTCAACAGATTAATTTTCTTTTCGACTGAGCTCTTACATATGTGCTCTGGCATTGTTTTAACTGTTTGCACAAGTACAGCTCTTTCCTTCTTTCACAAACATTTTCTTACAAATTCTTAACATCCATCTTGACATTCTTTCATTCCTCCCTGATCAGCCTGTTTTTCAAAGAAATTAGGTTTTCCAGATCTTTCCTTTGCACATAGAACCAATTGACCAACCTCACTTAATACTTAAGGTGCATATCCAAAAACCTTGTTGTTTTTTGCTCAGGTGAATCAAGATAAAATTTCTATGGAGTACAGCTTTGCCAAATGTTGCCACAAATAATAATATTAATTTATTTTAACAATTTTCCAGTGTCTCCTGTATACATTTAGTTCTCTTTTTTCACATATTCCTGCAGGCCTCTATTTCTTACTGTGTTGTAGTCAACTTCTACACCTTGCAACTTAGTGCTCTGGTTTCTTTTTTTTTTTAATGTCCCATAAATCGTAGTTCATGACTGAACAAATTATTTTCATCTCTAATATATAAATTCTCTCCAGTGTCTTGTCTGTGAAAGAATTTCTTCAGAAAATTCATTTTCATGTAAACAAGTTGAAGAAAAGCTCTATATACCAGTCTGTCTCTGAATCTTTTTACTTTCTCCTTGAGAGTTACAAGTTCTTCAAGGCAAAACTGACTCTAGTACATTGCCTTTGTTTTGTTTTGGTTTTCTTTATTCCCAAGTGGACCTTGTCTCAGTGAAATTCTAACACACTCTGCTCCTCAGCTCCCCTCTGGTTTGAAGAGCATTGTTCCTGTTGGGAATGCTAAACTGACCCTCTGGAAACTCCACTTGAAATGGGTCCTTTTATTTGAATTTCTGTATTTACTTGAAATTTACTGAATTTCTGAACAGTCTCCTTGTCTTTCTTTTTTTGCCCTGCAAGTCTTTATCCTGCCTGGTATTTTTAATCCTAAACACAGGCTAGTAGGTATTTCCAGATTTTCTAGCAGAACTGTATCTTACAGTCTCTTTTAAAAAAAGGATTGATTTTGAGTGGTGTGTTACAATTGAAACTTCGTAGCCTTTTCCCTTAATTTAAATTGCTTTCTAGATGTGCTTCTAAACAAACAACACAACTTGTCTCTGTCATTCCCTGCAAGTGTGGAGACCAGTGATCTTTTACAAAGCGTTTCGCATAATCCTTTCTTTAACCATTTCTCCCTCCCACCTGCCATTTTGCTCCTTTTGCAGCAGCTGCATTCCCCCATTCCTCTAGAAGAAAACTTGTGAGGGATTTTATCCAGGACCCTAAAGTCCCCGTTGCTGTATTGAGCAGGTACTTCTGGGCCCAGATTATCACTTTCTCATTCAGTTTGATTTAATCTGGGCCTACTGTGGGTCAGCATGTGATCCAGGAAGCAAATACAAGACCTACAGCTACAGGCAGCACACATTGCCATAGGGCTGGCAAGCATGGGTCGGTGTGAGTATTGGATATGACTTCCAAATGCCATCAGTCTAGACTATGAACATTTTATTAACTCATTAACAGACAAATGAATATAACTGTGTTTATAACAGTAAAGCTAATTTGGCTTTTCAAAGTGCTAATAATTATTCTACCCAAACCAGAAATGTGCAGCAAATGGTCAGCCGTCACTCCACTGGAGTTTCAGTGTTCCTTTAAAGGCCAAAAAGTACTAATAAAGGGCAGTTTTCACCTAACATTTGTTGCATACACCTGGATCATCTCAGGTGGAAACCAGTAACTGTGGTGGATGCCCTCTTAAGTTTTGAATTTGAAAAAGTCAAGTACAAAGAGCCTACTAATGCTTGCCTTTCGTGGGATCTGACTGGCCAACTTCAGTTTCACTTCTTTACTTAAGCTTAGCTAATTGCTGAATATTAAAAATGAGTGTTCTCTAGAGTTTTCTGCTAAATGGCTTTAGTTAAAGGTTAATATGAAGCCTTCTATTTAAGCTTTTTGGAAAGGGCCCACAAAATGAACAGGGACTTGTGAGGAATAATTATAAAGGAAACTTAATTCCTTGTTGAGTAAATATAAAGGATTAGATATTGTAAATTAGCCTTGACAAACATATCCTTGAAAGAGAGAACTATGTAAGGCCTTGAAAGAGCAAAAGCAGACTTGCAGAGTAAATTAAATGCAATTAACTGGTGAGAATCTGTTTATTACAGTTCACTGTCTGGGTTATTTAAAAAAGGCATTTTTTAAGGTAAAAAAAGAAAAGCACTTTGGTAAGTACAATCTCAGCCTAATAACTGATGTTACTTAGCCAAGAATTGTAGTTTTATATTTCAAGTTGTTGAAAATCGGCTCTAATATACTTCTTAGTATATTAGAGGCAAGCTTCTCCTGCCATCAAAGAAAACGTACCCTAAACTCCAAACCAGGGAGAACTGATTCCACAAGATGACTTGCATGATCAGTGAAAGATCCTTTTACATTTTAAATAGTAAAATAAAATCTATCTTTCCAGAATAACCCAGCCCTGACCACATTACTTCAGAGCCCATCTCCAGATGCATGCTTTTCCCTGGCACTTCTCCCTCCAGCTGACCACAGAATCTTCCTAAGAATTTATGTGAAGAGAGAAATCTTGCTATTTCCAGGGAATGGATAAAGTTTTTATTTCTTGAAGAATTTTGAAGAGCTTGATGTTGTCAGCAGTTGCCTTTTGTCCTTCTATAGTTGTATTTTGTTGAAAAACAAACATCTGCTTAGTCTTTCAGTGTACCAGAACAATCTAGGGGCCTGTCTGTAGTGACAGGGGGTGATGGGCAATGCCAACACTGCTGTCTCCAGCAGAGCAGGATGGGGTAAAGCAGTTTGTTGTGTCTGCACAGCAGATGTAAAGTCTGTGAAGGAAATTGCACAGTTTCTAAGATAATGAGGTACAATTAGTGCCAGATGTGAATGTGGCAACTTTACAGTAAATAAACACAATTCTGAACAATGAAGCTATAAATTGAACAAACCTTACCTGAAGTAGAGAATGCAAATGGAAGCAGAAGTTTGACTTAAGCTTCTGGTTTGCTGTGCAAGTCACTTCCTGTGTTACAAATACTGCGCTGCGGCATCTTCATGAAATATTTTAAGAATTACAGATTTTTGGAAGTTATTATTAAAAGCATTGCAAGATAAGTGACTAAAAATCACCAGCAGTAAGGCTGAGGATAAAGTAAGCTGATCACAAAAAAAAAGGCATCTTAGGAAAACTGATTTCCTCTGAATAGGCTGTATGCAGATTTGCTGTGTGAATGCACCTTGGTTTTTTCTAGTAGAAAACGTGGACTGACATGAAATAATACTGTGCAGAGACTCTTAAAGAAATTCAAGATGACCCTGGGCTTTTGCCAAGCACTCTGAGAAAGGTCAACATGCTGAAGTCGAACTGAGCGTTTCACCTACTCGAGAGGTCAAGGGAAGTGTTGCATAAACTGACAAAGCATCTGAGCAAAGGTTCTGAAAACTGTTTTCGGATTTCGATTTCTAGATGCTGACTCTCCCTCCAAATACCAGCATTTTCTTAACAGTGTAGTTGTGGGGGATCTCAGAGAAGATTTGTAAACGTGGCTCATCTGAACAGATGTATTTCAGTATTTCACGTGTCCAATGTGCCTGCGTGGGGCTCGCGTAAATGGACATGCAAGGCAACAGCAACTTCTCAAAACAACCGAAAGCGGGCATCTCTCCCCGAGCGGGTCTCCTTCATACTTGCCACTTAGAAGCCTCTTTATGTGTACCAACTCCCAGAAGTTGTTTCATTTTGCTCATTGAACTGATACACCCACAACCAGCAGTGTCTTATTAACAGAGCCTTGAGTTTTCTAAGACTGAGTGACTACAGAGCTGCTGAAAGCACTCCAGTGGATTGAAAGTTTGTGGCTTACAGCGTAACTAAAGGTGTTACTCGTGTGAAGTTGGCTTTAAATTCTTCTCGCTAGCAATAAACTACATTCTAGAATTCCTCTCTTTTCTATGTCTTACTCTTGTATACTTACTGATGTTAAGGTGCGGTCTTATTACATTTGCTACCCTGTTCCTTTTCTTTACAGTCAATTACGAAGCTTTGAGTGGTGTTTATAGGGTTTTACTGTCCCAGTCACCGAATGATTCAGTTCAGTCATCATCCAAATATAGAGCATTTAATCAGGCGTAGCACTTTCAGGCCGCTTGGCGCTGGGAACCCCTTGTTGTCCAGAACCCAAGTATTTATAACTAGGTAAGCTTGCTGTCATCAGAGACCTTCTATTTACAGTGCTTAGCACGCTATGTGACACAGCACAGCTGCGGGGCCNGCCGGCAGTACCCGCTGTCCTGCTGCCTCCTCCTGGGGCTGGGCACCGCCACCCTGCTCCTCAACCGGTAACCGGGCGGGCGGGGGAGCCGGGCGCGGGCGGCGCTGCGCCTTCTCACGCAGCGGCTTTTCCTTCCCGGGTGTCTGTAAGGTATCTTCATGTTTTGATGGTCTTCTGGTCGTTCGTGGCTGGGGTCGTCACCTTCTACTGTTCCTTGGGACCGGACTCCCTCCTGCCCAATATTCTGTTCACAATAAAGTATAAACCCAAGGTAAATATGTCTGTGAAGAGTCTTGTGCTTTTTTAAAAATGTGATAAGGATCTGTATGGAGTAGCGATTCTTGTCTAATCCTAGCTGCTTTCAGAAATATTGTACGTCAGTAGAGCTCGTACAGCCCTACTGACAGGTGTTTTGTGGCAAACAGGTGATGGTTAAGAGTTTGAATTCTTCGCATGTTTCTGCATGGTCCCATCAAATCCACGTATGGCTGCAAGGCCGGTTGTTGGGAGTGTCCAAGGATGTTGTTTCCTGCTTCCCTCATTGTACATTTTGAGCATTTGCATAGCAGGTAGTGGAGAAACTATGTTGTTGTTTGCTCCTTTAATGGGGCTTTTCTTTTCTAAAGATACCCTCCTTTTGGCAGGCCAGCGATGAGTCTTCTTTGCTCACTGCAATCAGAATTCTCTAAGCAGTACTGCACTTCAGATAAAAATATTCCCAAAGCAAATTGCTCTTTTCTGACCTAACTCAATGTAGAATTTCATAGGGCTAAAAAGGTAAAGTTGCAATAGTTCAAGGCTATGAGTAAGGCAGAGAAACCATCTGGTCTGTTACTAGACTGAGTAATGTATGGGGAGATGAGTGGAGATGTGAAAGGGTATCTGTGTCCTCTCACTTCCTTTCAGCGGAAGCAATTTTTCTTTTTGGCTCAGTTGTTTTTTGTGCCATGCCCTGTTATCTTGTTTTCCTGCTGGAAGAACAAGTTTGTCTTTATTTAGTTCTCCCTAACAGCATGCTCTAAAAGGAAATTCACAAATGTGTCGGTGTATTAAGAGTCATCATTTTGGAGAATGTAAGCTTGTCCAAATCTCTTAGCAGTTGGAATTGCCGGAGCTGTTTCCCCATGGTCACAGTTGTGCTGTATGTGGCAAGGTCAAATGCAAGAGGCACAGGTAAATTACATATGTGGCACTGGTAAGCTTAGCATTGCTGCCATTTTACACATCACAGTAGGAAACTGTCAGTTGCACATTGTCACATAAACTTCTCCATGCTCTCCTACAGACCTACTTTGCTTTTGGAAAACTATCAGCCGTGGCTGGATCTGAAAGTGCCTTCCAAGGTTGATGCATCACTTTCGGAGGTAACTGGTGCATCGTTTCTTCACTACATTAAAATTCTCTGGGTTTTTATTATGTGTCTTTGAAACTTTCTGGTTCACTAGATGGTTCAGATGTACCTCGCAGGTATTTTAACTTGTTCAAGTAAAAGTCAAATCCAAAGAGTGTTTGCTGGGAGCAGGGAGCCAAGGTAGCCTGCTTTGAAACGTGGACTGCTTGTGTAGTAGTGCACCTATAACATAGAAGAAATGTCTGTGTAAAGTGGGAAGAATAAATGGAAAGAGCAGTTAAAATGGAACATGTCTGAATCTTGAAAAATTAAGGATTTCAGCCTGCTTAGTTTCTTGGAGTTGAGGGTAAAAGATTATTTGCTCCAATTACAAAAGTTCTGTAACGAAGGTGATAATTTGATGGTAGGGAGCCTACAAGAAAGATGGAAAGAGGCTATTACAAGAGCATGGGGGAATGGATTTAAACTGATAGAGTAGGTTTAGATTAGATATTAAGAAATTCTTTACTGTGAGTGTGGTGAGGTGCTGGAACAGGCTGCCTAGAGAACTTTGGTTGCTCTATCCCTGGAAGTGTTTGAGGCCAGGTGGGATGGAGCAACCTGGCCAAATGGAAGGTGTCCCTGCCCATGGCAGGGGCTTGCAACTAGATGATCTTTGAGGTCCCTTCCAACTCAAACCTTTCCATGAATCTACTTAAAATCATCAGACAAAGCTGTAACAAAATCTGTCTTAAAAAAGAAATTGCTGAATTTACTCAAAGAAGAGTAGCATATGTATCTTTTTTAGTAAGACTGTAAATCAGGAATTGTGTTTTGTTCTAATCTCTTTAAAAAAGACCTGTTTGAAGAGCAGTTTTTCTTTGGGCTTGGTTTTTTGTTTATTTCCTTGATTAGTAATTGATGAGATGTATTGGGAGATAAACAGATAAGCTTTGTGTTTTTTGAAGCTAGGAAAATACACAAGCATATATGTAGATTAATATCCATTTATTTAGAATTCCAACTTTGGAGTTCTGTGGTAGGAGGATGAACAACTGGCATTGTAGAAGTGAGTCAGTTTTTATGTGTCAGTTCTTGAAATTAACAGCATGGTGTATGAAGTCAAAGCCATGTGTGTCTGTGGTGTAAATTAACACTTTAGTTCAGCTCTGTGAGATGTTGTCCTAAGCATGGCCCACTGAAGGAGTGGGAGGAGAATGAAAACCTTAAGGAAGGCATGGACAGTTGAGGAATGCTTTTAAAAAAGAACAGGTAACAGCCTGTTGACTTCCTCTAGCTGAATGAAGTGACTTCTTTTGTGATTTCAGAAATAAACATTTATTCTTTTAAAGTTACTTAATCTATATTTTAAAATAAGTTTAAGTGTATGAAAATGACAATATTGCTGAATAGAATTTCGATAGACTCTTGCTTTAATAATAGAATGTAGAATAAATACTCCTATGCATTTAATATTTTTAAGATTTAGGGTACCAAATAGCTGTGGCAGTCTAACCAAGGATGTTGTAAGTGCTGAAGAACTGGAAATTTTCTTGTTTGGCTTAAAAGGGAATTTGATGCTGAAAAGCTTATTTGTAGTATCTTCGTAAGCAGAGATGAGTAGATACCATAGTTATCTTCTTGGCATTTTGTATGTGATTGCTGTAGTTCTGCTTTTACCAAAATAGTGGCCTTTTCTTTGCTGTTACTTTTCACTTCAGTGGCATGTCCCAGGCCCTGCTTTATTTAGCACTGCAGACCTGAATTTGTGTATCCATGCCCATGCTTCTCATTCCTTTGCCTCCTTTGTGTGCTTAACTGGAGGGAGGAACCAGGCCTGAGTTCTGGACCTTCCCAGGGCAGTGAGCCAGGGTCACCCTCCTTGATGGACCCAAACAAGTAGTCTGAGCCACCTTTTTCACCTGGACAGATATCATTTGGGATGAGAAATCTCATTGCATGGCTCCTCATTGCAGCTCTTCTCTAGCTGGTTAAAAGGGTAGCAGGGGGTTCTGCCCACAGCAAATTCCTCTTGACCATCTGCTCTGAGGATGCAGCAGGTAATGCTGGCCTGGAATTGGATAGCCTGCTTCAGGTTGGAAGGAGAGGCTGCTCTTGTTTTCTTTTGTGGGTTAGTCATACATTAGAGAGAAGCTGATGCAGTGTGAACTGAATTAAGGTTAATTAGATTCTCAAGGAGTGCAGAGTGCAGTCTTTTTCTAAAAACCAGTTTCTTCAAATACTTGGAATAATTTTGGATTTTTTTATTATGTTTTAATTTTTCTAGTTCTTTTTTTGCAACTTGAAGAATTTTGGCAATGTTCTCATTTCCAAATGTTTCTAATTTGAACCAGGTGTATAGCCTTTAAGCTTGTGTTTTCAAGTGCTTTCAGAATAATTTAGTACACACTCAAATCAGAAGAAATCCAAGTTTTCCTCACAAGTATGGATTTTTATTTCTTGGATTGTGATGATAGTTTGTCTCACTTTGCAAATTCTTAATCTTTTGGAGCCTTGTTTTAGTCTATGCAGCTGCTGTGCGTGGTTTAGAAGAATAACAAAACCTGTGCCTGGACATTCCTCCCCACATTTATGTTATAGTTGAATGCTAAACTGTCTCAACCATGCATCCATCAATATTTTATAGTTTGGGCTGTATCCTGCATAAAAAAAAAATGCAGTGACCCAAGTACAATTTTGTTTCCAGTTTCTAATCCATTTTGCGTTATGTTTGTTTCTTCAATGTTCTCTTTCTTTTTGAATTAGGACATGATATCAGTCGGTCAGTTTTACATTTTGTATGATTCAGGTGCTACAGATTGTATAAAGGAAAATTTAATCCTGTTGTTTTCATGAACTCATCTTTTTCTCTACAATCTCATTTTTGCTATGTGAGAGATGATTGCAAGTCAAATCTGGGGAAAGCTGCTCAGCTACTTTTGATCAGCATTCTGAAAAAAATGTCTCACTGGAACAAGGTGCTGCTGTCTTTTGATCTCACTTTTTAAATTTAATTCTTCTCAGGTTCTTGACTTGATTATGGGACTAGAATTTCTTTTTGTTTTCTAAAAGCAAGAAATAGACAAATGCATGACAGAAAATCAGTTATTGCCTGAATGTGCTATTTGCAAGTCCTGAACTCTCGTAGTAACACAATGGAATGTATGCTTTCTTATTGGAGTGGCTTGTTCTACCCCTAGGAAGTGGCCTCAGCTGTCAGGTTGTGCTGTCTTTTAAGGCTTTTAATTGTTAGTGTGGTTTAGGTATCAAATCCTTGCTCCTTTCTGTTCTAATTGGGCCTGGTAGTTCTGACCTGCTACTGAATCAGCTGGATGTGATCTCTCCTCTACAGTTCCTCCTCCTGACAATTGGGGTCAGTTGTGTGGCAGTCCCCAAAAAGCTTGTCTCAGCAGCAAAGACTAACCATCTTGCAGTGTTGCAGTGCATGCTAGAAAATAATTTCTCTTTTTTTTTTTTAAATTCAGCTGCTGCTTATGTTGCTACCTGCTGCATTTGGTTTTACACTTGTAATCTCTTTCCAATTCAAATCTGCCCACGCATAGTAAAACCAGTCGTTTTGCAAAATGCTTGAAAAAATAGGTAGACTTTAAATGAAATTACTCATCATTTGTATTTAAAGCTGGAGAATAATACTTTACAGACAAGGAAATGGCTTATTAGCTGTCGTTATTTGAGGTGTCCCATCTACTTTACTGGTATGTGTGAAGTGTGAGCCTGAATAATATTTTTGTTGTTGCTAGAGTGGAAGTGGGTACACATGTCCTGCTTCCCCAGTGCTTCATGAAAGTGCAGTGTATGATGTGACTGATTTTTTTCTGTCCAGCAGAATCACACTGACACAGTCTGGAATGCTGGTAGGGTTCAAGGGAAAACAGTATGGACTGCATGCCTTGAAATCCAGTTAGTGGCAATCAGTGACTTATTACTTCTTGAACACTTCTATTTTTGCAGTAGGGATGGTTTCACAGCGTAGCTCTGCTTTAACTTCTGTACAGCACCTTGGTGGAATGGAGCATCATACTTAACTGCCTCTGCCGTGCCATGTGTTTAATTAATTTGCAAGTAGGGGCTGCTTTCTGTGTCCACGCATTTTTTATTAGGGCCATATAGATAACCTGAGTCCTAGTAGAACATGTCTTGCCTTCTGATATATTGACTAGTCATAAGTGGACTCCAGTGCAAAGTGCATTTTGAGTTAGTGGTCTGTCTCTGTGCATGCTGTCTCTGTGTCTTTGTCTGGTGGGATTATCTGCAGTGCTCCGTGGAAGCAGTGCCGTAAAACTTGCTCTTACAGTGTGGCTGTGGAAGGGAAACACTGGCAAGTCTCTAAATGTTTCAGCTGGTGCTCAGTTACTACAACACGGGATGAATCTGAAGGAGACTGTCTTCCACTTTTGAGTAGGAAGGGTCATCAGGTCTTGCACTTTTTTTTTATTTTGCTTGTTTATTTAATAACCATAGGAAGATGAATCTCAGAACCATGTGTGTTTTGCTTAGGCAGCAGTAAGGATCAGATCTCTCACTGTTGGAAACAATTCTTCTAGTGCCTTCAGAGGCCTCTACATAGGACTGTAGAGGAAGAGAGGGCCAATAAGTTATGTTAGCACCTGATTAACTGAATTTGTAGTGGCACATTCATGGAAAGCTTGATAGGCAGGCTCTCAGTTCGAAAGTAGTAGTCATAAGGAAGAAATGAACTCCTGTGTTTCAAGAGGAGTTCATTGTATCTCTTTAAATACAGTGTTCCGTGCTTGAAGGCTGTGCAAGTGCACTTTCCACTCCAAACAGAAGATGCTCTGGTGCTGTTGCTCCTGAGGCACAGAGCAAAAGTGGAGGAAGAAGGAAAAGGGCTCACTTAATAGACAGATTTTTTTTGCAAGCTTTCTGTAAGGCACTTCTTCTGAAGAGTGCACTTTGAGCCTTGAAAGAGGCTATTTTGTTAGAAACTCCGCAAGCACAAAAATAATGTTACAATACCTGTGAGACTGAGATTTCTTTGGAGTAAATTGGTGGCTCATGTAGTGGCAGTGCTATGGAGGGCATCAGGGAAATTGGTTTAAGTAGTCTAGTATACTGCTCTTAAGGCCAGTGGCTGTGACTGCTGACTGGAGCTGGATGTGATCTCCTTTCTATTGTTTGAAGATTAACATCCATAGAAGGTTCTCTGGGATTTCTTAATCTCTTCTAGACTGGGAATTGAAGCATGTGTTGTCATTTCCCTTACCCTTCCACCCTGCTTATAAATGGAAATAGGAGATAGGGGTGTGGGGATGACACAGGACAACATGATACAGCGTTTAGCTTACCCATCCATCACTAACGCACGATGGTATTACAAGGGATTGGTTGCAGTGGGAGAAGGTGGTGTGGGTGATACCTTGGGGTTTTAGTGAAGGAAGAGGAATCTGAACTCTCTCCTTCTGTCTCCTTCCTTGTTATGGATGGCTTTCATAGGAATTGCTTTTCATGACTCTTCTTTGGCTTTCTTTGAGAGCGGTGAGCGTACAGGAATGACTGTCCCACCTTGAAGGTGGAGGTTTGGGTGAAAAAGGATGGAGGTGTGTGTAAGTGTAGTATGTAACTGTGCCTGTGGGACACTCCGTGCTACATCAGAAAAGAACAGGCACAGATCTGAAAATTTAGGGATGGGCTGTTTAAGGTTACTACATTTTTTATAGCATTTGGCTGGCAGTGGCCATGGCACTGTGCTTCATGTTACTGATAGTAGTTGTGGCAGATGTTTCTTGCTGATATCTGATGAAACTATTGCTTCGCTGTTACTTGCCCAGAGTACTGATTACGATGCAAAATGGTTGATCTAGCAACAAGATCACAACTTACACATTTTTATGTTATATGATGTATGAATTATGTCCTATGGGTTTTGGAAGGTGTTTGTGATGTTAACTCTTCTAACAGGGATTTGTAGTAAACTGTTTATTTTGTAACGTGGTTGTCTTTGTTCTGCACAGGTGCTTGAGTTGGTGCTGGAAAACTTTATATATCCATGGTACAGGTATGTGCTTTATCTAAAAGTTACTATTTTTAATATCACAAATATTTGTCAACCTGTTTAAGAAGTTGTCACCTGAAAATAAACATTTCTGTTTCCTTAGTGGAAGATAAAGCATACTTTTGAGTGCTATGAATCATTGTTTTATTGTCTCTTAGCAGAGTAGAACAGATCTTTTAATAGTTTAGTTATAATAGAGGTGGTTGTGAAATTCGGATTTCATCCTAAATACTCTTTTATATTGTCTATTTTTATATGTTCATTTTGTGATAACTCTTTACTTGGAAGTAAATACACATTGATGAAAATCTGTGTAAAAATTCAACCTGTCACTACCTCTGAAATTTACTTCCATATTAGAAGCATACTGATCTATCACATTGCTTTAAAACAATAAATAAATAACTTTGCAGGGTTTTAAAGAAAAGGTATTTCGAATACCTATGGCCAACTTCTTGGCGATCATCTCATAATTTTCTGACTTTTAAGACTGTCTGTGATTATGTCGTGCTGAATAGAATAGTACTGTGTAAATAACTTTTAAATAGTGCATAAAGAAAATATTATTTTCTGTGATAGTTTTTTTTTCTTTTGGGTTTTCTTCCTTGTACTTTTTTATATTAGTGCTTTGCAGTACTTTGTAAGAAGATATTAAAATATTTCTAACTGATAATGTTGGCATTAATGTGTTAAAACAACATCTTGCCTTAATTCTGAATTTGACTTTTTCATTGAATGGAAATGTTCAATGTATCCTAAAAAAGTATGCTTCTTTTTTATTTTTACTCTGTGTCGTTTGGATTTTTTTCTGGGACCTAAAACTTACTGTTCAGACTTCTTTGTCTCTTTGGTTTTTGATTGTGGCCAATACCTGCATGTCTCACCTCTAACTTTGTGTGTTGAATATGCTGAAGTGTAAAACTTCACTGCTGATGCAAACAGCAGAGGGAGCTTTAGCACCGTGTGTTGTGAATGCAAGTTGGAAACCTCAAGGTTCTAAACTTTCAAGTACGAAAAGCTAGAGCATGTTCTGTTGAGTTGTTGATAAAGTAACAAATGTAAGGCAACCATCTCCTGTATTGCATGATTGGAAAACAGTTTTTTCTTGGATGGTGGGAGGTGTGTTAATGTCTTTGTTATGGACTGACAAGGAAACTTGGCTTCCCCCAATTACTTACCTCTCTGACACCCAAGGCAGTGGAAGTCTGGAATGCATCACCTGGTGGGCATAATAATTCAGTGTATATATAATATACAGTTAGAAATGTGGTGTAAAACATAGTTGGTGTGATCCAACCAGCCTACATTCTGCTCAGTCTTGCCCTCTGGTGAGCAGTACAGGTGTTCCTGCCCTGTCTAAAGTATTGCATGGCTGCACCTCCGGATTTTGAACTAGTTCTGTAAATTCACACCATGCTGATCAAATCTAACAAGCTTTCAGTGAAGCTGAAATACTGGGAGTTCAGTGACCTACAGTGAGTGCAGTGATGTCCAAGTAATTCTACAGGAAACAACTTGGTCCTGAAAGGCTTACTGGTTTCAGTTTAACAGTAGTAATGTCAGATCTGATCCTGTTTAGTCTGGACATTCAGGTGTTGCCAGCAGGGGCTGTGCAGGGAGGCCTGAACTGTGTCTGTGTGCCATAGTTTGAGAGCCAGCTTGTAGAGCATGCCAGTTCTGACTTTTCCTACTCTAGCTGTACCTGCACTGTTGGCAAAGCTCCCATCACCTGGGAGAGAGGACTCGTGCATTCAGGGCATGTTTGTTTTCTGAGCAAATAAACCTCACTCAGGTTAATTCTTCCCAGGGCCTTTGCATCCATGCTGTCCTTATTTAGCAGCATGGCTGGGTAAGCACTAGCAGGCAATTCATGCTTGACAGATAGGCTGCTAAAACAGTTGGCTACATTCCTTTGCAAAGAAAAGTTTGGGCATAATTCCTTAGGCTGGCTGTTCTGCCTTTCACATGAATGGATTTTGCTCAGAAGCTACCTCTTTTTTTTTATTGTTATTTTTAAAAATTTTTAAACAATTCTGTTTTTTGTTTTATGTGCTGTGCCAACTGATGCTGTCTTGGACATTAGTGTTACCAGGATGTATCTCAGTCAGAAGCCAGGGAAGTGTAATGTTTACAGGGTGTGTTGCAAGATAAAATAATGGTTTTTTTGCTTAGGAATGAAAGTGCTGTAAGCAGATAAAAGCTGGTTTATGTTTGTTTCATTTCTTACACATTTTTTTCATTTCTTAACTGTGTAAGAATTTCTAATATTTTATTAGCAGGTTAAAATTTAAGCAGGTCCTAAATTTGGACCACTTTAGGGAAATGAGGGTTAGTGCTTAAAATTCAGTGAACTCTACTGAAATAGGTCATTGTACCTATGTGCACTTTTGTTTTTTATTTTTCAAAGTATTTATGCTGATTATATTAAGATCTTTTTTTCCAACTGTATAAGAAGAATAGAGCATAGTTGTAACTAATCCCAAGTTTGTAGAGCTACAAAACACAGGTCTGAGTATTGCTTATGCTGTACAGCAAAACTATAATATCTTGCTTATACCAACCTCATTTTAAGTAGAGTTTGAAGTTTGAATGGGTCACTGTGCTTACTAAATATTTTTGGTCATTGATGGTACTGCAACTTCAGTTCTCTCAGATTAGGACAGAATTCAGTAATTATCACATTTTTTGTAATACGTTGCTATGAAAACATTTTTCTTTGGTGACTAAACACTCTTTTCACATATGGAGTTGCTTCTATTTTAAAGACAAGCAATGCAAGAAAAATTCAGAATTTTGTTGAGTTACAAACCATAGCTTTACATTTTTATTAGATTGTGACCTATTTTCTACATCTTTTTGAAAGGAGTTAGCCAAGTTTTGTAAGAATAATTGACACACCGAGGAAAAATATAATTTTGTTATTCGTATATGATTTTCATTTATCAGTGGATCCCGTAAGGCTTTGCGTGCGATAGCAGTTGGGTGTATCTCTCTTGAGATATTAGACTCTGTAACTGTTTACAATTAATATTCCTAAAGTTCTGGGAAAACACAGCTTTTCAAATGTTTCCAAGAGGGTTATGTGGACTTTCCCCTGAGTCACTGGAAATTTGACATTTTACAGGTTCATGATGTTTTTTTCACCAGTCTTCAGTCTGCTGGTGATTAAAAGAATGTCTTTGCAAATCTATTATGAGAATATGTGGCATAAAGTCGTGTCCAAGTTGAGCTAGCCAAGATACTGGTTATCCAAGTGTCAATAAAATAACAGCTTCTTGGTCCAAATTACTTCATGCATCTTTTTGTCTGTCAGATGCTAGTAATACCCTAATGCAGTTTGTTTGCTAATCCCTTGGCAATGCTAATCCCTTTGACAGTGTGGGTATTTTCTAGCCATATTGCTTATAAAATGTCAGCTGCTGCTCTTAAACCAAATTTTCCCCTACAGTGTTCTTATCTGCATGTGATTAGCTGTTGGAGGATGGTTGTGTTTCTTATGCCAGGCTGCTTTCTTTGAGGTGGTTTTTTTCATGCAATTAGTTACATACTTTGACTCTCAGGTCAAAGGTATCTCTAGTATCTCTACCTGATTGTTCATCATCAACGTGCCTTTGAATGTTCTATAACCCAGGCTAAAACTGCTTTAAAAGTTGGATGCTGAATAATGTAAAATGTGTTATACATAATTTTTTTAATAGTTTTTAAATGTCCTGTTCTTGCTCGTAGTGTTCTTTTATAACCCAAGTAATATTTCTACTTACTACACTCATTTATCACCAAAAAGTGTGATGGCTCTTACATGTGATCATTAGTTAAAACTGGATGCAGCTTCCTTTGTTTTATTCATTATTCAGCTGTTATACTTCAGTTTTACCAATATATTAGTCATGGTCTAAAGTTCATATTAATAACTGGTAGGTTTTTGGTTTTTGCTTGCATTTTGTGGAATGCTGGCATCATGATCTCTTTTTCCACTCTGTTTAGTTGTAGTTTCTTCATCTAAGACTTAGTGTTTTTGTTCAGTTTTCCAAAAAAGTCATGGAGCTAGGTGTTTTTCTTCCTGAATCACATTTAATTATTTTTACCGTGAGTTTTCACTGAACATATTTTATTTTAGCAGATGGAAACTGGCAAGCCAGATTAAAAGTTTGGATGATATTTTGACATAGCGATTTGGAAATCTATTTAAATTCTTCTTTGTTTCCAAGCAGAAGCCACTTTAAATAATTTCAATTTCCTTTGTACCATTGAGTTAAGTTTCCGTATGTAGGAACTAGGTTAGATTTCACTCAGTCAAAGTCATGCAGATAGTATATGAGGGCAGGAATTGGTATATCATTGCAATTTCCTGACATTTTCCTAAGATGCTGTGTGCACAGACATTGTGGGAATGAGGGAATGCTGTGTATTTTTCTCAGACAGAGGACTGCTGACTCTCTGGTAGCTTTCATTTCAGTTCATTCCAGCTGAAGTATCACTGTTGAATGTTCTTGTTCTTATGCTTTTAATACTGCCAAATGTATTGTGGTTGGATTGATAGAAATGTATTTTTTTCTGTTTTCTCATATGCCATGCTTTGAAACTCTGCAGAAATATTACTGATGATGAGTCCTCAGTGGATGAACTGAGAGGGACACTACGGTTTTTTGCATCTGTCCTAGTTCGGAGAATTCACAAGGTAAGGTGACTTAAAGGTATTAGTGTTGGTTTTCCATCAGAAGTAATTGATAGCCATCTCTAGTGAGTTCTTAAGGTTTTTTTTTTTAATTGTGATTCCAAAGTCAGTCTTACAATGTAGGTTGTTTCTGACCATCTAAGTTACTTCTTTGTGGTATCTACCCCATCTTTCTGGAGCTTATCCCCTTCCTAGTTGTAAATCATGTCTGAAGATTCATCATGGGAAGTGTTCAGCATCGTGTTGGATATGGCTTTGAGCAACCTGTTCTAGGAAAGATGTCCCTGCTGTGGCAGGGAATTGGAATAAGTGATCTGTGAAGGTCCCTTGTGACTCAAACTGTTCCCCAGTTCTTGAAAATTGATATATTTTTTACACCAGTGCAGGGCATTATTAAAACCTTGTGATCTTTTAGCTGTCTTTTGGTGACTTAATCCAAGTGGAAACCATTTTGAGAACTACTGAAAAAGACCTATTAGAAAATGGTGAACTGTGTTATAGCTTCTGCTTGCTTGTCTTCTTAAAAGGCAAACAAGGCCCTTATATTGTCTATAAAGAATAGACTGTCATTAGGTGAGCAGGTTACTGTAAGAAAACAGATGTGGTTCTTACATTAATGGAATTCTTCAGGAGCATTTTGAGTGCTAAAGATTAGAAGTTTTTATTTGCTGTGTTTAATCTATTAGCACATACTTTTTTGTATGTGCCCTCTTTTTAACAGCACAACTCTTTCCTGGTAAAGTGCTTCAAGCCTGTTTCACAGGAGCTGCTTCTAACTTTCTGGCTGTTCTAAGCAGAAAGGGTTGCTAACTCAATTTCCAGAATTAGTCAGTGCTGGCCTCTCTGTTGGAGCCACAGCCATAAATATGTGTCTTTTTTCCTCCCTCCTTACTAACAGCAATATTTTCTGAGCTACAAGTTGTACCCTGTCATAACTTATTAACAGCATGATTCTCTCTTTCTTACATATCAAATCCAGATGACTTCTTTATTTACTCTAAATCAGGCATGTTGTTTTTTAAAGTGAACATGGGGGAAGATTAGGAAATGTTCGTGTAGCACAGACATTGGATGGAGGTGTGAAAGTGGAGTAAAGCTTCAAAGTGAAAATCTAGACCAAGGTCTTAAAATTTAATTTGGAGTTGTAATACATGCTGGTGTTAGTTGCATAGTTCATGGATCCATTGTTGACTCAGAAAATGACTGTCTCCTGTATTGATCATGTAATAAGGCATTGACTGGGATGTCTCAAGTGAGTTACAGAGTCTTGAAGTGGAGTGTTAATTTACCATCTCTGCTTTTGACAGTAGGGATTTAAATGTAGTATCTTCACTTCTCTGGGTAGGCAATATGTGCAACAAACACTCAAGACATGTGCCAGTATTAAGCACTGTCAGGGGAACTACAAAATAAAGTTCATCACAGAAATGCATATGTTGAGGAGAAATTCATCATCATCAGTTGAAAAATAAAATAGTTGTATACCTTTGCCAAGCAGCCGTACTCTGTTTTGGATTTATTATTAAATGCTTGAAAGCAATAGTTCTAGCTAATAGAGATAAAATGCTTAAATTGAGAAAGAATTGTGTAAGAAAACACAGGCTATTTTTCCATTTTTTTTAGATAATATCTTTTTTTTTTTTTGCCAAAGAATATTCTACTTTTGAATTGGGACTTAATATTACAAATTGCTTTAATAAAAAGAATGTTTTCATTTTCTGTTTAAAGCTGCCTAGGTTGAAGCATGGTTGTTGAATGAAGTTACAAGCACTTCAGGCCAGTCAACTCTTAAATGTATGCTGAAATACTTCAAATCTGGATTTTCTTTGCTGTGGCCATTTCTGGGTTGGTTATGGATTTTGAAGGGAAGGGGAAGGGTTGTACCACGCCTTGGTATGGCGTGGTATAGATAACCCTGCATCTCAGTGAAGTTTTTGACAAAAGTTCACAGTGTCTATTGCAGTGTTGATAACAGTTTCCTTGGCTGCGCTCTTTGAGGTACCTCTGCAGGAAGAAACACTGCCCTATCCTTATATGCCATAGGAAACTCTTAATTTCTAGAAATTACTGTTGGAATGTGAGGCACACAAAACCAGGGTTTTTCCATTGATAAGCAGAAGCTTGTCCTTTTGTGCTTGTAAACAGGAGCTGACCTTACTTTTAGGCAGCTCCAATCAATTGTGCTGGCTTGTCAGGGCAGGCCGGGTCAGGTCATAGCTGTGCACCTCAAATGTTCTAGGGGAGTATGCAGGAATATGTAATATTCTCCTTTTACAAATGAATAAATACCACCAACTTTTCTCTCAGCTCTGGTGGCCTTGGCAATTGCATTGTCTCTTTCCTTGTCTGGCAAGATGCTGTATCAAGGAGGGATTCCTCCATTAGAAAAGAAACTTGTTCAGAATTCTTAGGTTTGAACATTTACAGGTGTATGTTTTTGCATCTCTGAGTCGTCTCTTGTTTAAAATAAAGACTATGCAAAGTGTCAATCACTTTCTAGATGAGTTTCTGTGAAAACTGCTGCAGGTGATAAAGAATCCCTTGAAACTGTACAGACTGGGGACTGAGTGGCTTCAGGGAGAAGCTCTGCTTGCTGCAAAGGACCTGGCCCCACAGTAGGCTGTGAGCTGAATATGAGCCATCAGTGGCAGCTTAAAACACCAACAGCATCCTGGGCTGTAGTGACAGGAGCAGAGAAAATCAAGGAAAGTGATTATCTGCCTTCACTGGATGCTCTTTGAATGGCATCTAGGATACTGATCCAGTTTTGGGCTCCTCTTTACAAGAAAGTGGAGAAGGTTCAACCAAAGGGCCCTAAGCACTGTGATCAGAGCCTGCTTGGAGCAGGGCTAAGACATCCCAAGGTCACTTGTGCTGGAATTGTTCTCCTTCCATTTTTGTAGCCACCAAAGAAAATAGAAATGCAGGACCCTAGTACAATCCTTGATTAAATCATACATGTTTTTTCTTTGGCTTATGATCACATGGTTTTGGTTTTGGCACTAATGGTCTTTTGACTCTGTAACTCAAATTCTCTTTGGTTTTAGTGCTTGTGGACACGATTGCAAAGTGTTAATGCACGCAAGTGTTAGAAGTAGAGCATAATTAACTTGATCCTTTTGTTGGTGGTCAAATCTTCCCATAGAACTGGGCTTCATATACTGTGACTTGGATGTCACACTGCCTTGCTTTATTTATTGCAGTGAAAAAATCATAATGGGAATGAGTTGACAATAAATGTGTTAACTATGTTGTTTATGGCATTTAGTTCTACGTGTTTTTATATAGCTTGGCAGAGAAATGAGGTCACTGTCAGCTCACCTAGAGAATTTTGGATTGTTTCTTAATGGCTCATTTTATGGTTCAAACCAGAACATACAAGCAAATTACTATGTTTGATGGTTGTCTGTAATAAATTTTGGGGGGAGAAAAATAGAATGATTTTGGTTTTATGTTGAAATTATTCTTTAGGTGGACATTCCAACGGTTGTAACGAAGAAGATGCTCAAGGCAGCAATGAAACACATTGAAGTAATAGCCAAGGCCAGGCAAAAAGGTAATGTCAAGACTTAATATATTGTCAGTTTCAAAAGCCAAGTATGCATATTCTTTTATGCATGTTTAGGATTATATTGCTTTGTCTTTTTATCCTTAAGGCCTCTTTTTTAAAAAAATGAGGTCCCTTTGCATTTTTCTTCTGGTGGTTGTGAAGGCAAATAGGGAAAAAGCTACAGTACATATTTGTATTCTCTGTTTTGATTTTTATTGCCCCATGATGAAAATACTAAATTTCTATCTCTGTACAGGAGTGAACAGGAATGTGGGTTTTGTCTATTCAGAGCAATCAAGATAATTTATGAATGCTTCTTGAAGTTTTTCCTTTATATTCCAGATGAGCTGTTATAGATGAAAGGATTTGTACATCTGTGCACTGTACTTCATAGCTCTTATAGATAGAATGATTTCAAATCTGCATTAGTGAAGTTGTAATATGTTGAAAATTTAGGTTCATGTTTGTAAGCCATGGAGAGACTTTGAGCAGAAGCATATTTATTATCCAAGGTAAGAGTATCTTCACAAGCCTGATGTAAAAATTATATTTAAATGGCACATTGAAGAAATATTTGGAAACACTTGCTGTTGTTATTTTTTTCACTGGCTGTGTTCCACAGTGCTGTATCTACTAAATGTGGTTTCATTCAACTTTTAAGTGTAGATGTTTACTTTAACTGGAGTCGTGCACTTTTCTTCTTTCCCTCCAAATGTCTGCTTGATGTCCATAAATACATGCCATTGGTCCTGTGAGTAGTGTTAATGATTAAGATGAATAATGAGACATAGTGTAATCGCATTGGATGTCTTTCATGGCACAACAGCAACTTCAAGATAGTAGATAATCTTGCAGTGCTGTTTATGCCAAATTTCATATTTACTTTGATTTCTACCAAGGAGCTGGAAACATTTTTCTTTAGCAATGAAGAACTGTATTTTAAATGTACAACATTGAAAATAGGGCCATTCTTTCTCAGTGTTTTAAAGGAAAAGACTTGTTTCCTGAGGGCAGATATGTGAAGTAGGAGCTAAAAATGACTTTCAGTAGCACTTTCTAGTAAACGTTGCTAAAGCAGCCACCACAATACATGGTTCAGAGGCAGCTTTCAGGCCCTGCTTTGGTTGCCAGTTGAGCCTAGCCTTTTTTCCTTATTTTCCAGATCCTTTTTCAAGTGGATTGCTTTTAGGGGGCATTTCCTTTTCTCCTACTCTTGTTACCCTTACCTCTCTTAGTATTCCCTATTTGCACAGACACCTCCACGATTCATTTCCTGTCCTCGCTAGAGGGTGCATTCCTTCTCTCTGCTTTTAGTGACACCAGCTAGGCAGATTTATCATGTGGTATATATTCCTGCATCCCCTCTGTCAGCTGATACCACTCATGGGTTTTGGTTGTGAAGGCCAAGCCAGCAGGCTTCTCTCATATGCTGGGAATAGGCTTTAACCTTGCAGGTAACTGAGGAATATATTACATGCCTCACTGTGCCTGGTGGTGGTGTTGGCATGAGCCTGTGCCACACTGCAGCTAGGTGTGATTTATAACAGCTCAGTTCTTGCCATTGAAGTGATCTGAAGAAATATAACATTGTTGCTTCTAATTAATAGCTATAGTTTTTAATCTGATAAAGAGGTATTCCTTCAATTCCACTGTAATTTAAGAGGCAGTACTCTTGCAGATCCTCCTGCAGGTTTTGGCTTGATTTACCCTGTGTTTAAAATGTATGTTCCTTCAGGTTTGTTTTTAGGTGTTCTAAGCAGGAAACAGATACTACAGGATTGAGTAAAAGTTTATGTTGATTTCAAATTGTGTTGTAGGCCAAAAAAATGGGAGATCATGAGGAAGGTCAGGAAAGGCAATTAGAGGCAGCCTTTGCACAATGCAGTTTTTTTGAGAATCCAGATGCTGAGTTTTTATATTTAGTTTNATAAATAAAAGTTTATATCGTTATATATATATTTATAGATAATGATAAATGAGAAGGCATTCTGGATACCATGCAAAGTGCAAAATTGTTTGGTGAAGGAATTCTTATTTCAGTGTGAGGGTTTTTTTTACATAGCTAGGCTTCAGAGTCGAAGCCAAGGTTCTTTTGTAAAGTTTCAACATTTTATCCCTTTGGCAGTTGTATGTGTACTAAAAAGACTAACTTTTTAGCTCAAATGAAAACCAATTGCCTTTTGTTTACCAGTAAGAAAAAGCTGAAGCAGCCCTGTAATGCTGTTTTTTACTTTCAGTAAAAAATGCGGAATTTTTGCAGCAAGCTGCTTTAGAAGAATATGGACCAGAACTGCACGTTGCTTTGAGAAGCCGAAGAGATGAGCTTCACTACTTAAGAAAACTTACTGAACTTCTTTTTCCTTATATTTTGCCCCCAAAGTCAACAGAGTGCAGGTATATAAAATTCTTAGAATTGTGTTTTTTTAAAGTGTCTCCATACTTTGTAGTACAATAATTTTGGAAAGTGAAAGAATGGACTTCACAGTCATCTTCCTTCTTACCCCTTTTTCATGATTTTTTTTGATTTGTCTTTAAAATAGCATGCTTATGGTATTATTAAGTCCTAAAATATTTCCCAGTAATATATGACAGAATTGGAAACTTCACTTAGAAATTTATGTAATCTAATATTGCTTTGGATTTTTATTTTCTTTCTTTTATTTTCTTTTCAGATCTCTGGCCCTTCTCATTAGAGAGATTCTCCCTGGTTCAGTTTTCCTTCCCTCAATGGATTTCTTAGCTGACCCTGTAAGACTTTGGAGCACAAGAATAATCTTAATTTATTCAAAATTACTGTTTGTCTACTAAGTATGTCATGGTAAAGCAAACGGTGTGCAATAACTTTCTTGCTGTGCATTTTGACTAGATAAAATAAAAAGAAGTCTTGTGGCCAATTGTTTAGTTTGTTCATATGAATTAACTCACTGAACTGACTAAAATAACAGTATTAGTGTGATCTCTCAGGAATGTATTTTTCAGTGAAGGATTACAGCTCCTGTCAAATGGGAGAATGCCGTGCTAGTGTAAACATCTACAAGTTACTATTGCTACCTTTAAAAAGAGCTCAATTACTTGAACTCTAGCTCTGGATCTTTATAGCAGTCTAAGTAACCAGCTTTTTTGAAGCTGTATCAAAATAAATTTTTTTCCTTTAATTCTTCAAATCAGGGGGCATTTATTTCTGAAGCTGCAACACTGCCATCCTTGTTTTTATATATGCATGTATTTTAATAGGCAAAATGGCAGTGCTTATGCAGGCATTGCCTGGCTGCAAACAGAAAGTACTGTAGTGTGGAAGTATTACTAGTTGATTAGATCTGCACTTAGAGTGCAAAAATACTTTGGAGGCCTTTCTTCCACTGAGTAAAGAATATTTCTGTGCAGGTCTCTTCAGAAATTCCCTGACTTGTGAAAACTTGAGGAGGCCGTTGAAGGTCAATTCTCAAACGTGTATTCCCAGGCTTTGCTTTTTTAAAAGAATATACTCAGGTTTAAACTTGGGTATAATATAGTATTGAAATTATTTTAATCTATTTTGTTGAGTTTCTTTAATAATAATTTTATTTGTTGTGTTGTGTTTCTTGCAGGATACTGTCAACCATTTACTTCTGATCTTCATTGATGATAGTCCAGTGAGTACTGACAAAGTGGCATTTTGATCACCCATGGAACAAGCATTCTGACCCAGTTGTCATTTTTTTCTGCAGCCTGAGATAGCAACTGAGCCTACTTCTTCATTGGTTCCATTCCTTCAGAAATTTGCAGAGCCAAGAAATAAAAAACCATCTGTAAGCAAAGGCAACATCTACTTCCTTTCCTGTTTTGAATAAGTGTTTTACTTTACCTGCTGATTTTGTTCTACAGCTCTTTGCGTTATTTATGTACTGACTGAAAGTTTGAAAGTTGGCTGAGTGCATTTTTAACCTACTCAGGTACTGAAACTGGAGCTAAAGGAGATCAGAGATCAGCAAGACCTTTTATTTCGGTTTATGAACTTCCTGAAACAGGAAGGGGCTGTCCACGTCCTGCAGTTCTGCCTGGCTGTGGGTAAGATTACAAATGTGTGCTGATGTTACTTGATGATATGGAAATCATTCTAATGAAAAAATACAGTTTGCATTTGGATAATTTAGGAAGAAGAAATCATTCATATGCCAGGAACAACCTCATGGATTTATCCTCGCTGTGATAAGGAATAATTAATTCTAATTGCAATATATTTTTAGTAATAACTTTATGAACAAATCTGAATTATAGTTAATAAGAAACCAGCTACCTTATTACCTAGGATTTTGACATGTCTTATGTTTCTTTTAATTTTGAAGTTTTGCAAATTACTTACCTACTGGAAAATGAGTTGATGTTATAGGGTGCTTCAAGATGTTATTTGTTTGCCAAGTTGATCAAGAAGTGCTTTTTCCTTTCCTTTATTTCTCAGAGGAATTCAATGACAGAATTTTGAGACCAGAACTATCAGATACTGAAAAGATGTCTCTTCATGACGAAGTACAGAAAATTTATAAAACTTACTGTTTGGATGAAAGCATTGACAAGATTAGATTTGACCCTTTCATTGTGGAAGAGATTCAAAGAAGTAAGTAGGAATTTGAAAGGAATAATGTACATTGGAATTCAAACAGCATTCTGTAATAAAGTGAAAACAAGTCTTGCTGAATATCATGAAACTTTTTTTTGCCAGTTTTAAAAATTATTCCTGTGCTATATTGTGCTTAATCCTTGTTGTCAATTTATTTCTATTTTGTATTTATAAAACTTAGAGTAGCTTGCAAAATAATCACAAACTCTGACCAGAAGAAAACGTGAACTTTGTATGCCTGTATGTATAGATCTCTCTATTCATACTTGAATTTTGTTTAATAGTTGCTGAAGGTCCATATCAGGATGTTGTGAAACTTCAAACTATGCGGTGTCTTTTTGAAGCTTACGAGCACGTCCTTTCTCTGCTTGAGAATGTTTTTACTCCTATGTTCTGCCACAGTGATGAGGTAAGTGTGAAAGATTTGAAGAGTAATCTTAAAAGCCAGATTATATTTTTTTAGGATATGCTATTTACAACAGTCAAGTGTATGTGGAACTGAAAAATGTGGCTTCATTTTCCACTTTAGAGCTGGACCATTCTCAATAGGAAAATAAAATTCATTCTAGTCCAGCACATCCATCACAGAATAAAAGAAAAACTTCATTTTTGATGTAACAATTTGTGTATATCACAGCTATTACAAAATCCTCTCCACCCCTTCTTTTATGATTACAGATTTGGTGTAAAAGTAATCTGCCTGATAGATGTAGAACACAATCTCTTTATTTACTTTTAAAAATGTAATGGTGTTTAAAGATACAGAAGTCATATTTAAGTTTTTCAGCGTTATGCATTCCTGCAGCTAAAATTCTGGTGTTTGTTTTCAAGAAGATCGCTCAATGCAATTTACAAGGTATTTAAGATTGTTGTGTGGTTGGGTTCCAAATGCCACTGTAAAAATTTCCCACACTGAGTTGACTTTATCTGCCTAAGGCCTTCTAGTAGGACACACTTCAATCACAGGGATATCACTTTAATCAGTCTGAATTCATGTTCCTTTCAGAAGTTTATGTGTGTAAGTCAGGTTGTGTGTTAAACTTCTTGGATTTACTTGAGGCAGAATATATTGATTTGTCCTCGGAGTGGGTACTTGCCTTACTTGGCATTAATGAAAAGAACATTTCTCAAAAATGGTTTTGATGGTCATCTCTCCCATGATAGCTATAATGCTTCAAATGCTTGATTTTTTAACAAGGAGAAGACATGGATTTTGGTGCCTTATTTAATTTTTATTTCTGCTTTGTGGTTTTAATCTCATGATTATGTAAGGTTAAGTAAGTAGTCCTAGCCTCATGTATTGATTATTGTATGGTGTGTCCTTTCCCAGATTAAAATTCTAACTGCTAGATCATGATCAGTTTGGCTTTTCCTTCAGTTCTCGTTTCCTGAATATGGCAGTGTTGTTACACAGTAGCTTTTACCTCGTTAACCCAGTGTTTTCTTTGATACCTTATTTGTCTGCTACAGTACTTCAGACACCTTTTAAGAGGAGCAGAGTCACCAACCCGCAATTCCAAGTTTAACAGGTAGGTATGGTAGAACTTGTCAGTGGTTTTCTTTGGTTTTTAAATTTTTAAATGAACAAATTACATACTAAAGATGCAAGCAGTATTATAGACATCTCTTGACGTATTTTGCATTCAAGAATTTAAAATGTGATTTAGACCTCAGCATTTGAGAAGAGGGAAGGGCGGAAAAAAAGAAGCAGTGAGAATAAGATTATGTGAGACTAAGATTATGTGAAAATAAAGTAGAGATTTAATTGACTGTGTATATGTAATACCATTTTAATGGTGCCAAGCTGTGTCTTCTTGGATTCCAGATGTTACAGGGATAGGTACAGTGTACCCTATGTCAAACCAACCTGGTTATTTGATGGGGATTTCCTCTTAATGTGACAAGGAGGGTTTGCTACTTCTCTTAAATCAAATGTGTTTTCTGTTCCCCAACTCCATTGCAGAAATGTAGCATCAGAAGCCTTGTTTCTGGGCTTGGGCTGTATACTTATGGTCCAGACCCCCTTCAGGCTCCTTACAGCCTGTGGAGGAGAAGAGCCTCTCCTGTGATGGGGATGGATGGTCTTCCACTGTGGGCTTGGGCTGGGTTGATAAACCTTGAGGTCTCAACATTTCTTGTGTTTTACTTTATGTTGAATGGCTCTGACAGTTGTGGACTAGGCCAACTGAATTCCTCTTATGGCCTAGCCAAAAGAAGGAAAACTTCAATGAGACAGTCTTTAATTTGGATAGGCTTTCTTTCTCAGTATGAAATAAGATCCACACTAATGCTTGGCCTCTTCTAGAGATGTAACACTGATTCATTTAACCTTTTCTGCTTTCATTAGAATTACACCTGACGGCAAACTCCTGTTTCACAGCCTGTCTCACATAGGAGATTCATATTACTGGCACATACCTTTCTTCCCTGCTCCTATTCTTCGAAAATGGCCTGATTGTTCTCTTTATTATGTCTCCATTGGTGACACCTTTTATGTAGTCTTTATAGTTTTTGTAGGTCCAGGACTGGAGCTTTGGTGTACTGCTGTCTCATAGTGGTGCTGGCAAGCTTCTGTTTCTTAACACAGAGGCATGGAATGAAGGCAGCTAGCCCAAACTGCATTCCTCTCCTACATAGTGCTCCATGTAGGGTGACCTTAAACACACTCCAGCTTCTGTTGAAGATGGCTACGGGGTTTCATCTAGACCTTTAAATCTGCCTTCTGATTTCTTCCCCCAAATTATTCATGTCAGGGGTTGGAAGTATTCTGCCATGCTCTTCTTAAATCTAGTTAAAATATGAAAACACGTAGGTCACCTCTTTGGTGCTTTGCTTTTAAAAACAGAAAGGGGGAAGTTACATTGCTGCCTGGAATTTTTGAAATGCATCTCTGGCTACAAAATAAACAAATTCTGTTTGGTGGCTGTTGCAGCATATTCTCAAACAGCATCCATAGCATTAATGAAAATGTATCTGATTTACCTTTTAGAACAATTTGAATGCTCTCAGTATATATGCTGATTTACAATACAAAATACTGTGTGTTCCAGAAGTGGTGCCTCAGTGATTATTTCCATGAAACAGAGGTCCTGTCTTGAAAGTAGTTTGCCTGCTGCATTGGAATTTCCCTCTGCAGAATTGTATACATTCACTTCCAAGGGGTTGGGGAAAAAAATCAAGGTTTCTCACAGAATTATTCCAGATGTTATTCTATATATTTTGTCCTGCCTTCTCTTTTTTATTCTAGCATTAGTTCCACTTGAAAGTAATTACATGCAAAGATGAGTTTTGTTTCCCATATTTTTGATGTGCTTTGCTATGGGTACTGTGTGTGTATTGCATAGGTACTGCTGGTTAAAAAATCAGATCAAGAAGTAGGTATGAAATCCCAGTGGAATGTGCATGCGGATAATGTGTTGAAACATTTCCCTTATTGCAAGACAAGAAAATTACAGTTTCTAGAAAATACAGGTGGAAAGGTAGGAAGAAGTGACATCTGTGTAATTTTTGGTTTGAATCACTTCTTTGAACTGTACAGAACAATCATGGCTTTTTGCAGACAGATAGGACAAATAATGGGCTGTGAAAACTGCAAGGGCAATGGTGGACAGTGTCAGGGGTTTCTGGAGTGTAAAGAAGTCACACTGAGTATTCTCACAACTTGATAACTGTGGTTGTCATCAGGTTGTCATTTAACTCTGTAACTGATGTTTTTTACCTAGTATTTAATGCTTATGTTAACTGATGTTTCGAGTTCTAGTTCTGTCAACTTCATTTGGATAGTGTGGAAGAGACAACAAGAATTCCTTCTCTCTCTGTCGCATTTATGTATTTATAATACATTACTACATTACTTAAATGTAGTTTGTGTTGAAAGTCTAACAAAGAAAGAAAAGCTGTTATGTGGTATGATTTCCCAGATTTCTGGATTTCTGTCTCAATTTTCTACATACCATAACCACAAATAGAAATAGACACGTCCTGGTCTCTCATATTAGAATAGCAGTGAAATTAAAACATTTTTTAAGTTAAAGGACCATGTAGAAAAGATACTAACAATTTCAGGGAATGGTTAGGAGAAAAACCCATGGAATTAAGTCTGTGAAAAGTTCTATGCAATGTAACAGTCACCATCATTTCTAACCTGCTAGGTTATATTTCCAGTTTCACAGTTCACACAGCCAAAGGCAGTGTAAGATGTCTTACAATCAGACCCTTCTGTAAAACAAAATCTAAGATTTTACTGGTTTTATCCCACATTAGTTTGTCCAGAATTCAGTAGCTCCAGTGAGTTAAAATCTTGTGTGTGGTGACAGTGTTTATAGTTAATTCATTTAAACATCTTGATTGGAATTATTGGGTTGATGTTTGAGGCATGGGTTCTATGTACCTGGTTACGTAGAATGTCAAAAATATGTGACAGTTCTTAAAATCTGTGAAATACAAATATTAAAAGGTTAGTTTAATTTTTAATAGTGGCTCCTGCTATACCTAATATAGATACTATAATGTATTATATATGTTTATACAATACTGAGTGGGAGAGAGCGTGTATTATTACATAAAGTGAGGCCACAGCGTTCTCACTATATTGGCCAAATCAACTAGATTACCACCTGACTTCTGAACATAGGTAATAGGAAAAGCTAGCTGACTATTTGGCACTACAGATAACTCTAAGAATGAAAGTTATTCTCCATTAATTGGTGGTTGCTTGTGCTGAATCTCCTGAAAGTTTCAGTAACTGATGTTTTAAATTCAAAGGCCGGGCTCGTGATGGTGAGATGTGTAGATACTGTTCACATTTTACTTTCTTAGGATTCTAGGTTAGGGATTCTAGGTCATCCTAATTGTACTACCTGTTTTCTTAACCCATGGTGATGGTCAAAGCCTATTCAGTTTTGTTGGGATAGGTCTGTCAAATTTGGTTTGGTTTGGGTTCTTCCGTTGTTTTGGTTTTGATTTATTTTTATTTTCTGCTGGGCTCTGAGGTGATTTATTTGCCTGTTGTTGCAGAAGTAGCCTGAGTTTGGATGACTTACGGTAAGTCTATCTAACACTCAATAAATGTTGTGTGTTAGTTATGCTGCATCTCTCATGACTTCATCATACAGCCTTTATAACAGTAATTAACTGTTCATTTTATTTGTAAAAGACATGAATGTCTTCTCTGGACTGAGGTGCATTTCTCCTCACAAAAAGCTTTACTTCCCATGTCCTTTTCACAACTGTTTAGAGATTGCTTAATTACTAATTTCACGTGTTTGCATTACATTAACATTGTTTGCTGTACGTTAACGCTTTGCTGTTAGCAGTCTGTCTGTTGTCATTTGTTTTGAGATATATCTCCAGAGCTTGAAACATGTTTTTTTTTTACTTGTGACTACTAGCTGCTCCAAAATTTCCTTTACTCCATGTCATATTGTTATCCACTTATGTGCTTGTTTTATCTTGCAAGCTGTATCTGGAGTGGTCATTGTCTAACATCACTTGCAAATTTTACCATTTTTAAGCACTCAAACCCAACAGTTGCCCAAATTAGTTCTCTCTGCAGCTTCTCCTGTGACTGTTACAGGTTTGATGACAACATATGCTATTTTTTATAATTTGCTGTAGGTAGTATGGGACCACTCATTAATGCCTTAATAGCTGTCCAGTGGTTTGTTTTCTCATTATTCATGCTTCTTTAAATACATGGTATCCAAACTCAGAAAACAATCTTTTCCTTATGGGCTTTTCCTTAGAATTTATCAGAGCATCAGTATTACATAGATTGCTCATACTAGTCATGAGGGGAAATTTTTCAACTTAATTTTTCAGATTAAGAATCAAGGTAATTAGATGCTTTTATATTTTATGTGCCAGTTCAGTGTGTTGAGCTATAATTTGCTTGATTGTTTAGCAGTGCATTCTTGAGTTATAAATGCAGCTGATTGATTTTCAAGTGCAGCAGTATGTGCTCAGCATTTTTCCTAATTCTGTGTAGGGATTTTAGTCAGCCAAAGGAAATGGTACTATGACTTCACATGCATGTTAATACCTGCCTTGTCTGATATGTACAACTGGTCTGGTCCTTCTTGACCCAGAGAGGCTCACAGCATCATTCTTCAGCTGCACAGCCCTGGCTCATCACCTGCCAAGATCTGTTCAGTGCACTGAATGAGGCAGGCATCCTGTGGGAAAACGATTTTGCAACCACCCATGATTGAAGAATGCCATAGTTCACAGTGGACTACTGCAGTCTTCAGTTTGCAATTCCCTGTTATAGAGTAAACAATAATTGTAATTTTTTTAATGTTAGGTATGTGTTACTTTTGGAATGTTTGAAAAAAAAACGAAGTGTTCCAAGCACTTGTTGTCACATCATTCTTCAGGAATGTTGGAGCCTGTAGACTCTGCACAGAGGGCCCTCCTGAGAAAGAAACTATAGAATGATGGTCTAATAATGCTATTATATGGATTAGCACTAGAGGGAGTGAGATATTTTTCCAACAAGTTTTGGATGTGTATATATATATTTCTTGACAGGTCTTAAAAAGAAGCCTAGTCTCTGTTCTAAACTGGCTACCTCCTGTCATCTTTGGTCCTTCATGTCTTGAACCTACCCCTATCCTAGTCCCATCTCTTGTAACTAGTCTCAAGGTGTTTCTTCTATTTCTGCTTAGCCAGTGAATCAATTAGATTTTCATCGTAATACCTTTTGTATATATTTTTCTATTGCTCCATTTCTTTGAAATGTCAAGTCATCCTGTTGTCTCTCCATCCATCTTTGCTAGCATCCACACATTCCTTTTCCATGCTTATCTAACGTTATTTGTGATGAAGGATTTTTGCCAAACTAGTCCTGTGTTCTCTTCATATGTTGTGGAGAGTGTCTGTGTACCCTCTCATTCACCAGTGTTTGTTCTGAATTTGTCTCTTCCTGTGAAGAGATTCCCATCCTAGTTTGTCACTTTATGCTTGTCCAGTTCAGAGATTGCTTTTTGTTGACGTGGTGTAATCTTTGGGCTCTGTATTGGGGCTGGAGGGGTTGGTTTCTAGGTGTCAGGTTGAGTTCTGGCTCCATACAGCTCACCACAGGCACAGGTGAATGCTGCCTTCACCTGGAGCATGCTCAGTGTGGGAAAGAACTGCTTTGAGACTGGAGTCCTCCTATCAAATCACTGATCTTGTGCAAATCAATGTTTTTGCTCAAACTCTTGAGAACTGCACTAGTTTTCAGAGGAATGATGAAAACTCTCTTCAAGGTTAAGCCAGAGGTTTGAAATATCAGCCTTCTAGAAAAGCTAGTTTTGTCTGATTGAGGTTTGTGTTTTCTAGCCCAGTGTTGATGCACTTGAACAAGATTCAGGTCAGGTCCCCTATGTGAAACAGCTCAGTTCAGCACAGTAACATGTAGTAGAAGTTGTTCAAGAATGGAGTAAAATTGCTCAAATATGGATTTAGACTGCAAAGAGCCAAGCAACCTCGTCTTTGCATAGAAGGGATAATTAAGATAAATGTGCCAGTATACTTCGGAGCTGATGATTATATGAGATAGAAAAAGCAAAAGATTTGGAAAAGCAGTGGGTGATTTATGCAACTTCAGTCATGTACACAGTCTGTGTAAAATTGTAAACAGGAAGATTGTTAGTAACATGCACATGCATGCTTTGAGTCAGCAGTTGATGTTGTCTGGTTTTGTGGATGACAAAAATGCTTTACCTGCTGATTGCTGCCGTTCTCTTTGTAATCCCTTCCAGAAGTCAATAGTTTCTTGTTTTAAAGGAAAAAGAAGCAGGATTTTTTTGTCCTCCGAACTACTAATTGTATGTCTAATGTCAGTCTATAAATTTGTTTTGAATGCTTGATTCTGAAGTTCACTGTATTGATTTTTAACTTGTCTCTCAACTGTACATATTGAATCATCATAAGGAACCTCAGGCTGATTCTGTATTCAATAGAAACATTTTTCTTTCCAAAATTGCCAGCATTTCTATGCAAGAAATAATCTTCAGTGTCAGGACTTGTGTAAGGGAATAAGAATAATAAAAAATCTATTTTGTCAGTGAGGGGTGTGCCCAAGTACTTATTTTTTTTATTCCCATACCTGGTTTGTTGGCTTTTGGACACTTTGTCATAAGTGACAAGACTTTAAAAACTCTTCATCTTTCAGTCAGACTGGCTCTTAAAGCCAAGATTCTTCAGTTGCATCTGTTTTCCCTCATGCTCCGTCTTGCTCCTTGCACATTTTTTAATGTCTCTACTGCTTAAAAACTGAGATCTGTCTTGAAAATGTGCTTGTGAAATTCCATTAAAAATGCATCTACACTTGTTAGAAAGATAAATATTTAAATACAAGTACAAGGAAAAGGTTAATGACCTACTTGATGTGCATGCCTGTAGCAATACCACAGTTTCTGTTGTCAAAACAAAGTTGTTTTACCTAGCTGATTGTTTATTCTGTGTCTTGAATTACTAGGATACTATTGTAAGAGTTTACTCGTGGTTAAGCATATGGGAATCCTGTGTCTCTTAAAAAGTGTAATCAAGAAATTTTGCTGATTGATCATAGAACAGATACACCATAAATGAATTTTAATTAAGTGGAACTGTAAATATATTGAATGCCTGTTGATAGAGCTGTTTCTCTTATCTGCAAATGGTGTGCAATGGCCTAATGAGCAGCTGTGCAGTAATATGCCTTGTGTTGTGCCTTATGAACTGTGGCTTCTGTAATCCTAGGACCACGCAGAAGAGAGGGGAATCATTTGGAATCAGCAAAATAGGGAACAAAATAAAAGGTGTATTCAGGAGTTCTGCAATGGAAGGAGCTATGTTGCCTAACTATAACTTAAACGAAGGAGAAGATGATTTTGTGAGTAAGGCTATTAAATTTTACTTGAAGTCTTTGTTGGGCTTTAATTTTTTTTTTTTTCTCCTTTGCTCATTTGAAAATGTTACGTTTCTGCTTCTTCACTGCAGTTTTCAGGTGCTGGCTTCTGATTAAGTTGCCTTATCTTCCCTGTGTTCATTCACAAGCCAAGATCACATCCCCAGTTTCTGTGCTTCTGCACTTACTGTTTTCTTATGGTGAAGTACCAAAAGTAGCAGTGTCAGATACTTTTGTAAGCAATGACTTTTTCTTCCAATTCTGGGTAATAAGGCATGCACAAACCTGCATGCATGGCTCTTCATCTGCAGCCAGCCACAAGACCTTAAAACCATAAATAACGTAGTGTAGAAATCGCTGTCAAGTTGGTCTGTGATGCAGCATTTCCTCTATAGATCAGGAGCCAACAGTCCTTTCTCATTTGTCTTGGATGTCTCCTGCAGTTAATGTTTCTCTTCCACGCTAAATAGCCATGAATAGAGCCAGTGGTGGAATTATTGTTACCTGAGGTACAGTTGGGGGACAAATGGAAAATTTGAAAAAGGGAAGAGGAGGGAATTGGTTTGAAGCAGAGGTAGACTGTACCAATTAAAGTAGAACTAGAGATCTCTGTTTGAATCCTTACAGATTGAAGAAGGTGTTATGGTAATGGAAGATGATTCTCCTGAGGAAGCTGTTACCACCCCAAATACACCCCGCAACCTTGCTGCGTGGAAAATCAGCATCCCATATGTTGATTTTTTTGATGATCCCTCCTTGGAAAGAAAAGACAGAAAGGAGAGAATTCCTGTATTCTGCATTGATGTAGAGAGAAATGATAGAAGGGCAGGTATGCAATGTTGCAGATAAATAAAGTGTCATTTGAAAGTGAACTCAGAATATTCTAGTGTGATGTATTCTGTTGGTTCTTGCAAGTGTGTTTTGTATATGTGTTCTTCTGATTTCAAAATAATGACTTGAAAGTTCTGAGGAAATGAGTTTGAGAGATAAATGATCACATTTAGAATTTGCAAGTTGAAAACTTGACTCCTCAGCATGAATCAGTTCTATTTAGACTTCATGCCAAAGTTTGAAATGTTCTCTCTCCAAAAATACTTATCTTAAAATTCATATTAATAAACACCTGGCATACTTTTTTTCACCCATTCTGAACTTTGGAATAATGAACAGCAAATAAATTTTTATATAACCTTAAAATTAGTTCTTAGGAAATTAAAATGTTTTGCTCATTAGTAACCATCAGTTAGTTTACCAGTATATAGATAGCAATGGGAGTGGGGGAGTGGGGGAAAACAGCATCATCCCAAGGCTGCTGGGATTTGTGTTAGTGAGACTAATACTTCCACAATGAGCAGAAAGTATTTAAGAGGCATTTAGTGATATCTGTAGTGATAGGATTAAGAATGATCAGCATTCAAGTTGGTGGTGCAGAGGACTGTATTCAACAATTACTATGTCTGTAAATCACTTGGTTAAACATTGGAAAATAGATCTAAAACAGTCAGCCATCATAAATGTTGAAGTTATGCAGGACTCCATTGTTTAGATTGTAGGGATCCCATAAATGATAATTTCCTTGCTAGTACCATATTTGTTTACCAGTTATGCATTTTACTATAACATTAAAAGTACCCTGAAGTTTATGTTACTACAACAGGGGGCTAATGTCATTGAAGTTTTTCTTATGATGATCAGCCTGTGTTTGCTGTTGCTAATTTGTCTCTCAGGTGCTATAAAATCTGGTTTGTTTTTGACTTTTTTTTTTTTTTCCTTCAGTTGGACATGAACCTGAGCACTGGTCTGTCTACAGGAGATATCTTGAATTTTACGTGCTTGAATCAAAACTTACGGAATTTCACGGTATGTTCTCTTTCATTTGGAAAGCTATTTTCCCCCTGCTGTGATTATCATTCATAACTTAGATGAAATTTAAAATAATAAAATCGGTGTCTACTGCACTACAGGAATAATTTAATCTCCTTGATATCTTTACTAGGTACATTTCCTGATGCTCAGCTTCCCTCAAAGAGAATCATTGGCCCCAAGAACTATGAGTTCTTAAAATCCAAGAGAGAGGAGTTTCAGGAATATCTGCAGGTATCAAACATTTGGAACAAAGAATATTCCTGAAACTAGTGATACAAAACTAATAAAAGAATATCTGGGGTTTTTTTGCTTGTTTCCAAGTAACTTTATAGTTAGAGAAAGGATTCAAGTGGGCAATGTTAACTTTTCACATGACTGAAAACAGAAATCTCGTGCAAATTACAAGATCTGTGGCAGTGTAATACTCTTTGAATATCTTTTTGCTATACAGAAATGGATTTTTAAAGGTTAGTTTTAAAGTACTTATACCTCCTTTGTTCCTTCTGTTTCAAAGAAACTTCTGCAACATCCAGAACTAAGTAACAGCCAGCTTTTAGCTGACTTCCTATCCCCTAATGGAGGAGAGACTCAGTTTCTTGATAAAATGTTGCCTGATGTGAATCTTGGTATGTAATATGCTGCTCGTTTATGCTGACAAATAGTAATGCTGTGGATGCTGTGATTGAATTCTGTGATTGACAGTAGTAATGAATAGATAACTCTTGTGGATGTATGAAATAAGAACTCTGCTCCTTCACAGCCCCTGAAATTATAGCTCAGCAAGGAATATATGCTGATACTTATTCCTTGAAGAAAAAAGACATTTTGAAATTTTGGAAAAAAGTGTTTAAGTGGCTTTTGAATTTTTGTGTCAGCAAGCAAGATGATAAAATTTCTCTTAATAAATTGCATAGTTCAAGAAAATTTACAGTATTGTCACAAGTCAAATCTGCGTGTGTCTGTCATGTGTTTGTGGATGAGATGGCATGAACACTTACAAAACTACCTTTGCATTTTAATTGATTAAACTCATTTTGTTCTGAAAACTCCAATATTTGATATTTCTAGTATTAGCTGGTGTTAAGATCTTTGCTAACATGAGCTACTTAATAGAATCTGAGGCAGCAGTGTGTGTGATACAGGCAGGTCAAATGGAAATTGAGAAGTTCTAATGTCTAATGACAGTAGTTCATAGTAAATCAAAAAAGTCGACAGTAGTGTGACTTGGCTGCAATGTAGCTGTCTCAGAACAGTGGGGCTGAGCTGGTCAGGTCAACCTCATGGTCATTCTGTCTTCATGTCTTGTGCCACTTGTGGCTGTGGTGGCAGAGAGCCGTGTCGGAGCTGCACCGCTGCATTTCTGCGGCTCCCGGTCACAGCGTGGTCCTGCTGGGGCAGCCCTTCTCTTAGTCTGCTTCATCAGTTGTTGAATGAGATTTCTGTTCTCAGCCTCCAGTCAAAAGGTTTTGGTTTTGTTTCAGGTCTCCTTTCTACATCCAACCATCCAGCCTTATAAAAGCTTATAATTATGGTGTTTAATACATTTCCTGTGTGAGACCATGCTTCACTTCCATAAAGAGCATTATAGCAAGTCTTGGCATTTTGGTAGGGCTTTTTGTGAGGATGAGAGTTTTTATTATTATCATTTGATCGTTGTATATACTTTCTGATGTAAATTCCAAATTTAATGACATGTAGATAAGAAAAATATTACTGTAACTGTAGTGCTTAAAATAAAGCTAGTCTTAGACACTTGTATTTTTCAGCATTCAAAGTTACTGTGCCATATCCTGATAGCCTTATCAAGACACAAGGGCTGATCTTTAAGGCCACAGCTGTAACCTATCCAATTTAGAAAATTCTACTCACCAGGGTTTTTTAGGCTGGTTCCCCCCAGAATCTCTCCAAATTTGCTGATTTTTCCACAGAAAGAGGAGACTCTGAGTTACTTTGATTGCTTCTGTGATAAGTGTTTATGATTCTATGACTGACTTAAATACAGGGAATTTTGCCTGTACTGGTGTTGTAGCAGTACTGTTGTTACAATGCTAGAGTTATTTATGGTTAAGCTCTAGAAGAGTTAAAAGGTAGATCTACAGTACTTTAGTGTGTGTGGTTTTTTAAGTATTTAGAAAATAATCTGTATATTTCTAAGTATCTTTTCTTGAAGAGTAGTAATCAGTAGGTTACAAGCTGGTTATGTACAAGACTATTTTCATAGGGCTCTGTGCCAAATCAAAAAAAAGCAAGCAGATTTTTAAAAAATTATTGTATTTTTAAGTAACTACTAGATAATAAGTATATAAAATCTAGCAGAACAAAATGTCTTTCAAATCAGACAGTGATAACAGAAAGTGTTTGTTTCTTTCTTTCTTTCTAATTGTAGGTAAAATCATAAAATCTGTTCCAGGAAAGCTAATGAAAGAGGTGAGTGAGTCTTTCAGGTTGCCAATATCTTAACTTCATTAGCTAATTTTATGAGATTACTGAGTTACAGGCTAATCAAAACTTTGAAAATTCTTTTTTTGTTTTTGTTTTCACTTTCCTCTAATTATGCAAGTGACAGGTCATTCATATCTTTTTTCAGAAAGGTCAGCATTTGGAGCCATTCATCATGAATTTTATCAACTCCTGTGAATCTCCCAAGCCTAAGCCAAGCAGGCCTGAACTTACCATTCTGAGTCCCACTTCTGAAAATAACAAGAAGGTACAGTAAGTCATGTTCCTTTCCCATTTTACAGAAGTGGGGAAAACTGACCATACATTTTCTCTCATACTAGGGAGCTGTCTTAGAACTCATTAACTAAAATTACTTCAGATGAAGCCAAGCTGGAAAATGCTGTCTAGGAATGCAGACACTGAGGGTGTTCAGTCCAAAGTACAGACCAAAGGCAGACTGCAGTAACACACTTTCCTACTCCCCAGATATAAACTTGAGCTGTTCAGTTCTGCACTTCCACTTCTCTTGTGAGACATGACGTCTTTGTGCAGATGTGCAGCCTTCCAGTTCCTGAGGGAAGCCTACAAGAAAGATGGAGTGAGACTTTAAGAGCATTTAGTCACAGGAGAAGGGGAAATGGAACTGAGAGTAGGTTATGGAACTGAGAGTTAGTTTAGATCAGATATTAGGAAAAAATGTGTAACTGTGAGAGTGGTAAGGTGCTGGAACAGGTTGCTCATAGAGGTTGTGGATTCCTCATTCCTGGAAGTATTTAGTGCCAGATTGGATGGAGCTCTGAGCAGCCTGGTCTAGTGAAAGGTGTCCCTGCCCATGGCTGAGGGTTGGGACTAGATGATCTTGGAGGTCCTTTCCAAGCCAGTCCATTCTGTGATTCTGTGCTGTGAAGGCCCCTCACTTCTGGTGAAGGAGGTGAATGCCAAATGTCTGTACCAGGACTGTGTGAGCTGCCTGTATGGAGTCCATGTGGAGATCTGGCTGGCAGCCAACAGAGACCAGGTTAGTGCTTCCTGAGTGCCCATCTGTGGGAAGAACATTATCTCATAGCAAGAGAGTTGTTCTTCCATTTTTTGGTAAATGGTAGTCGATTTCCAGCTTATGCTTGTGTTGCCACCATGTTCCCCTGTGTCTTTGACACAGATCTGTTTATTTCAGTTTCAACATGTTGGACTGTGCTGAGATGACAGTGCATGTTCCCCAGTGCTTCTGCTGCCATGAGTGGGGTACATGCAGGCTCTCTTCCTCAGCAGGCTGAATGAGAAATGCCTGAAGGTCTGTCTGGGCAGGCCCAGTCAGAAACGTGCCTAATGCTCTGACAGATCTTCTGCATGCTCCTTCCTTTTGAATGTTCCTGGGGCATGTGTATGTTTGTGTGTTTTAAATATTAGTGGAAAGACTTCTGTTTAAAAATGCACAATGAAAGTGGGTAGTCAACCCCAGTATAACCAGAAGCAATAGGATTTCATTCTGTATCAGATCCACTAGAAAAAGAGTTACCAACCTGCCTGGTTAAAAAAAAACAAGTGAACAAAAACCTGCTTCCCCCTCCTAGGGGCACTAGCAGGATTTCTGGACACATTTCTGTTCTGAAGGTCTGGAAGCAGCTTGATCATCTGAACATACTTTTGTCAGACTTGCTATAATAGGTCAGGACTTCTCAGCTGATGCAGACTTTGCAAAATATGCCAATAAAGGCATTGTTCTGCTGGCTTGTGATGGCCTGCCAACAGCAATAAAAGCTGCTTTTGGAGCACCAGCTGTATAATAAATGTTTTTGCGTAGCTGCTTGGAGGAAGACAGGGTCACTTACACTGACTGATATGATTCAGACACTGCATAAAATCTTTGTTCTTACCATTTTGGTATAATCCTCTATACTTTTTAAATGAGCAGGAAGAACAGGAGAGAGGTTTATGCCTCTGGCTGTAGATATTGTTCATAGTCATGGCATTGTTTTTGTACAGTTCACACCTGTACTGGAATGTGTGGGTGTATGTTTGCATATGCACTCACCATTGAGTAACTTTTTTTTTTTCTGTGAGGCACTTTATATGAGTATTCATGCTTCCTTTGCTTGCTTTTCCCAATAAGGTATGGTAGCCTATTGTACAAGGGATTACTTTGGTCTTTTTCTTAATACAGGCCTTTTATCTTTCACTGACTTTAAGAGCTTGACTCCCATTATTAATCAATACTAATTAATGGAATTTCCTCATTGTAAGCCTTTTAAGAATATTTCATGGTTATAATCATAATTACTGTTTAATCTTAAAGATACAAATAATGATAGCATTGAGATTTGTAGTCTTAGTCTCAAATATTAACATGCACATCTAAAGCAAAATCCTGTGCTTAGCTGAATTGTGGGTACAATCTCAACTTCTGTGCTAGATAACCAGTTGTGTGTTTTTCGCTTGAATTTCTTCCAAGCCAAGATACTGGAAAGAGTAAAACATGGAAGTAGAGGTCTAATGGCACTTGGTATTATGGCTGCTGCAGTGCATTGTAGATTGCATTCTGAAATGCTTTCAAAGTGTGCCTCTGATCAAGGAGCCATTGCTGTTTAAGGTGCAACACAGATTATCTGTGTATGGAGGTACAGTCAGCATTCAGAAAATGCTGCTTCTGGTTTAGGGTGAAAGTGGAAATAGCACTTGAAAGTCAAAAGGCTTTGCCCTAAGCTGGCTTCCATGTCTGATTTCTTTATAGGTTTCCTACCAGATTGCTGTTAATTATTTAGTTTGGGCCTCCAGACACTGCTCTGAACCTATGTTTGCATTGCACAATGGGCTGCTTTGAATTGGCTCAGTATGTGTCACCTTTGTCAGGTTGTGAGGTGTATCTAAAAAATAAAGGAGGTTCTTGTTTAAGTTACAATACTACAGCTAAGGTTTTTCTGCTGTTCTGGTTTCAGTATTATAGAGGATGTAGACTTCAGTTTATATAGAGTTTTTTAAACAACCTACCAGGGATGTTTCCATAAAGTAGGTGTGAATAATTATGTGTTCTTTTTAGGTGTGTTACATTCCTGGATACCAGTCATCCACCAGTGCATTAGCAATATTTGCCCTTTTACATAATTTATGTCATAAGTTGGTGTTGTTTAGTTTGAGTGAACCTTGTGAAGGTAATACCAGCAGCTTAGCACTTAACAAAAGAGAGGGGCTGAAGGAGTCAGGTCAAAAACATGACTCTTGCCAGATGTCCTAATGTAATTTTTCCTAAGAGTGCAAAGCATTCTGTTTAGAGACTTGCATAATTCAGAGATTGTTGTGATTTGCATGTTTTTGGCTTTATTTATTTTGGGAAGAATTACAATACAGAAAGTGAACTGTATAGAAGCAAATAATTTCCTGTTCTTTGGAACTAATGTTATCTTGGGAGTGGTAAAAAAAACCCTCTGTAAGTAGCAATCACCTCAGCCTAGGCAATTCTATGATTATGTTGCATTTGCTTCTAGTTCTAGGATTTTTTTTAGGGCCCTGGCATAAACTTTTGAACTTTCTTTTCATAATACAGAGTATTTTGTATAAATCCTATTTTATATCTAGATTAACTATTGGGGGTAAGTTAATTTAAAATAAACTGTTAGTAGGGATTGCTAGATATTAAACTTGGAAAGCATCAGGAATTAGAGACTTTTTCCTTTCCCTCTCTTAGGATTCACAGACCTGGAGGCAGGGGAGGCAAGGACTGCTACCTGGGTGGCTTGGGACCCCTTTTGGTGTGCAGGGAAGAGCCTCTTGGAATTTTGCAAGAAATAGATTATCTTTTCAGAAAGAACCAAAGGCAAGGAAATAGAGGGATCAGGGAGGAAGGTGATGACGTAGGAGAATAGAAGGCTAAAGGAATATAAATGAGAAATGAGATAAATGGAAAGAGACCCAAATGCTAGTTCATTAAGATTTTACTATAAATAATTAAGCTGTCGGGGGAAAAGGTATTTCTCTACGTAAAAACATTGTATATTTTGTCTAGAAGCCATTGTATTTATTTCAAAGTGGAAACCAACAGGAACTTTTAGGAATACTTTGATGTTATAGGCTTCCCTTGTGATTTAAGGCAGACAAACTGTATCCTCTTAGCTCCTCATTTTCAGAACAGGGTGCATCAAGGAAATCAAAGCCTGTGATAAAAGTCTAGATGTATGCAATCATGCAATTGTTTAGGTTGGAAGAAGGTAGTGGGAGCAGAAAGGCTCATGAATTAGTATCTCAGCGCTGATTGGTTCTGAACCCAGGTATTTTGGTTGTTGTGTATCTTGCAACATATGATGTGCTCTTTATTGGAAAGTGAAGGATTTGAAAAAACAAAACCAGAAACAATTAAACAAATTGACACCCCTGATCAGTTCTTTGAAAGCTCTGGAAAGAAGCTGCTTCTATAAAAAGAAACCAATCCAAAGTTCTGGTGGCTATCCTTTTGCCTTTGAATGCAGTGATTTCAGTCTTACGTTTCTGTTTTTAGCTTTTTAATGATTTATTCAAGAATAATGCAAACCGGTCCGAGAATACAGAAAGACGACAAAATCAGAACTACTTCCTGGAAATGATGACTGTAGAAGGAGTCTATGACTACTTAATGTATGTTGGTAAGAAGTGACTTCTCTTAATTATTCATATACCTCATGACAAATATGAAGTTCACAGTCTCTGGTAAGAAATTCTATTGTAGCAGTCGTATATAACTCAACACTTTCAGACTAATACACAACTTAGTAACATGATCATTCCTTAGAAGACTTTATTGAGACGCTAAACTGTCATTTAGCATTCATCATTGCTTAGTTGCTTTGTTATGTCTCCATCTTTCTGCATCTCAGTAGTATGAATTTATGAGAGTAGGTCCCATCCCTTTTCTCAGGTCTACCTAGCCTGCTGGTAGACTCTGGGAATTAGAATTGTTAAATCAATATAAATAGCTAAAGGAAGTATTTGATAAGGACTGTGGAGAGTACCAGTATTTTCAGTGCTGCACTAACTAAACTGAAATATTCTTTTCTAGCTTGCAATTTTTTTTTCTTTTCTTTTGAACAAATGATTCTTCTATCATGAATATTAGGAGACCCTCATATATGTTACTACTCACAGATGTTGCTGTGACTTTGCAGGTAGGGTAGTTTTCCACATTCCTGACTGGCTGCATCATCTCTTGATGGGAGGAAGAATTCTCTTCAAAAATACATTGGAACTATACACAGACTATTACTTGCATAACAAGTTAGAACAGCTGTTTGAGGAGCACCGCTTGGTTTCCCTGATAACACTGCTGAGAGGTCAGTAATAGTTATGTCTTTGATAAAAAATTCTGCTTTAGTCTGGTGCTTGAAATCCCTTCAGTGAAGTTTCTGAGTGCTAAACTTTGCAATGCTGACTAACGCTGTTTACTGTATCAATGCAAATGTTTCATGAAATTGTCAAGTTACTTCACTTGTGTACTATGTCAGTCTTTCATTGTTAATTTTTTGTTGTGGTCTTGAGAGGGCTTGAGTGTTCCTGGCCTTCAAATAAGGGAAGGGGAGAGCGACTAAAAAATAACTTAAAATTACCTCACAACTGTAGAGTATAACGTGACTGCAGTCTGATCCAAACAATGCATCTGGCCAAAACTCTGGAATCATGACAGCTCTGTCCTTATCAAACCAAAAATGAAGCTTGTGAAGGGCAAAAAAGGAGTGCAGTAAGACTTTCAGAGCCTAAAAGCAAAACTGAGCACCTTTTATTTCAGATGAATAGCAATACTTGCTTTCTCATTCATAGGTAAATTTGAAGTTTTAGACAGTTCCAGACAGTGTTTTAGCACAAGGTGTAAATACTGCTTATGGTTTTAAAAGCATAAGGGAAATTGTGATTAAGGAGATCATAACTAACCTAAAATAGAATTGATCCAAACTTAGAAGAGAATGCTTTAAACTTTGAAAAGAATGGAAACAAATTGTGAAAATGTGATTGTCCTTCAAACAGGAGGGATATTCTGGATTTGATTGGGCTAATGTAAGCAAAAAGTATGATCTGACAAGACTAGAATTCCCTTCTAATCAACACAATACAGGGAAGAAGTTCAGTTTTGAAGCCACAATCCAAAACACATTTCTATGTCAGTGATGTGTAGCTGCCTAAAGATATATTTTCTTTCAATGTGTCTTGGCTGCAGATGCCGTGTTCTGTGAGAACACTGAGCCTCGCTCTCTCCAGGATAAACAGAAACGAGCAAAGCAGACTTTTGAAGAAATGATGAGATACATTCCAGGTTCTGTATTCCATGACTGCCTGTATGAGTGTGGTTAATTGTTCAAGAAGATAGTTAACCCAAATACAGTCACACTTATCTTTCCAAATCAGATAATACTTGGGCGACTGTGATTTCAGTTGACTGGAATACCAGGTGTGAAAACCCAGCAGTTCAGTTTTGTCATTTTAGTGCTGCTGACTAAGTTTGTAGCATAGTGATTTATAAAGACATGGTGATGGAAATCAAGAGCTTTACACATGTACTTAATACCATAATTTTTCATCTTTCGAATGTTCCTATGGTTTGTATTTTCATCACAGATGAAAGCTGTGTTTAAAAAAGTCACATCATTAAGTGGGAAGGTACATCTGAGTTCCCCTTGCACTGTATAAACTAGGAAAGAGGGGCCCATTTAATTGAAAGTAATTTTAAAAAATCCGCTTGTGGTTTATTAAACAGTGCATTAGAACAAAACATTGATATTATAAAAAGTGTAGTAATTATTTAGGTGTGGAGCCCTGAAGGAAAGGGAGGAAGAAAGGATGAACCCAAAAGTGTGGGGTTTCTTTCCACTTACTACTTGAGACAGAAAAAAATTGAACTCTAATTTAAACAGTTTTTTTTCTTGTTAATTAATCAAGTTCTGTAACTGCATCATAAAGCTGCTTTGCAGTATTTCCTCATGACTTGTGTATTTGTTTTTGGAATTTGGTCTAGATTTAATAGGCAAGTGCATTGGGGAAGAGGCTAAATACGAAGGCATCAGGCTTCTGTTTGATGGACTGCAGCAGCCAGTGCTCAACAAACAGGTAACTCGTAACCTGTCACAAACTTGCCTTCTGGCACAGGATTTCCTCAAGTGAATGTTTGATACAGCAGAGGAGTGGGCCGTTACTCAGAATTTTCTAAGAATAAAAACCAGTAGTTTTGCCTTGGAGTGTCCTTAATTTTCTGTATTTTCTTTTAGTTAACTTATGTTCTGCTGGACATTGGGATTCAAGAACTCTTTCCAGAGCTCAGTAAGGTATGTGCTACCTCCATTTGAGAACTGCAGAATTCTTCAAGCTGCTACTGAGTCTGGTCACTGGTGCATTTTTGGTGTTGTTCCCTACTACTAAAATTAATTCTAAATTTTGGGGAAAATATGTGTTTTCCGATATGTTGAAATAATTGAAATCTGGATTACTTATATTTTGGCTAATTAGCTCTTTCCAAATCAGCTTGAGCCCATTTGTTTAGCATGCAGCAAGTCTGAGTTGCCTTTCAGAAGACTTGGACAGATCCAGCAGTCGGGATCTCTATGCCTTTCTCTTTCATTGATTTGTCTCCACTCTATTTTATGCATTTTCCAATTTAGGAAGGGAATTCTGCATGCAAAGCTCAGGCCAAGCTGTAGCATTTTTCTTGAGAATATCTGGCAGGAGGATTTCTTACCTCTAGTTTGGTCACTGCAATGTTTAGTTCAGCTATCCAGATAAAGGAGAAAGAATTTGCACAAGAGAAATTGCTATATGCAATAGGATCATTAGGTTTGGGATCTGTCTGATATTTGTACTTATGTATATCAAACCTTGACAGATTTTTCCATAGTAATGGAAAATTACAGTTTGGTCTTCATGGCAAGCAGGAAATACCTGCTAGTTAGCTAGTAAAAAAACCCCAAACAAATTTTAAAAACCCCCTCACTAACAATAAACGTTCATTGCATGAACCCTGTGCCTGAGAACTGCGGAGTGCCAGCAGCGATTTGCTTTGCATGACAAACAGAAACAAGTACAAGATATTGGAACAAGCCAGGACACTTCCATTGTTTTCATTGAAATGAGGCTGGCTCAGCAAGTCTGACCTACTTTGTGCTTCAGCTCTGTAGCTGCCCTCCTCAAGCCAGTGCTCAGGCAGCTAAAAACAGGCAAAAGAAGACCCAGCTGACTAAAGGAACAAGGACGTAGTGTGGGAACTTGAGTGCAGAAAGACAGACCTGACTTAGTCCTGCTATGTTACTCTGCTGAATGGGTTTTGTATCTCAGCAGCTGACTGTATATATGTATTGGAACACTGGTCTTTTTTAAGTTTATTATGGAAAAAAATGAGTGGCATTTAAATAGTCTTTAAAGCACCAGTCAGGCCCAGAGGGTGGTGATCAATGGAATGAAGTCTATTTGGAGGCAGGCCAGTAATGACACAGTTATCCAAGGGGTCAGTTGTGGCTCCAGTCCCGTTTAACATCTTCATTAATGATCTGGATAATGGGACAGAGTGCAAAGCCTGATGACGACACAAAGCTAGGAGTGGCTGATAAACAGAGGGCCATGCTGCCTTCCAAAGGGACCTAAACAGGCTGGAGAAACAGACTGGCAGGAACCTCATGAACTTCAAGAAGGGGAAGTGCAAAGTCCTGTTCCTGGGCAAGAACAACCCCAGGTGCCAGGATGGGCTGGGGGCCAGCCAGCTGGAAAGACACAAAGTTGAACAAAAGGCTGATGGTATCCTGGGCTGCAATAGGAGCAGTGTTGCCAGCAGGTCGAGGGAGGTGATGCTGCCCCTCTGCTCAGCAGTGGTGGGGCCACACCTCTGGAGTGTTGTGTCCACGTCTGGGCTCCCCAGTACAAGATAGGCATGGACATACCGGAATGAATCTGGTGGAGATCCATGAGGATGATGAAGGAACTGGAGCATATTTCCTATGACAAGAGGCTAGAGAGCAGGGACTGTTCAGCCTGCAGAAGAGAAAGCTCAGAGGGTCTTACTGATGTCTGTAAGTACCTGAGGGGATGGTACAGTGAGGACAGAACCAGTGGTGCCCACTAACAGGACCAGTGGCAACAGGCACAAACTGAAACAACTGAGGTTCCCTCTGAACATCAAGAAACGCTTCTTCAGTGTGAGGGTGACCAAGCACTGCCCAGGGATGCTGTGGGATGGTCATCCTTGGAGATATTTAAAAGCTGTCTTGACATTGTCCTGAGCATCTCCAGATGGCCCTGCTTGAGGTCTAGACCAGGTGACCTCCAGAGGTACCTTCCAACCCCAGCCATGCTGTGATTTCATAGCTGTGTATATTTAATGGGGAAAGATACCTTTTCTTCAAAAACAAACCAAGAGAAAGATTAAGAAGTAGAAAACATGGTCTTGGTTTACCTTGAATAATCTATTCTTTTTTCCTGCGTAACCGTGACACTGCCCAGCTGCTCTGCAGTGTTTCATAACCACCTGCTGAGGAGGGACCTCTAGTGCCACCTTTGCTCCTGGTGAAATGGCATAGGTGAGGGGTGGGCTCCCCCTGTCCCCTTTGACTGAAGCTGATGGGGACAGAGCAAATTTCTGTAGGGGAAAGGAAGAAAAATACTTCAGCTGGGAACCTGAGTTATTTCCTTATTTCAAATATATTGAGAGCAATAGAGAACAACGTGCTGCATCTGTGATGTTTGGCAGTGGGACCTGGTTGTCAGTGTACCAGGACTGAGAGGGGAAATGCAAGGTGGAGAGGGTATGGGTGGAGGGATGGCAGTGGTTTTCATCCAGAGCCCTAAAAGCATTTTCCCAAAAGCACTGCAAACACTTGGCACTGTGGAGCCATTTGGAAAGAGAATTGTTTCTTCCTAACAACTGCAGTGGGGAAGTTTAAAAGTAATGCCTGGTTCCCACTTAGCTATCCATTGTGTTGGGGGGAATCAGTCCAATGACTGTTCTCTCTGTTCAGCATAGACTGGTCCTTTTTGAGTTGCTTCATACCAAAATGTTTTTGTAGTTACAGTGAAGAATGGAAAAATGTTTCTGGCCAGTCAGCTTTTAAAGGGGAAACTGAGCATCCCAGAAGTTTTGTTTTGAGCACTGCTCCTTTGGCAGGGAAAACAGTGATGGGAGAAATGGGAATATTTTCCTTAGTGGGGATGTCAGTCTGCTTCCCACTCTTGAGATTGGTATCTTGAAGGTATTTCCTGCCGCACGTACCAGCGCGGATATATGCTGGATCACTTGATGAGTGCTGTGTTTGATGGCAGCATGTGTAAGTCAGCAAGCTCCAAGAGCTGAAAAACTCCTGAGACAGTGTGCAGCCAGTCCCTTGGGAGTCTGTCAGACAGGGTACAAGGAAAAGGGACAGCTGAAAGGGAAAAAGCATTCCGCGCAGAGTAAGGGAAAAAATCCAATTGAAAAAGTATCTCTCCAGTACTATTTCCAGAGCAGAAAATTGCTGTGTTAAGAAAACTGTATTTAGCAGTTAGGCATGGGGGAGGTGAGAACTTCTAGATGAACTAGAGAACTTCTAGAACTTTCTTCTAGAGAAAGAAGAAAACACCTATTTTGAGAAATAGTATTAAAACCCAGTAGCCTTCCATTCTCTTAACTCTGGTTTAAAGTGGATGTTTTCAGATACCATTAATCATTGCAGCTCAGTTCAGTCATTTCTATGTAAATACACATTTTCAAACTTAATAAGTAAATCTCCTCCCTTTCCTGTTTAACAGGGTCCAAAGGAGGCAAGCTCTGTATCAAGTTGGATGTGAATGGACACCCAGTAGGATCTGCTGTTGTAATGGACATGTGACATTTTACCATTGCCTTGTATATTTTGTTGTAAATAACATAAAATTTAAGTTCAAAAAATACCTTTATGCAATAAAGACATTAAAATTTAATATTAATTGCAAGTAAATAAAATATTCGTACTTTTTATTTTAAATTTGTTTTAGCTATTACCAGTAAAAGTCTAATTAATTTCACCAAAATCTCTCAGTGAATGAAATTACAGGATGACATCAAAAAAGACAGCTGGGCGATCAGCCAACTCATGCTTTGCTAAAAGAGCAATTACTGGATGTCTTCCTGAAAGGATATGTAGAAAAATTGTTTGGAAGAAGTTGTGGAATGCTCCCATTAAGTTATTTTAAAATGTCTTAACAAATTATTTTTTTTTTCTTCAAACACAATATATGATTGAATCTATTGCATACAAATAGTTAATCTCAGAACTGTCTTTAGCCTTCATCTTTCTATGAGCATGGAAAATCACATTTGTAATTCAGTTTTTTTTAACACCTGACCTTCAAATCGAAAGCCCTCTTAAAATAATAACGGATGTGAAGAGTGGTTTTGACTTTTAAGTTAGCCTTTCTTTTTCTGCAGTTTCTTATCTGGCTTTGTGGGTTTTTTCTGACATCCTCTTTTCAGGCTTAGGAAAGTGGATGTGAGTCTGTTTACAGCATTTTATAAAAATTCATTCATATAAAAATGTGGGGAAGATTTTTCTCTGTAAATCTTAATTTGTTGGCCCAGCCTTTGTAAAAGAGATTGTGAAAAATACTTTTATGCGTGGATTTTTAACAAGTATTACTCGCAGAACAACACAGAGATACTTCAATAGGCATTCCTCAATTTTTCTTTTCAAACACCCATTTTCTCCTTTTATACAAACAAACCAATCTAATGCAGCATTGGTGTTCTTTGTCAGTGTAATTGTCTGTATTACTGTTGCAAACCTTTCCCTTCTGTTTGTCCAAGGAAGGTAAAAGTGTTACTTCTCTCCTTTCTGGCTCTGCCAGAGCAGTTGTTGCAACTCTCAAAATCAGTGTGCAGGTACAGCTCTGTCTGTCAATGCCCTCTCTGTTACTGGCTTGATGCTGATGGGGGGAAGACCATTCTGTAAATTAACAGCTTAGGGAGTTGTAGTGACAAATCATCAATGCCAGGGCATAACTCGTAGTGTGACAAGGTCAGTCATCTGTCTCCCTGTTGTACCCCCCTTACCTAACAGAGCTGTGTAGCCCAGAGCCTTTCAGGCACAGCCCTTGTGAATGGATGTGGAAATGAATGGGGTCTTTAAATTTCATCATACTGAATGTTTATATTCATGCACCTTCTCCTTGAAATGTTACAGGTGCAATGAATGGAAGAGGCAAGTAGGTAGCTTCAGTGTTGAAGGAAAGTAGTGAGCTTTCCAAGAAAAGATAGCAGGTTTATTCAAAACAATCAGTTTAAAACAGCATTAAACAACTCAAACATGTGGATGTCAAAATTCCCAGTAATCTTAGAAAAATAATGAAATTTTTGCTCTCATTTATAAGCAATAATTTCTTGATAAAGCATCAGCAGTATACATGTAGCATTCAATCTGACTTCATACTCATTAGCCTGTCTCTTACAACTATTTTTTTAAACACAGCCTTCCCATAGAAGAAGTATAATCACAGTTACCATAATGCCAGGTTATGCTGTAAAAAGCCCAATTACCTGACTTTCCAAAGGATGCCAAAAGTGCTCCCGGAGTCAATGCCTGTATCTGACATTTTCTTGGAATGTTGCTAATACAGAGTAATAGGCAGCAGTCCTATGTGTTCTTTGGAAGAGGTATAAAATTGAGCATACTTATATGAAATACAGTCACAGATTGTGTTCTCACTCTAGATACAGTCCCCAAACTGGTCATATTTAAGAGTGAAGAATACTCAATTTGTTAAAATTGGTCAAAATCAAGTCAAGCTTTCATTGCATCCTTTATTAATGGAAAATATAAGTGTGATGTTTCTTTTTCAAAAGTAAAAGAGAAACTTTTAACTGCATATTAAATAGACCTCATGATTTTAATGGCACTGAGTTTAATCCAGCTGTTTCAGGCATTCATGTAGGTATGATAAATATGACTGGAAGCAAACTAGAGATATTAGATTGAATACCTTAACCTTGAGTGGAGATCCAAGAAGGGAATATACATCTGTAATAAATCCATTTCTAGAAGCTTGTTCACATCTGGAATCAGGTTCTTTAATCACTGTCTAAAGCAGCTAAAAGAATTTGACAATTTATAATACCCCATTTCAGTCTGTCACTGTTTTATGATTGAGCAGTAAGTATTCTTTTGAGACCTCAATTTCAGGGATCTGCTGATTCTGACCAGGAGAAGTCATGGATTCTGCCCCCTTGCCCTGCACACAGTGCTCCAGTGGCAGCACCAGGTTGAAGACAAAGCAGGGGGCTGCTCACTGCTGGCATGCAGCAACCTCACTGCTCATTCATTGCCAGATGCAACAGAAGAGAACAGGTCTCCTACAGCTTCGTCGGTATCATCTCTCCTCCTGTGTTCCTCCAGAGAAAAAATCAAGTGTGCAGGAATGTTACAGTGAACAATACGGAGATTAGGGTGAGACTTGCTTCCATAAGACTTCCAGAAGAAAATTTTATTCGGCCTTCAACTGCTGGGTAAACTCTCTTCATTCTCTGGAGGTAGCGGGAAACAACCTCAATGTCAGGTTCACCTGAAGAAACAAACAAAAGGTGTTCTCTGCGTCTGCCAAGCTCTTAACCAAAACGTAAGAACTTGCCTAAATTCCAGTTTTAGCTCCAGAATCAAATTGTTTTCTATAGTTTGCCATTCTGAATCAGCAGACATCACCTGTGGTGTTTTCTAGACAGAATTTTTGGTAGCAACTTGTGTTTAACAAACAAACAAACAAATTATTTTTCTTTTGTCTGGCTTGTTTTGGTTTGAATTTGTTACAATGTTATTTTCCAGTCAGGTAGATTGAGATAAACTCCCACCTCTTTGGGGTATAGGACTATAGGCCTGGCAAAGCTATTGCTTATACTTTTTCAAATTTACTTTTTTTAGGAGAAGTTTCTAGCCTGGGCACTGCTTGTGTGCACACAAGGTATTACATGGGTTTTCTACAGTGGGAGACCTTTTCGGTCACTGCTGCCAACCATGCAAAGAGCCCCTTCTGATCCAAGCTCTTACAGTCCCAAAGGATAACCCTCCATCCTAAGAATAGTGACAGTTTTACTCTTCTGTTGTACTGAAAGACTTCACTAGAACCTTACAGGTTGTTCCCTTTCAGTATTCCTAATTATTTTTCTCAGTCTCACAGGTAGGGCTGATGTTTTAAATCAAGTTTCGCTGAACACCAGTCGTACCTGTGAGAATCAATTTTAAATTTAAACATCTGTAGAAACAAAAAATTAGCCTGTAACAAAGGTCCAAAAGGAAAATTTTTGAGGTAAGAGCATGCTTTCACCATGCACAAGCAGAACATACAAAATTAAAGTTCTGCAAAAATGTAGATGGGCTCCTACAAGACTTTTTTTTAAAATACAGCACTACACCCATTTTGTTTTTTCAGAAATAATGGATTTTAATCTAAATTTTTTTTCAAGTTTCCCTTCATCCTAAAAGATGGACAATGTCACTTGTACAGACACAGACTTTCTAACACTTTGCATGCAGCTTTAGAGGACCTTAAGCCAGGGTTATAAAACACCTTTCTTCCACCTCTGTGGTGTGTCTGTGGCACCCTGTGTTCTCCTGCCTGCAGAGCTCCCGGGGGTCCCTGGTTTTGGCTGGGCAGGCTAATTGCCTTAGGGTAGGTTGGCATCTTTCACCTCACCCTGTGTTGTTCACCTGAGCTGCATGTCATTTAACAGTGGAGGTGATGATTCTGTCTTTCCAAATACTCCTATCAGTGGAAATTTAATGTCTATAGAAAATAGCACCTTTCTTTTTGATGCATTGTTCAGTAATGAGTACCAGTGCAAAGCAGTGTAAGATGTACTCTCTGTGTTCTTTGCTGCTTTTCTGGTTTACCACAACCTCAGAACTGCTCTCTGAGCACTGCTGAATTGATAAAGATGTTTCTCTTTGAAACTTTTGTGGTTTTAACTGAGAAAGAATGGAGTTGCTGCCTACAACCAAATTTAGCAATCCATAGCTGACAGAGTAGAAGCAAATTTAATCATTGAGTATAGGCAAAAAATCTGAGGTTTGTACTGTAGAAAGATCTTTTAATTTTTGGGAGTTGTTTGTGTGCTACCCTGCTAGTGCCCATACTTACCTGGACTGTATTCCCCTTACCTTTACTGTATCCCAGATTTTTGTCTTTCAGCATACTGTAGCCATCTCCTCCAAATAACATATAGGATGGCAGAGTCACATTGTATATTTCATCCATCTGGAGTGGGACATAGGCTGGGACTCGGCACTCTGTGCAAAGCACTTCTAAGCTAACAACTCTGCTTCCTGGGGCTCTGGAGAGATCATAGACCACATGGATGCCTACAAAAATATACATTGGAATGCCACTTAGTGCAGTGCATGTTGAACACACAGGGCCAGAAGCAGCATTCTCCCTCATCTTCAGCTGGTTCTTTGCCTTACTTTCTGTGACTGAGAGTTGTATCATTCTGAATTACACCGGTTACCACCCTGTGTTCTTTGCACACTTACCAACTTCTATGCAAGAACATTCCAGAGAAATAAGAATTGCTGAAGCACTGTCCCACCTCATCTACTTATCTGATGTCTGTTCTCATCACTACTCCACAAAAGGAAATTACTAGTCATGGGATTGGAATACTGCAAGATAAAAATACCTTTGCTTATTTCTGTAGTCACATGCTTTCTCATTTCCCTGGCCTGTTGGCTGAAATGACTTTTTTTAAGGCCAGCCAGCCAGCCTAACTTGGTAGCTATTCTGGATAATAGGCACTGTCCTGAAAAAGGATCAGACCAGGGCTGTACACTGCAGTGTCTCCTCACTGTGGGAGAAGCAACATTTCTTATTGTGAGCCCTCCTTGATGAAGGCCAGGGGAGAGCCAGGCCCCCAGAACAGCACTGCCAAGAATCTGCAGATGAGGAAGCCACTAAAGGTCGTTCGAAGCACTGAGGCTCTTCCAACTTTTCTAACCCTGGCACTCTTCCTGCTCTGCATCTTCCATCCTGAACCCTTTCCAGAGCTACTGCTTTTCTTTTTCTGTGAAGAGGCAGCAAGCAGAGCTTGTTCCTGTTTTACCTTGGAGGTACCTAAGAACATGGGAACTTACTGGTGGAAGTGTGAGACACGAGTTGTGTCTGTGGCATGTGAGGGATCACATTGTCAGGGTATGTGGGATGAGAGGCTTGGAGGGAGGGGATGCATCAGCCCGCGCCCTTGAAGTTTAGCTCTTCTGCTAACTAAACAATAAAATCTGCACTAAATCACAGGAAGACCAGGAATAAACATGACTGCAGCCTAATATACATCTGGATAAACATATAGGCAGCTGCAATTAAAGATATGAGTAGATTTTTTGTATTAACTGTTCATCCATAAAATATTTAGAAATCCACTGGAGCGATTCCATAGCCCAGTTGGACAAACCCTAAAACTGTCATCAATCATTAGAGAATTGCACAAAATTATTTCGATGAACTGAAATTCAGCACAGCTGTCCAGTTTGGCGTTTCAAGTAAGGTGCCAGTTAAGAACTAAAAACTGGAGTTTGTTGTAGCTATTTCTGTGTTACAGCTATACTAAATTATATTTTAATATATAGTTTAAATTGCAGTGTTAAACTGATGCCATTATGGGTTTGGGAAGCTCGGGAACACTGTCTCTGCTGGAGGGGACAGCGATGGCCTGTGTGCTGCAGTGGCTCAATTAAATATACATGGGATAAACAGCATCTGTTGGCTGGCATATGCGAGGCACAGGGCAAGGATGTATGGCCAGCTCGACATTCCATTCTTAAAAAAAGGCTTCCAGATGTAAAAAGGCCAACAGGAGGGGTGGCTGTTTTGGAAAACTGAGAAGAGGAAAGAAGAAAATATACCTCCGACCTGCAGCAGCTCTCCACTTCCTTTTCCATATCTCCTCACACTGTGCTCAAAAGCTTCTTTCAGTGTGGAGCCTTTTAATGTCACCATATCAAAACGGCCTCCAAATGGCAGAACAGACAGCAAATCTTCCACAGTAATGCTACCTGGGGGAGAGAGACTTTGTTCACTTCTTGGTCGGGGATTTTTGTTGTTGTTTGTTTTGGGTTGGTTTGTTTTTTTTTTTTTTTGCTGTTTTTTACAGAATTATTTTAGGATTGTTTACCATCAAGTTTTTGACAAGGAATGTGGCAAATACAGTTTAAGAAAATGAGGGCTAGTAGGGGTAAGAATTACATATTTTGTCCCAAGGAACCTGCATCTTTTATCATCCAGCAGGTATCAAGACCAATAAACCAAAGTTTGATGTAGCTGCATGTATTGCTATTAGAACAGAGCTACTAAAAGACGTGACAAACCACCAATCTAAGATGAAGAAACACAGCTATTCATACTATGTCAAGCACTTTTTCCAGTTGATTAAGATTTACTCACATAGTCCTACAGAAAGACTTAGCTAAACTGAGAAAGCTGTTTGTTTTCAGGTTGCATTTATGTGGTATCAGGAGAATAAAAACTTTAGCATTCAGAAAACCCCAGAATTTACTTACTCTACAGCAGACTACAGAGGGCTCACAGCGACCATACCAGATGATCCTGTACAGCAGGAGACCTTTCTTTGTTCCAAGGCAGCAAGGAGAGAGGGAAATGGTGAAAAGCATTGTGTACAAACAATGCTAGAGACTTCTGTCAATGTCAGCCTGAGTGCAGTTGTGCTCAAATGTTGGACAACCATTTGAGAAAGTTTGAAATCACTTCTAAATGCTGTGCAAACCCCATCAAAACAAGCCCATACCTAGTACTGTGTTCAGGCTGACATAACCTGATTCCTTCTTTCTGATGAAGTTGTCATTCAGCTGGTAATTTTACCTACCATTAGTGCTCTGCTCATCAATGGGTGACCGTATCCCACCTCCATTCAGGATGCACATTGAAACGTGGTTCCAGGTCTTTTTATCTGGACGCCCGACATTCTCATAAAGCTACCAAAGGAAAATGTTTAAACAGATTTTATCTTCATTTACTATAGTGAAATTGGAAAATACTGTAGTGGCTGTGGAAATTTACACCAAATACAATCTGAGATTGAAAAGAGACAGAAAGGTTTTAGGTTTTTTTGACATTATCTTCAGCCCCATTGTAAAATACTTAGTTATTAAAAAACTCAATTATTTTTCTTTCTAAAATTCTTAACATGAAAAATATTTGCCTTTTACTGTAATGTACTCTCGGGCTCTGCCCCAGTCTGTGTGTCTATGGCATGGCCAAGACAGGCCAGCTGAACAAAGGAAAAGTGATTTTTTATTTAAATAACTGTGATAAAGACAAATGATTTTAGCATATTTGGGGAACTGAGAAGTGAAAAGGACCTTAAATCCTGTTGTTCATTAAAATCTCTTAGGGAAAGCAAAAATTAAAAAAATTTGCAGGGAATTAAGTTTTTTTCAGCTTTTCTGTGGTTGGTTTTTAATATTTGGAATGGTCTTGGGTAACTAGAAAGATGTTGAACAGTGGAAGAACAGGAAACAGGCATACTAGATCAGAAAGTCTACTATGAATAGCAATGTGTCCCCAGCAGTTCAGTGGTGAGGCTCTGACAAAATGCAAGCACAGGATAATGTTTGCTTGTGACATCCTTAGTAGTAAAGAGAATGGAGACCAGATATTTGCTCAGTTGCATCAGGATGATAAGCCTCCAGTGTTAGTCCTCAGAAATAACTGAGTGGAATGGGAAAAGGCTGAAATGGCCTAGGATAATAGAAAGGATGGACTGGTTTCCATACAGGAATTACTATGGTCATAACTCTTCAGTCTCACAGAGAGAAGTACAGGAAGCACATGACAGAAGCCTATAAAATGAAGGGCATGGGGAGGCTGGGTAGGAATTTCTGTCTTTTCTCATTTCAAGAATGATAAAAAACCTAAAAGATTCAGAGGGGGATGGCAAGGATGGCCAAAGACACAGAAGACTTCTGAATGTCAAATGATGATGTAGACTTGGACTGTCTGATCTGGTAAAGAGCTAATGCAAGGAAATAGTCGAGAAGGCTATAAAATCATGAGTGGTGTGATGGTGGATGGGGAGCAAGGGTTCCAGAGCAAGGACCACTTGACCTCCAGCAGTTTTGCAGGCAGTGGGCAGCAGCAGGCTACACACTGACAAGACCAAGGTCTCTGCAGGATGTGCAGGTCCACGGTGGAACGCCCTGCCACCAGCTGCTGGGAAGGCTGGAGGCAGGCAAAGGGCAGTGGAGCTGCTCTGCAGGAGCTAATCCCCACTGTCTCCCTCCCCTTCTCCCTCTCTTTCCCTGTTGTTGTTTCTTGCCCTCCCCACATGTTCCAGTTGAGCCAGTAAATGTCAAGAGACCACTTCTGCCTTGGGAATGCCTGAGCTGCAAGTTGGTGGGAGTCATGGGCAGATCTGAGTACAGCAACTCCACAGGCTTGTCCAGGAGTATGCTCGTCCCCTACCATCCCTGCTCGGTCATTCTTGGAGACAAACCTTTGGGATGAATGATCCTGTCACGTGTTCCAGGTGGGTCACTTCTCTGCTGCACCCCTATGTGAAGTGCTTGTGACCTCTGACTTGCAGCTGTGTAAATGCTTTGTGCCTGCAGCTTAGTCATCAAAGTTATGCCCTGAGGCCAGATCCATGCTTAGCTTTGTAACTCATAATCAAAGGATTGCAACTTCCCAGCCCTGAGCTGAGGCAGCTTAAAAGAGGAGCTCACACAGTGCTGTTATCAATTTCACAGTCTTTTCACAGCTTAGTCCCTTTAAAGTACTTTGTAAAATGCCATCTAGGCCTATCAACCTTTTTATTCTGAGATTTTGGGTTACTGGTTGAGATGCATCACTGCACTAAATGGACCTCTGTTTTGACCCAGCACAAACATTCCATCAGTCTTCTGCAATTCTCAATCTCAGTTTCTCAGGACAAGTCTAAATATTAAAGCTCGTGGAACAGGCAGGTCTATTTTTTACCTCTATATATATACCTCTCTGACCACATGTCAGCAGACAGGAAAGCAAGTATAGAACTGGTAAGGCAACGTGAAGAGAAATCTGTGTATCTACTGATGACTGCAGGTGATTGTCTAGAGACATTGATTGAACTAAAACAGAATTTGACCCCCCTAAGAAAAAATGTATAGCAAGAAAATCTACAGACTTCTGAAAGATTACAGGGTTACTTTCTTTAAGCTTGAAAAGTGCCCAAGCATTTGTTTATATTTTTGCAAATAAAGATAGTAAAAAGTCTAGCAGGAAAAAAAAAAAGCAAGATGCTGCATTTCTACGAGAACTGTATGCAGAGTTCCCAAACATTAATCTGATTTGAAAATTAGCCCATGAACTAGAGAATTATTTTAAGGACTACAATAAGAGCAATACCATGGACTAGATAAATAGCTTTGGGGATATATCTAACTGAAAACTCATGATTATTAATTGTCCCTTAACTTTCCCTTTATGGGAAAGTTAATTTTCTGGAAACAGTTACATTAATGAATGTTTTTCCCTGAAACACTTAAATGAAATTTACAGCTGCAGGGCAGTAAAACAGTCAAACTCGGAAGTAAAAACTGGAAGAGACTTCTTGTAAAAAGGCTTTTCTGGAGTTATGTGACTGTTAAAGCCCAGCAGTGTCTGTCAGAACGCAGCAGGGGCTGGTGGCTCCTTCTGGGCTGGGGTGTTCTGTGCCCAGCTGGGTGCATGGCCTTTCCCAGGCCCTCCTTGCTTCAGCTGGCACCTTTTGGGCTCTTCAGGGGGACAATTCTTGTCAGTAGCTTGATGGAAAAATTACCCAGATTTGTTTTCTGTGCACTGAAGTGATAGCAAAGCCCAGTGAGTAATGAGAGGACAGAGGGTGAGTGCTGTGAGCAGGGGCCAGGAGCAGGAGAGGGGCAGGGGAGCTGAGCTCTCCTCCTTACTGGGCTCTTGGATCAGACTGCCATGTCCCTTGAAAGTGCAGCCTCAAAGCCATCTGTGAAAAAGCTGCTCTCTCTATGTAGCTGTGCACAAAGAATAAACTGCTGCTTACTCTCTACAGCAACATTCCTTACAGCCTCACTTCTGCCAGGTCTTTCTAGGGACACACTGGATATTGCACTGTTGAAAAAGCAGGCACAGAGCCCGTGTGCTGATAGTTTGGATCTGGATAGCTCTGGAGTAACCCTGAGATGTAACTGCCACCTGTAGTGGTGAGAACATCTTACCATAGCATCACAAAGCAAATTTCCCATGTTACATTCTTGGAAACGGCATGCTTGGCTTGTACCATTCAGATAAACACTAGTTTTTCCAATCTCTTCAGAATAATTCCCCAGGTTTTCTCTCCATTTTTCCACTTCTTCCTTAATGTGCTCGTCTGTAAAGTAATATAAAAGTGTAAAATAAGCATCATACATATCTCATATTAATGACACTTCAGTGAATACAAACCTTCGGAAAAGAAAAAGATGTTAATGATTCTAAAAGGTTACACTTTTCCCAAAAGCTTCTCAAGCAACATGGCAACTATATTCACTTCAAAAAAAGCCTGTAAGGGGAGAAGGCAGAACAGGACAATCAAGGGAATAAGCCAGTCCTGTGCCACAGCAAGGTTACCTCCTCTGTACTTTTGACCAGTCCTGCTCTAACCTCTGACTGATGGGGTTTCTTGTACCTACCTTGACAGGTGAGAGAATTTTAAACATACAAGAGAGATTGGTCTTTGATGCAATTTTTTTTTCTTGCTGTTTGTAATTTCCTCCCTTTAATGTTGTGCTAAAAGGAAAAATAGCTCAAATATCAATGTCAAGGAATAAACCCTTTATAGAATTTAATTCTCTATGCACATCTGTCTCTCAAGTGAAAATTTAATTATTTCAGAAAAAAACCAAGGATGCTTGTATATGCAGACAGTTGTTACAGCTATTTTATATCCGCTACTAGTTTTAATCAATTTGCTCACACCTGTCAGCAAGAACAACATTTATAAAATTATACCACCAATGCATCTGAATTTTAAGTTTTACTGACTTCAGAGGGAGAATGTAAACTTTCATTACATCATCTCACTACATTAATAGGTCACTGAGAATAACACAGTGAATATCTATGAATAAGTAATTTGTAAAGGATTTGTTTTACAAATACTCAGGTAGAACCTAGAAAGTCTGGTAAAAGCTCGGCACTTCATACAGCAAACACTGGAGAAGAAACAGAGATTAGAAAACCATGCCTGGGTAATTACAGAGCTGACAGAAAAACAGTTAACAGAGCTCAGACGGACTTACAAACAAAAAGTGACAGAGAGACTCTCCTCCTCCCACTTCTTTAAATGTTTCAGAGTTAAAACGTTGAACACAGCACTGCATACAATAACTCATGGGTTTGTATATCGTATTTGCACGTTGGCAGAATAGCTGGCAGGGTACTTTAAGTTCTTCCTGGAACATTTCCACTTTCCTATATTGCTCTAAACTCTTTTCTGAAGAACCCAGCCGCTGGCAAAACTGTAAATTAGTCCTCATAATCTTTTGTATCACAATTACAGGACTAGCTAAAAGAGGTTCTACAAAGTGGTAAGGTATTGTATCACCTGAATTCCTACAAAAGGAATTTCAGGGATTTTAAATAGATAAAAACACATTCTGAATGCATGCATATTCAACTGTAACACAGGTTGAACCCTACAGAGAAGAGAACACCAAGCTGAGAAAGAAAGCTGAATTCTTATTCAGACATTGTATTTAACATGACAAGACTTGAACTGTAGCAGAGTGCTGCAGGCAAAATCGAATGCCTAGCCCACATACCTTCAGGAATAGTGCTGTCCAGCAGAATGGGGTTTCCAACTGCTTCAACTACATTTCCTTTCTTGTCAAATGTAACATTTAAGTAACCAAGATATTTTCCATAAGCGTAAGCTTGTACAACTGGCACCTTCCTCCCATCATCTGAGTCAACCATGAATGGATATGGGCCAGCTGGCAGTTCAGCAGAGGGTGGGGTGCCTGCACAGAACAAGCATGAAAAGCGGGTCTTCAGCTCACGTGACCTTCAAGGAGTCACTACAGTGACATTTCAAATGTTTCTCAGCCTTAAAAAGCCCAGCTAGGATAGAAACAGCCATGACAGTATTGGACAATAAGCACACATTTGATTGTTCAGTTATCTCATAAGAGACAATGTTGTTTTCAGGACACGAACCAAATAACTACCACAGTGTTTTTTAAGTTGTCACAGCACACTCTGCCATGACATCACAACAGCAACAAAGCAACTTTTCATTCAAATTATTGCAATCTAAACCCCTCAGTAATGCAAACACCAGCCACTGGATGAAAAGTTTACTGTTGGGCCTTCATACTACATTATTCTGCATCAGATAGAAAATAAGAATCTTAGTAAAACATACATCAGGCTTCTTGGTCTGAAAAAGTCTAACACATTTTTACTATTAATAAGCAGATAGAATACCTACAAACAGTTCTGTGAATTTGTACGTAGAGCCAGCTGATTTTTTTTCACTATACCAAGCAGCCTCCAAAATTTCAGACAGCCTGCAAACCATCTACAAAAACAACTTTCATTAGCATTAAAGTTGTGTGGTCATGGATTTAAAACTCCTATCAACCTGCAAAGTCTGAAAGGTGACTAGAGGTAGGACTTGGAAACAGATTAAGGCAAGGCACTGGCAGAAAAAAGAGCTCAACTGGCAGAGGTTACCACAGGATTTAGAAACCACACAGGGGCAGAAAGCAGCCAAGAAAACTGGAACTGCACAGCACAGCTCTTGCCTCAAGGGTACCAGCCTTCTCATGTCTCCTTGACGTTATCTGAGTATTGACAACATTATCTGAGTAGGATCTCTCCCTGCTGTTATTCCTGTCATTTTTTCTGCCCCACTGTCAGCCAAGGCTGGTAGCTCCAAGAGCCATCATGTGCTGTGTGACAGACCTCCCCCAGAGCCTGCTCCTTACTCCTGTCCCAAAGGCATTTCCCATCCATGTGTTGGTGAACGCTGGGCTGCTGGCAAGGCAGGGGCACGGGGCAGCAGGTGCAGAGGACATGGATCCAGAGGAAAGCAGCCTCTTCACTTCCACTGCTCACAGAACAACTTGTTTCCTTCCATTTAAAGTTGTTTACATGATATTAAATCCTAGGATAAGCAGCATGATAAATATTCCTTCTAGAACTCCAATATGATTCATACCCCACTCTAATCCCTCCTATTTCTCTAGGGAGAAGAACTGCAACAAACTGCAAACTGAACCAAACTTACCACAGAACTTGCTTTTCTACTTTCACCCAGGCCAACAGAGTTGGTTTCTTGGAGTGCCACTTAACTATTAATTTGGGGAAGAATTTAACAAATCCTGTAGCTAATGAGGACTCTCCAGGATTTATGCATGCAAAAGTGGCTTTGGGGTTTTCTGAACTGAAAAAGGAATCAGTTTCGATTTCTCATCCTTCTTTAGTCCTCAAATGAACAGAGCATTAGAAAGATGAAATTATTCTTTCTAGGCATTATTTTAGTTTCTATCAGCCATGTGTAGTTAAGTGCTTGTCCAGAGTCTTACTCATTTCTTGCTTTCTAATACTGATACTTCCTTGCAGGATTAATTAGCACAGTGACATCTTTCCCTTGTAAGATAGATGTGTTCTTCTGAAATGCAAAGACTCTTCAGGGGATCTTACCCCAGAGAACACAGCACTAGAATTCATGCTCAGTCAAGGCATGAGATACTCTTTCATTACAAATGCACAAACTCATACAGGGTGACCGAAGAACATATAACACTTTCTTATTTCTTAGCCTGTTTTAGCCAACACACTACGTTTTCAGAACATCAGTTCTGATGAAAACCAGGAATTAAACTGCTCTAACCCAGAACTACCACTGCTGTTTGAATCAATTCTACAAACCAAATGCACACCTGAACAAGTCAGGACAATATTTGCCTTATAACCTGTGGATAAACTGAAGATTGGCAAATATCTTAGAGACAGGTTGGACTAGTCCAAGATTAAAGTCTTACACTAAGATTTCTCTGTGCAGATGTCTTCATGGGCAGTATGTCTCTAAACCTCCATGACAGAACAGGCTGAACAGCTCATACATCTCCACTTAGACTGAGCTGAAACATTCTCCCAGATTCTGCTGCCAGTTATTGATTACACCTCTTGATTTAAATGACAGCTTATAAACTTAATATATGCATTGAGACATGCAGAAAGACATTTCAAATCAGATGTGTTACTCTGCAGTGAAATCACCTCCACAGATGCAGCTGTTTCTCGGGGAATGTTGACTGATGGCTTTGACTCAGCAGGGCATGGTTCACAAATGCACTCATGATACTCCTGAATGAGCATGTGCTTCACACCACTTGGGATAAAAATTATATGCTCAGACCATATTCTGTCAAAAATTGTATTTTGACTAAATAAATAGATACGTTTGGTGTGTCTCCCCCAGACATTACTTCTTTGTTTATTTTTCTCACCTTACCAGTATTAATAAAAAAAGTAAGACAGTTTTTGTTTTATCAAAACAGTAGAGTCCTTGGAAAAGGGACCAGACCTCATTCCCAGCTGAGATTTTTAACTTGAAGGCTACAGAGTCTCCTGCAGTGTGCTCTCTCTGGCCTTGAGAATCTTGGACAGCTTCAGATGGGGAGGGGTGGAACAGCTTGACATAGTCTAGTCTGACAGCAGGCTGCTCCCTGGGATGACCAGAGGTGTGCCTGCAAACTCCTGCAGATCTAGGCAGGATATTAACTCAGCTGTTTCAGCTCCTGCAGCACGTTACATCATGATTCCAAATTGTGGCCTCTCTTTGGATCACACCCAAAAAGGTATTTTGACTACTGTGGCTACCACTATGGGGCACAAACTCTCTACAGGCATCGGCCAACAAGACTGTGCGAGAGAACATGGATTCCACTGTGTAAATCCACAATGAACGCATGTTTTGAATATGGAATCCGTCTTTGTTTTTCCCATCTCAAAAATAATTTGGTAAAATTGCAGGCTGCACCCCAAGACAAGACCAAGGTCTCTGTGGGTTGTGCAGGTCAGTGTTGGAAGGCCCTGCTATAGGCTGCTGTGGAAGCTGAAGGTAGTCAAGAGGAGCCAGTAAATATAAGACACCACTTCTGGCTTGGGGAGTCCCTGAGCTGCAAGCTGGTGGGAAACATGGGCAGATCTGAGTAAAGTGTCTCCACAGGCTTATCCAGTCCCCTCAACCATCCCCCTTGGTCACTCTTAGACACATGGTATTGGGATGGCCCCTCCTATTGTTTGTTCCAGTTTGGCTGCTTCTCTGCTGCAGCCCTATGCAAAGTGTTTGTGATCTCTGACTTGTAGGCAGGTGTGTAAGTGCTTTGTGCCTCCAGATTAGTCATCAAAGTTATTCCCTGAGGCCAAATTCAAGAGATATTCTGATCTGCTCAATGTATAACTGTGGCATGCAATTGTTTCTTTTTAACAAGTGAGATAACAAAAGGTGAGAGTTTCAGGTAAGACAAAAAAGGCACGAGAAACAGAGAGGAGATGAATAGAAAGAGGAGAGGATGATGGACAGTGCAAACCTTTTAAGTGGTCAAGTTCCTAGGGTAGGGTACATAATGTTAGCCCTGTGACTAGGGCACATGGGAAACTTTCCTGAAAATTACAGGAAATTCTCATTATAGTCTCAAGCAGTTATTAAAGTTTCTGCTAAATTTAAAGAACTTTAAAAATTCAATCAAACAGAACAACAAAACAGCCTCTCTTTTACTTGTGTCTTAACACTCTGGGGAAGGTAACAGCACTGGGGAAGCTGCTGATGGTAGGTGCTGCCTAAAGTAGCATTACTGCAGGAGAAAACAGATCAGCAATGTTTATCTCTGGAATGACATCTGCCTCTAGAGAAAGGAAGAATAAAGTCAGAAATTAAAAGAGGGTTTGAAATAAACAGATGAAACTTGGAGAAAGTATTTTAATGGCAGTCTAAACAGAGACCTATGAATATTGAATCAGATTACAGAGAAAATCAACACCCGTAGCAGTTCTAAAGTCTTCTATGACTGATTTTTCTGGTTAAGCCACATACGTGTTTAAAAATAGACAACTAATTTACCCTTTTATAGGTGTGAACTTGAAAGAAGTACAGTATGTTTAGCAGTAATTTACCAGTATTACTACCTTTGTTCCTCTTCCCCACTTTGTATAGGTCACCTTGAACATCCACAGCATTATGGAACCTCTCAGTGACTTGTGGTGTTGGGTGTGCACAGGCTGTTTTGAATTGTTTTCTTCCATGGAAGTTATGGACATGTACCAGCTGTGAACCTGGCTGAGTGGAGCCAGCAGTAAACTATATTGGTGAAAGTTCTTTGAGTTTAAAGACAGTTTCAGCTTAGCTTTAGAAACAACATTTTAGCAAGAAGTAAAATACCTGTAAAGAGAAATGTGTTTGTGTGTCCTCCAATCACAACATCTACTCCTTTCACTTTTTGGGCAATATTTTTGTCCACAGTAAAACCAGAATGTCCTAGTGCAATTATTTTGTTCACTCCCATAGCAGTAAGTTTATTCACTTGCAGTTGCAATGCTTGAATTTCATCTTCAAAGGTTACATCATCCCCTTAAAAAAAAATAAAAGAAAATAATTTACTTACAAAGTACCTTAATTGCTAGTTTAAAATAAAGTAGTTGACACCAGATATTAGTCTGTATAATTAAAAGGACTTTGAATGTCAGCGTCTTTCAAATATCCTTAGCTGGTTCTAGCTCTTGATCTGAGATGATGTTCTTCAGTCTCTCAGGAGCATCTGTGTGCTTAGACTAATACAACATTTCTGCAACAAGCTGTATGTACTTCCCTAGACTAAAAAAAAGGTATAACTCCATAGAAAAATTCAGTGACATCAACAGTAGGATCAAAAATTGAGTGGCTTTTATTATTTAACTAGGGAAAGGAAACTAAAGTGTTTGCATATAAACATTTGTATTCTATTACAAAGGTTTTTTTCTTCCCCAACTGTATTTCTTTGAGATCATCTATCTTCTCCCAAGTTAAATCTCCCTTTTTACTGCATCCTTATCTTGTTCTTTCCTTTATCCCCCCTCCCCAAGTCTTTAAACAGCAGCTTCTTCAAAGTCCTCCATTAAACTCTGAATTGCCTTTTCATACAAATAATCTCACCTGATGTGAACCACTGTCAGTAATGCCAGTACAGCACAGCACACATCTGAGATACCATCCTGAAACGGCAGCATAAGGAACAGAAAGTCTGGAAAGAAGAAACCTTTTCCGGACAAGGATGTTGGGAAACTGACAATCTTTCTGCAAGTTTTCTGTGCCTGCTGAAATTACTCTAATGTGACAAACAGTTACATGAACACTAGAATAACAGGCGTTTTATCCTGGGCACAGTGGTTTGGGTTGCACAAAAGAACTTCCTATGTAAGAGGATAATTGCTCTGACAAAGGTTTCAGAATAGAGTTTAAGGGCAGATTCAACCAACCGTAGACTTAGACTTTCTGGTGAATACAACCCAGTGACTTTTCTACCAATTCCTCCTCTACCTAATTCCTCTCCTTCCTGCAGAATTTTTTTATCAAATCATTTTGAAATATGCCTTTAAAGTAAAAATATTTACATTATTTCATAACAAAGGGAGGAGTGAAACGAATTCACAATCCACTGCAAAATGTTTCAGGAAATGAGGAGGAAGCTGCTACAATGGAAGAGATAAAAGAGGGTTACATAAATTTCTTCAGCACCACACCCATTCAATAGTTCTGTTAGTGCCAGAGGGAATCTTTGTACTGCACATTGCAGAGTGAATTGTGCAGTGCATCTCCACATTTTCTTCCTGTGGACTTCTTCTCAGAATCAGAGGCAGAAGTTAATTGAGGTTGGAAGAGACCTCCAGGAGCCATGTAGTCCAAAACCCAAAATCCAGCAGGAACTGAAAGCTAAATGAGGATGCTCAGGGTCTAGTCTGAGCTGGCTGAAATTCCAGTCTCTCTGGGCAACCTGTTTAATGGCTTAACTATGCTTACCATGACAAATTTTTTCCTTAAGTCCCACCATAATTTCCTTTGTTACTGCTTGAGCCCATTGTTCCTTGTCCTTTCTCTTCTCCTCTGGGAAGTGTCTGTCCCTGTTGTCTTCTTCTCTATAAATTGCCTTACACAAGTGGAAGACTGCACTTGGTTCCCTCTTAGCCTTCTTCTCCAGGCTGAAGGAAGCCACTGGCTTCAGCCCCTCTTTGCACATCCTTGCATCTGCCAGCAGCTGGGCCTGATGCAGAGCTGCTGGCAGAAAGGGAAGTGCAAGAATTGATCCCTGAGCACAGGCTCTTCGCGTACTCCTCTCACCACCATGGACCAGCTGCACCCCACTGGTGTGGGGACCAGTTCTGCAAAGAGAGCTGAGCTCTTGAAACAAAGAGCAGGAACCAGCCACTGATGAGCTGTGCCAGCATACAGGTGCCTGTGGAAGTGGGCTACCTTCTCCCCTGGCCAGTAGCCAGGTGGTCCATGACAACCAAACTCTCCCCATCAGCACCAGCTCTGTTATCCCTCTACGCCACCGCAGCCTACAAATGCACCGTACATTGAAGACACATTATTATTAGTCTTCAACCCACAGAACCATAGAATCCCTCAGGCTGGAAAATACCTCTAAGATCCTAGAGTCCAACCATTAACCCAGCACTGCCAAGTCCACCACTAAACTGTGTCCCTAAGTGCCACGTGTACACCTCCAGGGCTGGTGACTCCATCATTTCCCTGGGCAGTCTGTTCCAGTGCTTGACAACTCTTTCCAAAAATCCAATGTAAACCTCCCCCGGAAAAACTTTGAGGGCATTTCCTTTTGACCTGTCTCTTGTTACTTAGGAGAAGGACACTGTTCCCCACCTTGCTACACCATTCTTTCAGGCAGTTGTAGAGAAAAGGTATCAAAACAAAGCAACTCACTCTCATAATGAGGGAAAGAACAAGGCCTGTCCCACGCAGTTAAGCCCATCCCTCTCCCAGGACTGTTAAGTGAGGACAGGCTGACACCAGAGCTCAGGTGGGTTGTCCCACTGCCAATCCACCCACCCACTGATCTTATGTTGTCTGCCTTGCCCTCAGAAAGGGAATTCTGCTTGGGGCTGCAGGGGCTTCGTTCAGCCCTTCTCCATGGCCTAGCCATGGCACTGCACACAGCTTTGCACTCTATTCATCTGAGTATTTGATGTAGTTGAGATTAAATGGTTTGAAAGTTATACAGTGGGGGACTGTAATTAATTACAGTGTTCAATTCTCTAGGAAACCAGGCAAAAAGCAATATACTGCTTAGCACTCATCTGGGCATTTTTCAAAACAACCTGAATCAAAATGACTAACTTATTGCTCATGTCAATATCTCACTTCTCTTTGAAGGTATTAAGCTGATTTGGCATCCTCTTCTCTTTTTAGATGAGGTAGAGTTTCACAAAAAACAGCCAAACTGCTACAACTGAACAAGGGAAAAGAACTGCCTGCCTGTTAAAAATATTATGCAAGATAGCCAAAGTAAAGTGGAATAAATGCAATTTAAAATTCCATTTTAGAAAACTCTCCCAAGCGGATAGTTTTAGTAAATATTTTGCTGCCTGTAGGGTTACAGAGTAAGTAGGTTTGTGTTTACACCTTGTAGAAAAATACAGTGGACCAAACAACATTACAGAACTAAAGCAAGTGGGCTGGAACCATCAAATACTAGAAATGTGGCTTTGTGATTATCAGTTCAAAATAAATACACAGATAACTCTATCTATGTGCCAAGATATGAGCAACTCTTTCAGGACATGGAAAAAACTGCTGGGCACTCAGCTGAGATAGTTGTACATAGCAAAACAGAGAACTCCAGAATAACTGCCAGTTGGCTGTAATTTATAAATATGTTCCACATCCCTATGGTTTCCAAACAGTTGCATTAACAGTACCTTCAGAAGAGATTAGTTGGTCCCTCCCAATGGAAACACTGAGATTTAAGGACTTCATACTCTGTCCAAGTCTTTTGATTACCTCTTTTAAGCAGACTATGAATAGTACAAGTTGTAATTTCATAGCTGGGTGGAAGTTATTGAGATTTAACAATAGAAGAACTCACACTCACAAAACACTTCCACAGAAGGCAGTAATGTAGGAATTCATGTTTCAGCATTCTCAAGCTTCCTGTTTGCCTTGAGAATGCCCTAAGAGCGTAGAGCATGCCAAAGCACACAGAGACAAAGAAAACAGAATCATCTGGAAGAAATGTGTAGAGATAAGCAAGGTGCTGAATTTAAAATTTGAAATCCTTATTAATTGAATATAATGTTGATAATTATTTAGCCACCAACCCATGTCTGCCATGATTTTACCAGTCTGAAGGATTGCTAGGTCATGGGCAATATATAGTCACTGAGTTACATTAACATGTCCTGAGCTCACCTTTTCAAAGCTTCTAAATGTTCCTCCACACATTGAGAAGTCAAAGCAGAAAACTATAAAAACTCTGATCGCTATAAATGTTGCTATTAGAATTTCCTCTGCTTTTTGCTCAGTTACACTGTGGGATATGCTTCTTTAGGGATGCTTCAGCTCCATCCATGAAGCTAACAAGACTTCCCTTTTAACACTGCTTTTTTATCTAGCTGTGGTCTCTTACCATGTCTCAGCATACTGAGGCATTGGACACGATGTCTAAACGTTATCGGAAATGTATTCAAAGGCTTCAGAGAATCATTCCAGCACTATCTGGATTTTCACCAAGTGTATTTAATTGCAAGAAAGTTACTTTGATGATCTCGCTGCCCCAACGCAGGTATTTGGAAGAAGAGCAGCAGCAGATTTTATTAATCCCTAATGGAAGACAATATTGACTGTCATTATTCAAACTTAGCATGATGTCTGATGATATCTACCCTCATGCCCTCAGGCACAGGTGAAATTCTATTGCCTACAAAAAAACCAGATCCATTTTATTTTTTGCTGGGGGAAAAAAAAGATAGGAATCCAAAACCCCATCACTGAAAAACAGAAGTGAGATCAATAACTCTATTCAGACCTCAGATGTCCATTTCTTGACAGGTTAAACATACAGCATTGGAATTAAAAACCACAGAAGGAATAGTTTTATATTCTAATACTTCCTCAATATATTGAACATTCATTTTGTCAGGAAAATAATGCACTACTTCTGTATTACTAAGCAACAGAAAGAAAAATAATAACATGAAGTCCCTTTCCAATGTGAAAGTGTTTCAAAGCAGTGCTTAGAGCATCCCTAACTGCAGAACCCAGGGAAGAAACTCTGGTTTTGTTACATGTAGGCTGAACTCTGAGTAGGCAGTGACTCATATCTCCTACAGCTGATTTAAATGTGTTTCTCATTCCAGTAGACCACTTTATTTTACTAAAAAAACCAAACCCAAACAAAACCCTCATCAAACCAAACCCCCTGAAACGCTGGAAAAAATAGTCAGAAATTGAGAAGTCTTTTTCCTCAGCAATTCTAATTTTACTCATGAATGAAGCAATTGTGGTAAAAGCTGAATGGGTGTTCCTTCTGTAGTCAAATTCCTGCAAATATTTTGAGAGGCTAAAAACATCTTGGGCAACTTTTGCTTCAAAAACAAGTATGAACCTCTTCTTGCTTCTGGGCACGGAGGCATCCAAGAACAAAATTTCAACACACAGAGAAACGTCACACTTCATGCTAGAGACAAGTTGTATTCATGTTTTAACTTTCGTTTAAATGGATAAATAATTATAAAATATCATGGAATATAACTTTAGAAACACAAGCAAGAATAAAAATCCTAACAGCCCCTGAGCTCTCCTGCAATCTCACTGACTTTCTGATATTCTTAGATATGGTCCAGGTCTTTGTGAAAGAAGGTTTTAATATTAGCAAGCCTTTTTAAAGTTAAAAATCAGGAAAAGTTGAGTAATAAAAGTAAATACTGACAAAACAACAGACTTCCCACTTTTCAGCTGAAAACATTCATCTTCGGATTTAAAAAAAGTAGGCAATAACAAAATAGTAACAAAGGACATAAACTTACATACTAAAGAAAACATACCTGGCTGTGAAAGAAAAGAAGTTTCCTTTGTAGTGTAGCCAACAATTCCAACTGATTCTGAGTCAAAATGAACTATTTTAAAAGGATGAACGTATTTCATCATTTCATTTCCTAATGGAGTTTTCCCTTTAATATTTGCACTGAGGACTGTAAAATTTGCATTTTTAAGAAGAGGATCCAATAATCCACTCACACCTCCATCAAACTCATGGTTACCCAAAGCCTGCGAAAAGCAAGAAGAAAATATGAGACCCTATCTCAAATATTCACTGTAAGTAGTCTCATAAGCTATATACATGGTAAGTCTGAGAAAACAAAGTCTACGTTCTATGAAATAAAACCCTAACTTGTCTAAAGGAACACATTCCTGTTTCTCATGAACACAGATGTGGTTGGGTTGTTTTTCTTTTTAGATGTAGGCTTTTGTTTTTCAGACTCTCTTGCATGAATACAGATGTGAAAGTTGAAATCCAAAACCTATCTGTTTGTGACCATGTACCAGATCAAAACCCATTTGGCTTACATCCTGTAGCTCTAAAAAAGAGGATTAACAATAACCACTAAGGAAAACATATATTTTGTGTATGGAAAATATGTTGTTTAAATACTGAAGAAAACAAATGTTATCACTGATACTTAGCATTTTCTTTAAACAAAAAGTGCATTTTAAGAGCTTTGCGCTTGGACTACAGTTTTTAAAACATATTTATGTTGCTCATAAAGTAAAGATTCTTCTGCGCTTTAACATGCAACAAGAAAATATAATTTTCTATCCACCATCAATATCATTACTTGTCTGTGGAAGATCTAATGTTTATCATTTAGGGAGAATCCCCAGAACCAATCCACAGTGGGTGTGTGTGCACTTAACACGGTGAAGTGTCAAGACTGCCACACAAAACGAGCAGTCCTGCTTATTTATTAGCAAGGTAATATCACCCAGGTGAGAACGTTTGGTTTTTCCAGGCTAGTTAAGCAGACAAAAAGGGACTTACCTCGAGGGAAATTTCTCCTGCCTGCCCTTTTTTCATGTTCAGCCCAGGCTGCCACATGCCTGTGCCTGCAAGTTTGGTGATAAGCCACCAAAATCTCCATAGATGGCATTTTGCAGAACCACAATGCACACAAGGAGTTTGTAGCATATTTAGGTGTTAGGCAAGGAAAAGATGTATCCACAGAAACACTATAATTGTGTAACCTGGTAAATAATAAATTCAGGTTGCAGCTGCAGCAAAGCAGATAAGAGGTATCAAAGCCAATGGGCCAACTCTTGCAGGCAAAAGTGTGCTCTTAATTTCATTCTGAGATTAAGTGGGGAAAGCCACATTCATCATCTCAGAAGGCTTATGTACCATTCTGTTCTACTTAAACAACCCACACACCCAGCTGTGCTTGCCCCAGCTTTTATTCTCCAAATGGGTGTATTAACCCGGATCACATTCCAAACCACGCAGACCTAGAAGCCACCACGGGTTTGGGAGCTCAGTTATTTCAATCAATTGATTGGCAGTGTCTTTCCTTTGGGCCAGACAAAGATTCCTGGCTCCTTTTATCCTCACAGGCAGGTAGTCAGCGGCTCTGTGGAAATTTCAGGATACAGCAGTAACTTGCATTGGAAATCAGCTGCTCCTGCTGACATTGGTGAGAACACTACTCACACCCCTGGGAAGGAGCCAAATTGTTTGTGTGCTGCTGCAGCACTTTTCCAGAAGAACCAAGAACTATCTTGAAAAAAATCCTGACTCAGGAAGACACAGTGCACTCCAACTATGTTCCGTTTCTAATGGAACTGTATCCTAATTGCTAATTCTAATAAAGAGAAAAAAAATACATTCATCTTGGTGCTGCCTGGATGTTTTGAAAAGATCTATGGACTGGTAGAGTATATCAGAATGGTAAAAAGCTCTTTCCTTTTGGCTAGTGCACATGCCTTCTGTTCCTCCTAAATATGCAATTAAACCTCAACAAAAAAGGTTGCAACTGAATTAAGAAATTGAACGGGATATAACTGCCACCAGCTTGTTGGGGGGAAAAAACCTCAAAACCCCAACCCAACCAACCAGTTAGGAAAGACTGTTTCTCTTGGCTTTGTTGTCTTGCATTTGGATTATTTCATCTCCATTGGGACACTAGCTTTAATCAAAACTTTTCCCATGGTGTGGGTGGTTACAAAGTTGTTAATGAGAAATCACTGCTGGCTAATAATACAGTTTTACTTTTGATGCTACTCCTCCTCTGAGGAGGAAGATGTGGACCATTTTGGGTTCCTATACTCTACCTAAATACCCTTACACCCAGAGCTCCTGGGACTCTGTACCTGTGCAATATCCCTTAACCAAATCTGAATCTGTTGGCCAGCGTAAGTGTAAGTCACAAGGGGGAATAAACAGAAATATTCAGGCACACAGCATGTGATTATATAATCCTCTTTTTCACAAGCAGCAAGTCTAAAAATATTACAAAAATCAAGATACAAATTAACAGAAGGATGCAACTTAAAAGTAAAGCTAGAACACTTCCATCACCTCTCCAATTACTGCCTTTGAGGTATTTAAATTGGATTTTAGTCTTGATTACACCAGAAAAAAAGGCTGATGCCGTGAAAATTTTTGGAAGGCAATGAAACAGGAGAAAACTGAGACTGGAGGTGATAACAGGTATAAATGAGAAAAAGGTAAATTTAGAAAATTTCCCCCATTTGTGGAGAAAACCCCTAATGCTTTCAGGCTGTCCTAAATCCTCCTATGGCTCCTGCCTGCATCCTGTAACAATTTTAATGACTCATGCTCCCTCCTTCATCCTGTTTGTAATCCTAGTCCTGTAGCTCACTTCTAAACATTTCAGTAATCCCCACTCCTACTGTCAGGGATGCGGCTTCCCAAATTTTGCTTAAAGAAACACTAGCTCAGCCTTCTCAGTGCGGCTCTTACCTTGCTCCCTGTGCCCCCACCCAGCCACCATCCCCACTGCACGGCCCCCCGCAGTCCACAGACAGAAGAATAGAAACAGATACTGCAGCACTGCCCGACACTCGGCTCTATTCCTCAGGTTCTTTGGCAGCAGAGAAAGACTGAGAAGCTACAGAACGTTTAGCACCTATCCCGTCACCTTCTATTCGAATTGTAATAAGCAGGATCTCCACAGAGGACAAGTGGTTGACTACTTCGCCTAAGGCGTTCACATCTGGCACAAGCCTCTGGATATCTGGTATGGAGTGCGTTTGTTTTTAAAGCTTATTCTGATGAAAAAGCTCATGGTATCTCCAAAACCAAGTGCTTCCTACATAACTTTTCCAAAACTGAACAGTACTTCAACACTGCCAGAAAAAATTTCTTCTTGTGATATAATCAGGAACTGTAAGGCTCGCAGGCTGCCCATGAACCAGTTATACCAGCAAGCACAAGACTGAAAAATGACAGACAGCAGAAAGCTTTATGAAGAAAGGTAGGAAAAAACCACCTCAAGCTATTTCTGCACTGCAGAATCCCAAGGCGCTCCCCAGCTGTCAGTGAGGATGAGTCCTGAATGCACACCTCTCTCCATCAACATTGGGAGAAAGACCCTGTTAATGTTAGTTTCACAATTAGAAAACCGTTCACTAGGGCATGTGAACAGGGACCAGTATCCCTCACAGACCTGTCTGTCTGGTGCTTAGCCTGACAAAGTGCACTGGGTATGACTTTCCCTTCCACAGCTGTCCTGAGGCAGAGGGAATACACAGGTGAAGCCATTTTTACCTGGAAAGGAATACACAGTCCTTTCCAGACAAAGCAAAAAAGATGAAGACAGAGAATGTGACACGCCCAGAAGATTTGCCCCTCAAGCTGGCTACTGGGATGAAATAAACATCCAGTCACTCTCGCAACAGCAGTCATGCTCAAACATTACTTTAATCTCTCTCCTTTCCGGGGTTGTACACAAGCAAAATAAACCGCTGCCCTGAAACAAAAGATTTAAGGACATGGACTGACATCCCCCAATCTCAGCCACAAATTCTACCTTCCTCTCAGCACTTGCATGACCAAAAGAGGCAGAGTAAAGGTGCACGATTAGCACAGTCCCAGAGACACTCCTCACTAAGGCGCTGTTGTAATCTCTGGGCTGTTTGTGCACAGCCCCTTACATACCCTGTTGTGTATGAGAGCACAGCTCTGAGGGGACTGGACACAACCAGGGTGGGGCTGATAAAAACGAAAAACCTCCGCCCTTTGAAATAGCACTGCCAACGTGTGCCACCTGTCCCCTCCCGCAGGACCGAAGCAGGACAGGCTGCGAGCCTCAGGCAGGGTTAACTCCTCTGCCGCAGAGCGGACTCTTCGGCCGGCTTTTGCTGGGGTCATTTCCATGGCCTCCCAACCCCTCTCCAACAGAGCCCGTCCAGCCCCTTGCCCGCCCCCAGCCCCTGCATCTGCCAAGGAGTGTTCCATTGCATCACTCTGTGCAGCCTTGCCATCATCTCCCGGTTTCTGGCTGCCTGTGGGGCTGCCAGCTCACGACTTAATTCGGCCGGGACCCCATCACCCAGCAAATCACTTCCCTTCTCCTCTCCTGCCTCCCACCTCCCTTTGGCCACGATTTTAGCATTACCTACAGCCTTTTCTGATGCAACTTTACCCACTGAAGGAGGTGGCAACGCGAAAACCCGGCATCGGGCGACGAAAGGCAGGAAAAGACCCAGCACCCAAGGAGAGAGAGGGAGGGGAAGACCCCACCGCGCCTCTCGCCGTCCCCCGGCCCGCTTTACCATGGCATCGTAGCGCAGGAGGTTCATGAAGTGAACCGCCTCCCGGCCCTTGAAGCGGGAGAACCACACGGTGCCCTGGTACTGGTCCCCGGCGTCCAGCAGCAGCACGTTGCGGTGCGCGGCCCGCTCCGCCGCCACCCGCGCCGCTCTCCGCGCCACGCCGCCGAAGCATCCCGGCGCTCCCGCCGCGCAGCGCCGCGGGCCCGCGCCCTGCGCCTCCACCCGCCCGTGCACGTCGTTGGTGTGCAGCAGGGTCAGCCGCAGCTCCGCCGCCGCCGCCGCGCACAGCCACAGCCACAGCCACAGNGCAGCCTCCGGCTCTGACCCGCCCGCCGCCAGGCACGGGCTGCCCGCCGGGCGCGGCCGCCGCAGGTGCTCCGCATCTGCTGGGCGGGTGCGAGGAGCGCTCGGGGCGGCCCCCCGGGCTGCCGGCTGTGCCTCGTCGTGCCTCGCTGTTCGCTCGCTGTCCGCCCGTCCTCGGGGCTCTCCGAGCTCCGGACTTGGTCCAACTTCCCTGCTCGTCCCAGTCCCCGCTGTCCCACAGATGTCCTTCACCCGAAGACAGCTGCTGTCGGGCTGGAGAAGGGCTTTCAGGCGGCTGCTGGAGGTCAAACGGGATGAAAATCCAGCCAGCAGGGAAAGGACAAACTCCAGTGCTCACAGGAAGCCTTGGTGAATGTTTAGTACGCTGAAAAGGGTTTCCAAGCCTTCACATGGAAATGTTTGCCTCTCTCTTCCTCTTTCTTCAATGATGCTTAAAATAAAGACTGCTATTTCAGCCATAAAAAGAGTTACACTACTTTAAGAGTTGATTTAATTATAGCTCTAGTGGTTTTAGTGTAGATTCATGAATTGCTTTCAAGATTTTCCTTCCGTGGCTAAATGCAAAGCTCTTAGTTGTGGTTTGGCAAATGCACGGTGAGGGGAAAGTCTGCCAATGCCTTAAAAATAAACAGCTTGTTAGGGGTACAGCACGGGGTGACCATCTCCTGGGAAAATCAGACTGACTGGGGGTCCCACCTGCTCCTTTAATTCATGCACTCACAGTGCGAGTCCACATCTTCTACTATTAAATGACAAAATTATCTGGAGAAAGAAATTTTTCAAAGTCAAACTGCTGTCACTTCCGTACACTTCCTTGGAACTTCTGAACAATCCCACATTGTAAGTGGTGACTGACAGGTCACTTTTTCCCTTACAAACGCGAGCTCCCCCACTGTGCACAGAAGTGGTGGTTTCTTACGGCATTACAGAAGCTGGACGAGTGTTGTCTCCTTTCTGCTGGATGATGTCATGTCCCAGTTTCCTGGGTACCCGAAGTCCACAGAATGGAATCTGGACTCATTTGGTTTTATTTGTTTCCTCAGATGGTTGGAAAGTGAATGAACCTATATTTTCTTCCATGATGGCTATGCTCTGCTGTCCCTGTGCTCCCATACATGACTTGAATTAAAACAGCTGTGGGGTACCTTGTTATTGCCCTGGTGACTGCACTGTGCACTGGCCACCCCACCACAGGGCAATTCTTAATGGCATGAGCTGCATGCTAGCAAAACCTGGAGTTGTGCTGCCTGCCTTCCTTTTCACATCCTCTTTGGCTATGCTTTCTTCCTCAGTTGGCCTCTGCTGGCATCCTGGCTGGGATTCAGTTCAAAGCCAGGACACATTCAGGTGTCCACAAGGAGGTGACTACATGTGCTTTAGTTAGCTTAAACTTTCACTGTGGCCAAAGGAAATCTGGCTGGGACAGTCATGGGCAATTAGAGGGGGATCTGGTGACACTAAAGTAGACACACCAGCTGGGATTCATCAGTCAAACAAAGGTGCTAGTTTTGCTTGGTGCTTGCCATGTTTCCCTTGACTAAGGAGGATCTTGTGTAGGTCTTGTGCCATACCTGCCAGTCTCATATGGCAGAGGTCTGGGTGTCTGTCTGGCTCTTTTTGGACAACTAAGTGTCCCACGCCATGGCAGGCCTGATGGATTGCTCTTTGGGGTGTATTCCCTAGACTAGATCTCTGCTGACCTGGTAAGTTTGAATGGCTCACAATATGTTGAAAGTAAACACCAATCCTGAGTTTAGTCACATCCACTTCAACCTGATCCAGTGGCCCTGCTTTAATCTGCTAGGCAAATAGCAACACCATTATCACCAAGTGCCTCAAATCTGCTAGGAAGTCAGCTGTGTGAGAAACAAAGATAACTCTGGCCAGTCGCTCTGCTTCTGGATGTTTGTGTGTACCAACACCATTTATCTCGTTGGCATCTGTCTGGCCTTGTTTCCTCTCCTCATCAATCCTTGTCCACAGCCACACAATTTCTAAACAGATGCTGGTTCTGTCCACCACAGCTGTGTGCAAGCAGAGAGACAGCAAAACCCCAAAGGAAGCAAAAAGGGCTTGTATACACAATATTGTCTTTGGCTTGTACAGCACAGCCCTATCCCAAACGCCACAGAGCTCTCCATGCCTGGAATACACGTGCTTTATTCTGGTTGGGCAGAGTGTAGCAGAAACAACCTGGGCTGTCCTGAATTGACCCTGCACCTCGTGGAACAGGGTGGACAATGAAGCACTCGTGGGGGGTCACCTGCCACTTGTGTCTGCTGGCCTTGGCCATTCGTGATGACTCTCTTAGGAAGCTGCTCCTTCTGATGAAGCTGTGAAGGTCTCATCTCATGTGACATCCATTTACGAGGTGATCAGATGCATAAATAGGCATCCTTTTGCTGTGGGAAGGGCTCTTTGATGCTGGTTTTATCCTGGAAAATAGCTTCTTGGATATTAATTCAGGCAAAAAGTGGAAAATATGTGGAACTAGCTTTATGCTAAAATGGCCTGCTCCAGAATCACGTTGGGATGCCCAAAACAAGGGTATCTGAGCCAACGGATGTGCTACTAAAACAAGATGTCACTGCATGCCTAATCCATCTGCTCTTTCCACTGCCTCTCCAGCCTATCACCGATGCTTTAAGGAAAAGAGGAACATCGTGAAAATATACAGAAATAAACCTGAGACTGCTGAAACTGAAGTGAGAGAAGACAAGAGAGCATCGGAGACTGTCGGTCTAGCAAGTCTATGAGAAAGAGAGAGAGCTAAAGAGAGAGAGAAAAAGGGCTTAATGTGTAATGTAGTTGACTCTTTCCTTTCTTCTCTTCTGCTCCTCTGAAAGAAGTGATTTAAGACTTGCTCCAGAATGTCAGAGGCACATCCCATGACAGTGGAAATCAGTTTTCATATTCAGCACAGACATATATCTCAGAAAAGCTCTTCTGAGTTTCTGTAACCATCTCCAAACCTCTCACACAGGACTAGTTCTGACATAGGCAAGCGTTGCAAACCTTGGTTGGTGACCTCCACAGCCAGCCAGCAGTACCTTGAGAGACCATGGGTAGTACCTCTCCATTGTTGTTTCCCTCTATGAAGTAGGTTGCTCTTCTAGGTCACTCAGCAGAACTGGGTGGGAAACAAATTCTTGGTCTTACTCTGGAGGCCAGTGTGGAAGAAAGGCTAATTTATAGATCTTGACTTTAGGGTTCAAATGTTGCTAGAAGAACTTTCTGGGGTGTCTACACAGGGCTTCCTGGCAAAAGGCTTCTTTTGTCACTTCTTTCCTGGCATCTTCTCTTGCAATGCCTAGCAGCTCACATCACATATTACAAAATACTTGGTTTCCAAATGTTCTGGAATGGGCCAAGACAGGGCCACTCAGCAGCACTGGATGAGGAACTCAGAGCAGTGAGACCAAAAGAGTCCTCTCTTCAGGGACTGCCTCTGAGATGACTAAGAGCTGTTGCAGACCCTGCCAACCAGCTGGGTAAATGTCCCACATAGGTGGAATTTCTCATGCTCTACCACAAAGATTCCAGGGTGGTCTGGCTCAGCAATCTACTTAGCTGCAAGGAATGGTGATTCACAGCATTTCTTTCCTTGGAGGTATTACAGGAATAACCAGACTTCAGCTTTGACACAGGCTATCCTTCTAGCTGTATGATGTAGGGAGTCTGAACTGAGTGAGAACCCAGAGCAATGAACTGTCTCAACAGACTTCAGAAGGCTATCAGGGACATAAAAAATGTCCTCAGCTTCTCATATAGCTCATCACCTCCATGCATGGCTTCACTTTGCCTTGGCTTACCTAATCTCTGAGACATGCTGTCATTGCTTTTCCAGGGCTGAACAAGAGCAGGCTTTCCTTGGGCACACTCTCATGCTTCTGGTAATGGGCTCGTAGGCATGTCTTATAAGACAAAACAATCCTCCACACTGTTCTTTCCCTCAGTAAATCCTTTGGACATCATTCTCATTTCCATCCTGGTGCAGTGGGGATCCTCTCATCTACTGTCTCTCCCTTCTGTGTCTTAGAAGTATGAATTTTCATTGCAATGTTTAGTCCAAACAGACTCAGTCCCTTTTGATGCAGCTGTATTTTTTACTTTTCTCAATATCACAGAATCACAGAGTGGGGTATGTTGGAAAGAACCACAGTGGGTCACTTGGTCCAACTTCCCTGCTCAAGCACAGGATTGCACCCAGATGGTTCTTGAACATCTCCTGTGAGGGAGATTCCACACCCTCTCAGGGCAATCTGTTCCAGTGCACAGCCACCTGCACAGTAAAGAAGTTCTTCCTCATATTCACGTGAAATTTCCTGTGCATCAGCTTCTGCTGATGATATCACTAATTGCTCTTAGCCTCGTGGCATTAACTGATGTAATATCTACTGCTTTATGTCTGGTATAGTGATTTTAATTTAATAAAATGAGAAGGTACTTTGTTTGCCTTGAGGATAATTCACTACTCTGTGCATATGATTGGGGAGATAGGGAGAGTGTCTATTGCTCCTAATTTTTTGGGGGAGCTCTATAATGAAATTTCTCAGGCTTGTCAGAAATCTCTAGAAAAATGCCCCTTACTTTCCACAGTAGAGCAGAGCTGAGTGGGAAGGTACCAGTGACTCATAGCATCCCTTCCAGCTGCTACAGGACAGTCACTACTTCTTCCCTGAGAATGGAACAGCAACCACGTGTGGTTAGTTGAACCCTCTGCTGCTACTGAAAGCAGATTTAACTTCCTCAGTCTCTGTTTCCATTCCTACAGCACCTGCATGTAATGGTTCACTGCAGAAATTTCACCAGTACTCTTTAGATGTCCTGGATGCAGTGCTAGATTCAGCCATGGATCTCTGACCTATACTGAAACCATTATGACACTGGAATTATGAGTATTTATTTCCTGTTCTATGGAAGTGCTTAGTTTCAAACCCAAGAGGTGTCTCAGATGTTAAGTGTTACACAGACAGCACATAAAAAAGAGACCCTAGCCCAGAGTTTACAGTCCAGATTAAGAGTACATGGAACAGGCTGTTAAACAAAGAACTGTCCAGGGAAAAGTATCAGGTAGAAAAAAAAGGGTCTGGAAAAGATAATGTAGGAATCTAAAATAAAACAAGTTTGGAGATCAAAGCTGGGTTTTACTTATACCTTTATTGTTTGGTCAGAAAATAAGGTTTGGAAATCAAATTCACAAGATTGCTGTGTCTCTTCTTGACTGACCTGGTGTAGTTGTGTATTTTGCACATGCCATTAATAAAACACATTGGTTTTCACAATGTGAAATATCATAGTAATTTTTAAGCCATGAAGCAAAATACCTAGTTCTTAAATAAATTTTCTCTGAGAAAGCAGCTAGCAAGTAGACACAGAGAGACAAGTGCCCTGCCTGTCACAGACACCTACTTTGGAATAAAATCCCTACTGACTGGAACAAGTCTAGATGACTAAAACTAGATCAGATGAATCCTGTGTTGTATTAATTTCACTTCACTCTGTGTGTGTTATGATCAGGTTTTAATTAGAAGATCATAAAATATGCTTTTCAATTGCACCTCTGATTTATGTGCAAGATGGACTATAGAATCCCTCACTGTTGTACCCTTAGCGTTACCAAAATGTTATTTAATTTCTAGATTGCTTCTGTGGAGTACTGTAGTGACATCATCATGACAACTTTATAAATCAGGGATTTATGCTGCGCAGAAACTACGATTACAATTGTCACCTTCCCCAGCATCAGTCTCCTGATACCTGGCTTTCCAGAGTACTCTGGTGGGTGTAGTCCTTGTCTCAAGCATGATACTGCTTCAGTTGTGGCCCTTGGTAGTCCTACACACTGCATACCACTGATCTTCAAATCAAGCACCCTATGACATGATCACCACTTAGAAAACAAAAGTGAGCAAAAAAACAGAAGCAAACAAAAACAACTAGCAAAATTTCACTAAGTGAATTCCCAGCTATCATGGCAAATCTAGGAAGGTGCTAAGGCACTGAAGTAAAGTGCTGTTATTCAGGGTTTGTCCAGTGACTCTAACCATGTCATCGTCCTTCTCTATAAACTGCTCTCCACATGTCTTATGTCCCTTGTATTTCTGCAACAAATGAGGTATAAAGGGCGGGAAGTCACCCTCCTTCACTGTACAAATCTAATCACCCCCAAAACAAGCTTTTTCCATACAGAAAATGAAACAGAATTCCAGTGGAAAAAGACCCAGGTGGCCATGTACTTCAAGGACCCATCATAATGCCTTTTCACAGAGGATTGGGTAAAATCCTCTGACTGTCTCATTGCCTGACTTTTCCAGATTTGACTCTGCAAATTTGAGAAGGTTTTGAAAATAATTTTGTCTGCAATGTCCTAGTTTTTTTAAAAAAGAAAATGAGAACAAAAAATTATAAGTTCTATCGTGTGGCAGCATCTTATTATCTCCATGATACCACAGTTGGCTTGGGACCTCTAAATCCAGAGTATCAACCTCTTCCTGGTGATTTTTTTCAAAAGGAGAGACATCAACAACATGTTTTTATCCTTGATAGGACAATATTGTATCATGTCAGACATGGGGTTTCACAGAGACTCGCAGGAAGCAGAATAGTGCCACATATGCATCCCAAGGCCTCTGTAGAGACATGGGCTTTACTGGTTAACAGAATATCCTTTCTGCTTATTCCTTCTCTCTTTGATCCCACTTGTCTCATCTCTTCCAGTATGTTTTTCTATTTCCTGTCTTTAGCTCCAGGTACTAATCCTGTTCTCTTTTGCCTGTACTCCTCTCATTTCATTCTCTACTCTGTCAGTCCCGTGAGTTCATTTATTTCCAATGTACTGCCCTATCACCAGGCTACCACTCAACTCATTATTTATTTGGCTGACCCTCCACTCCTCCCCATGTGTCTGGCCTGGATCTTCCTGGCTCCCGCTTCCAGTTCTAGTCCCAAATTCTTTCTCCTACTTTCCATCCCCAACACATTTATTGTACACAGTCAATCATTTAAGAGCATGTAAGTATTATTCAAAAGACAAAAATTGAAAGGTGTAATTATTTTTCTGAGAGATTTATTTGCAACAGACACCTACTATTTTATCTTTTGTCTGTAGGCAAGCAGTTCTCAGCCTTCATGCTGATGCACAGCTCATCCAGGGTGATGCTGCACTCTGCTGGAAGTGTCTAGTTCTGCTACTTGCACTTTTTAGTCTGCTGTCCCCTATTTTCCTGCAATTAGTTTGCACTTTTCAGTAAATTTCTACTTTGCAGCATTGATTTTCATGAAAGCTGACATCCCTCTTTCTGATGTGACTTCTATTATTCTTAAATTCTAAGTAATAAGAAAATCAGAGGAAGATAAAAAGACACCCGACCATCCAGGTGTTTCCTTTGTGTTTGCCAGTCCCCAGTTCTGCAAGTGCCATGTCCTGTGATAATTCTCCATAGTCCAAGCCTCTTTGACCAAACATCCCAACTATGACAGGCTCCAGGCATCTTTCTGTAGTTCCTCTTCTTTAGAAGCACCGCTAAGGAAAGGTCTGCATGAAATTTGCAAACAATCAAGGACTCAACCGGTCTAATTAAAACAGAATGCACTAAGAATGTATAGGAAAACCAGAGTGGACTGAAAGGACTTATCTGAGTGAGCAACTAACTCAGTTTACTCAGTAAATGTCAGGCTACGGAGGTACATCTTGGATTCATTACAAAGGAAGCAATATCTTACTTGTCCTCCGCTCCTATCCTCGGGCAGCTGTCAGCAAGACAATCTCTTCCTTCCTCTCCTTTCTGATCCTCTTGACTACAGCATCTCAGAGACACAGCCTCCAGTGTCCAACATTTCTTGCCCCTACTGCTCCCACAAACACTGTTCCTTTATAGCCTGTGACCACTTTTGATGTTCCAGTTGTGACAGATTTCATTACCTTATAACATGGGCCGGTCACAGTTGTATTTCAACAATGAAATGTCTGCACCATCTGGGATAGGAGTCTCTCTTCTCTCTACAGTGGTTAACACCTTCTAACATGACCCTCATCCCTGCCCCCTCCAGCTAACTCTGGAGTTATATTTCCCAATTTCCTTTCTCAGAACTTGGCATTTCAAAAGCCTCTTTGATCTTGCCATCACCTCAGCATGCCTGAAGGGTAAAGATGTATAGACCACGGTTTGCATGTCAGTCTCCCCTCGTTCAAGGTGTTGGACTGGCTAGGTTGATTTGTCCATAAAGCAACAAGACTGGTATTTTCATATCATTTTATTATTGATACTTCTCCGTAACACTGGTGAATTATTGACAAATTAAAGTCCATCCATCCCAGTGACTAGGGAATTCACTGCCCTTTGGTCCATAGAGTTCTGTTTCTGGACTGCTTTTAATTCCACATTTCTCATATCTATTGCGTTTGATTCATGATTGCCCTGAATTGTCAGCAAATCAAAAGAAGATTTCAGATCAGGGGAATGACAAGCAAAATGAAAAGTACAACACTGCACTTCTGACTCCATATTTATGGCAGAGACAGGTATGCAGGATCTGAAAGGCTTCACTTATAAAGTGTAAGTCTAGTCAAACTTTGGAGAATAAACTTAAACCATGTGTTCACACAGGAATGGTGTCATACTACTTAACTGATAATACTCTGACCACTTAAGAGTACAAATGGCAGTAATTTTGCTTCTCCAGTGCTATGCAGCAACAAAAGGCAGTATCTTATTCTACAGAAACCCAGGACAATTTCAAACTATATAGTTTTCACTGAAGGACAACCTCAAAAAACTGTAGCTCTCTTTCCCTGGCTCCAGCTCAGGTACTTTCCTTCTGACACTGTTCACAACATAAGCACTTCACCAAAGGCCATGAACACAGGAAGGACCCAGTAGGCATTTTCTTTGACCATGTTATTTTGCATACTCATAAGCCAGCTGCTGTCTCTGAGCTATTCCCATACAGTTTAGTTCCTCTCAGAAAACTACAAGTATTTTCCCTCAGCCCAATTTTTTTTTACCACCCATCTCACATTTAGAAAACATTTTATTTTGTAGGTGCTACTGCCATAGCTAAACACTAACAGCAAGTATTGCACACTGCTGCATCTAGATACTGGAGACACTGGGATTTCAGAAGAGAACTGGGATCCTGTGGTATTTGTGATATTATAATGATGATTATTATGATGATTATTATCCCATTAGACAATACTTACATTTGGAGCAGAATGCCAAGCAAAAAGAATCAGTTCTTATTAATCTTAATGGAAAAATGTTTTGAAGACATGCTAAGAGCATGACTTGTTTCACCTTTTAAATTGAAACTTTTTCCTTTTTTTAATTTAGAAGGGCACAGCATTTTGAATTTTAGCTAGTTTATTCTTAAATTGGTAGGAAAGTGTTAAGGTCAAAATAAAACTAATTTTCCATTTTTTAGTGGATCTGTTTTATTTTCTATTCAGATTATTTGTTTATGACAATATCTAAAGTGGTGCCCTTTGGCTAGTTTTAGAGCAAGACTCAGTTTTCTGCTACAGATCTTTCCTGAAGAGCTATCATGCCACTTGCCCAGGGTGTGTATGTGCAAGTCACACACCAAGCTCACAGATCACAGCAGGCCTGTGGGTGACAGCAACAGAATCACAGAATCAATTACATTGGAAAGGACCTTTGAGATCATCACGTCCAACCTATGACTGAACACCACCTTGTCAACTACACTGTGGCACCAAGTGCCACATCTGGTCTTTCTTTTACCACCTCCAGGAACTGGGACTCCACCACCTCACTGGGTGAGGTGATTAGACTTGAGACTCCAAATCTAATCACCTTTTCTGTGAAGAATTCCTCCTAACATCCAACCTAAACCTCCCCTGGTGCAGTTTTAGACTATGTCCTCTTGTCCTGCAGCTGGTTGCCTGGGAGAAGAGACCGACCCCCATCTGGCTATATCCTTCTTTTAGGGAACTGTAGAGTGATAAGGTTACCTCTGAGCTTCCTATTCTCCTAGCTAAACATCCCCAGCTCCCTCAGCCACTCCTCATAAGACTTGTGCTCCAGACCTTTCCCCAACCCCACACTGGAAAATGCAAGAAAGTACAAAATTAACGTGGAGGAGTATTTAGGCAAGAAGGCCGGATCTGGACTCGGATGCAGTTGGATCAAGCTCCGTGAGGTGCCAAGGATGCAGCACAGCCCTGAGGCTCGGCACGGCACCTCAGCGTCTTCAAAGGGGCGGTGTGGGTGGCAGCGGTACTGTGCAGGAAAGGACTTCAGCATGAAAACGAAAGGCCTGCTCTAAAACCAGCCAAAAGGCACCGCTTTAGACATTTCCATGAACCCCTAATCTGAATATAGAATTAAACGGGCCCACTGAGAAGTGGAAAGGATGTTTCATTCAGACCTCAACACTCTTCCACCATTTCAGCATAAATTAGCTAAAAAACCAAGTGATTTCCCGGGCCGTTTTCCTGCCGTTTCGAAGGCGGCTCCGAGCGCTCCAGGACACTCCGGGCACCGCGGCCCTTCCTGCGCCGCCCTCCGCGCCCGCGCTGCTGCCCGGCTCCTGCCGCCCTGCGCAGCCACCGCGGTGGGGGACCCCTCCGGCTGGGAAAGGCCATGGCTCTGCCGGCTCCGAGCTGCCGGGGCTCGGTCTTCCCCCCGCTGCCTCCTTCTCGCAGCCCGGGGTGATCGCGGCGGAGGCTGGGGCCTTGGGACGGGACGGCCGTCGGGAGGGATTGCGTGAAACTCTGTTAGACGGCATGTGGTTAATCGGGGGCCGCGGGCAGCTGAGGGGACGCAGCAGAAGGTTTCCCCTTCCTCGTCGCTAGCGGGGGAATTGCAGCGCCCTCCTTGAGGGGCCGGTGCCGGGGCGGGAGCGGCCGGGGCAGAGCCCCTCGCCCGCCTCGGGTCCCGCACGGCCCGAGCAGGGCGCCTGCCTCCTCCCGCTCTCGCCGCAGAGCATCTCCTCCGAGGTGTAGAAGCCCCTCAGGGAGAAGGGCTTGAGCAGTTCTTCCTCACGCCGAGGCAGAACGAGCGGGCGGAACCTCCTTTGCCTGCGAGCGAGAGCCCTCAGGGGCCTGGAGGCGCTGCTCCGGGGCTGGCCGGGCCGCTGGGCCTCACACGGGAGCTCTCCCCAGGACTCTCCCCAGAGGGATGTGCTGAGGGGATACCTCGTACTTCATCCAGGGCAGTGTTTGGATAATCCCAGTCTGAGTCTCATCTGGCTGCAATTCCATGTGGAAAAGGGATGCTACAATCATAGTATGCAAATATTGCCCGCTTCAGAATATTCAGTGTTCTGTGGTGTGTGTAAAACTCGAGTAAAATCTGTCACAGAAAAATTTTCTGCTGGTCTCTCTCATTCGAAGCTGTTATCTCCTCCTGCTTTGCTCATCAGAGGGAAAAAATCTAAAAACGACATGGTTTAGTTCTTAAAAATAACAATAAAATAAAATGACACTGTGAGAGCAGAGCCTGTGTGGGTCTCTGCCAACAGAGTGCAACAGACCGAAGGCAAAGTGGCTGCTGCCTTTGTGCATCAGCAGCAGTGATGGAGACACGGGGAAAATGCACACAGCTCCCTGTTCCCCAGCCACGTCCCTTGATGCCACCCATCTTCCTTTGCACGTCTAAGGAGATGGGTTTTGCTCTGAAACTTGTGGGTGTCTGCATTTGTAACTTATTAAACAATGTGCAATTCTGAAGTATTTTGCCTTTTTTAAGGGTTTTCAGGTGGTCAGTGTTAGTATTAATTATTAACCCCAAGATGCGGTTTATGAGTATCATAAGGGCTTGGATAGTTCAAATTTGTATTTATACATTTTTGGTGTATAATAGGGAAAGTGTATGTTTGAGACCAGTTTGAGGGGATTTTGTTTCACCAAAGGCATTAGCTTCAGTCCTGCTACTCCAGTGGAAGGGAGAGAGGTTACCAGGTATTGGGCACAGTCATCTTCACAAAAAAACTCCAAGTCTGTGACTCTTCTTCAGCTTCCAAATCAGTTTGGAAAGGGCAGTTGATATCAGAGGTGATAAAAATTAAGATTATAAGCAGCCTGAAGATGCTCAATACCTGACAGACAGGTAAAGGATGAGGGAGAAAAAAATTTTCTTATTTTCTTGCAGTTCTTTTGTGATTGTCTAAGGATGTAAATTAGGCAAAGTTTGCAGAGAGAGTTAACATGTTTAATAGGTTATAGAGCTTATAGAGCTAAAAAATACATACAAGCTCTTGGGATCTTACATGCACATAAGCACTTCTTAGGAGAGTCTACCTGTTTCCCCAGTTATATATTTTTTTTATATTCAGCTGAATATTTGAGTTTTCAGGTGTCCGAATTTGTTAGAGCTTTCTCTTTCTCAGAGAGCAAGCTCTTTCTCAGAGCTTGTTACACAGACTTTGTAGTTTATGTCTTAAATTTCTTTCAGTTTATTTATTTTACAACTGGATGTATGCATATGCAGTGCCCTGATTGCATCCCTAATGCTAATATAAATTATAGAAATGGAAAGAGAAATATGCAAAAAGTTCTTTCCAAGAAAAAAAAAAGTTGGTTATTATAGTAGTTAAGCATATGAAGACTGTAAACGCTTAGTGCAGGAAGTGAGAATAGCTTGTATTGCGTAGACAATTTAGGATGTGTCACTTTACAGTCAACTCTTACTTCCCAGTAATAGCTGCTATCCATCAGAGGGCACTCCTGATCCTACAAAGAAATAATGTGGTTTGCTAAAACAATAGTGAACAGCCAGACTTTCCTAATCTGGAAACATGCTTTACATGATTTATATCCCATTGGCATCTGGATTATGAGTCAACAGATGATAAAGTCAGATATTTATGACACCTCCATTTACCACCCTTTACAGCACAGTGCTAAATACCGTGTAACTGATGCACTTGATTTAAAAGTCACTTGCAGCATAGTAGTTATAGTGATTTCTTCACAATTTAATATGGTGCTTAGCTCAGGCTGTGAGGGAAGTTTGCTAAAAGCAATGATTAACAATAGGGCCTGTGTTTCTTTAGCAATGTCCTTAGTGTCCATGTAAGAGTTAGTCTGGGTCAAGATTACGAGTCTGCTGTAGTGCAGTCTGTTCTTACTGACATTCACCTAGGAGCAGCTTGTCTGGTTATGTGTGAGAGGAGTCAGACAGGTTAGGTGTGTGATTAGTAGAAAAGTTTGGTAAACTTTAATATTTCCTTTATTATGATCTTATACCCCTGTGAATTTTGCCTTATATGTCCTTTTGTATGAGTGTCCTTTTTTTTCCTGTGAGAAACATTCCTAAAGTATGCAATTCTTCTTTTTTTTTTTTAATGCACTTCTATCCTCCCTTTGAAGGGGAGCACTTTTTCTCCTTGCCAAGCAAAAACTTGAAAACAGTTTCTGTTTCTTGAAAATTATTTCAAGAGTTTAGAACAAAATGTTCACAAAACCAACAAATCAACTACCAGAACTCTTCTTTTTCCTTTTCCATTGAGAAGGGTTACCCAATGACACCTCTGACCCTAAGACAGGCATAAAAGGGGGGGAGGAACCTGTCGAACCTTGTTCTTTTACCTCCAGCCTCAGCCCCACAGGGTATTAGAAGGTTTATTCCTTGAGAATATGCAGCTTCATGCAATTGGTTATACATGGTCTCCTTTGTACCCATGTTCAGACTGCAAAGAGGGATATGGCAGAGGGAACAACAGGCATTGCTCACATGGCTGATCCACTGGTTTCAGCAGTGTTGAAGTTGCTCCATGCTGCTGTGGTGGTACAAATTGAGCTGATATCTGGCTCGACTCAAAATCCCAAATGCCATCCCAAATCAGTGTGTCTCCAGGAGAGTTCTGGAGAGAATTTGCTGGCCTTTGCCAATGCTGTTCTATATCAGTTGATGGCTGGAAAACAAGTGTACATAGGCAGCTTCAGAGGTGGTTTTCAAACTTCCTGGAGTGCAAAAGGGAAAGATGTCTCCTTCATATTGTCATAGTAGGCTTTTTACTTCTCTAGAATTAATTTGCATCCTAAGGCATTGGTACAATAACATGACAGAGGTCTGATTACTTATCACTGTGTCTCATATAGATGACAGAAATACCCAATATGAGATTAGAATTTGCTTTTTATGACTAAAACGATCTTGTTTCCTGTATGTAACTTGCTGTTGAGTTTTGGCCTTTTAGGAAGTGTTGCTGTTGAGTCAGCTCTGTTTCTGTTTATGGAGTAGATTCAGAAATACTTTTAACTGAGCAAATTCATCCAGAGCTTTTTTTGTGGCATATTAAAATGTCTTTACTGATAGCAAAGAATATGAAAACAAAGTGTGGGTTGGGAGTACATGCCAAAAGTATATTTCTCTTCAACTGATCAAATATTTCCAAGCTGGGAACAAGAAACGTTTTTAATGGCCTGGCACACTCACAGGGAACCGCCTGAGCAGCGTGTGTGTGTATACACTGAGCTCCCAAAGGTTGACTGGAAGCATGTAGCAATGGATAGCCCCTGGGCTGGGTGGGATTTGGCCTGGATCAAGCATGCGTGATGGCTAAGGTGAGGAGAGCCAAGCAATTGTCACCTGCTGGTGGGATACTTGGACTCTGCTTCAGGCCATGGTCAGATAACCTAAATCCCACCTCATCCCCTCTTCCTAGCCTGTGGGGAGAGCTAGGCAGCTTTGATGGCTTCTGGAAAGCAGCCCGGAGACCATAAACAAGGCACTAAGCAGGGAGATACCTAAAGGAATAGGGAAGTGGAGTTAGCTTTGCTCGGTAGGAAACATGGACAAAACGTCCTGACATGCTGAAAACTGAGATGTGGGTGGAATCACAGCTATTAGAATGTAGTTCTTCTGTTCAGTAGTTGTTTCTTCCGCCTTAAGGAGGGAAGTACACAGCTGAACTGCTGAAGAAGAGGGCAAAGTCAGTCACACTGCTCTTGAGAGGGGTAGTATCCACCACAATCCATGCAGTCAGGGGCCAAGAACTGATGTAGACTGTAAGTTCTGTGTGATTAGAAAAACACAGATCTCCTATTTTGACATAAGTTCTAACTTTCCCTTAGAAGGACAGTACAACAGATTTTCTGTGTCTCAGACTTGCAGATTACTACCTATTTGTTTTTGACTTTTTTCCTCCATGGGAAATTATGACAGACAACTCTTATAATTACTTGGCTAGAAAATTACTTTAAACTGTGTTGCTGCTGTCTATTTTGAAAGTATTCCTCTTATCAGTGTCTCCTTTCTCCCCATATTTTCCTCACACTTTCACAAGATTTATTAAATGCTTTTCTGTTGGAAAGCATTGCGCAGGGGATTTCTGCTCCTCTTAAATCAAGGGCAGCAGTCATAAGACTTAGACTGCATCTGATCATAGAACTGTTTTTTATCTTTCCTTGAAATGACCCATTCATGGAGAAAAATGATCCAGGAATAATGATATTGTTTGAAACTCAGAGGTAAAGTCCACCTGGAAATGACTTCCAAGGTGTGGTGTTAGCAGCCATTACAGGCCTCATGATCTGCCACCCTGTGCTGTGCCTAGAGCAGAGTTAACAGAAGAGGGCTGTTGGGGCACAACATTTTGTGCCATCTCTGAGCTAGGGGTGGTCACCTCTGGAACTGGGAAAAGGCACAGGCTGGGGCACTGGTGTCTGAGACTGCCTCAGCTGGGCCTGTTAAGGGCTGTACCATAAATCCCAAGCAGAATAAAGGGCTTGTTCAGTGACAAACTTCCAAGCAGCCCTGATGAAGCTGAGCTCATCCTATTTGTCATAACTACAGAAGTGATGTGTGAGGTTGGCTGAAACATTGGGAGTGTAGGCTTGCTGGAGAGGGACAAGTGGATGGCTACCAAGGTGGCCAGAAGCCTGGAGGACATGCCCTTTACACAAAGGTGAAGGGTGATATGTTTGTAGAGCCTGATGAGGAAGCAGCTCTGGGCAGTCTGGAGCTGCATGAAGGCAAGCTCTGGAGATAATGAAGCTAAACCCTTCTTCATAGCTTCAAGTGGCCAAAAAGGGGTCACAAATTGTGACTGTGGAAGTTAGAAAGGAAGCTAGGAATAATGGTTTTGCTTTGCATGATTGGAGCAAGGTACCCAAAGAAGAGGCAGAATATCTATCCCTAAAGGTTTTTGGGACTTGACTAAGGAAAACCATGGGTGGCTTGTTCTGGTCCTGCAGACAGGCAGCTGAACTAGATGACTTCCAGAAGACCCCTCCAACAACAGCATTTTGGTGATTGTGTGAACAATGTAAATTTTTTCACAAAATCACAGAATCGGTTAGGTTGGAAAAGACCTCTGAGATCACTGAGTCCAATATTTGGCCAAACACCCCCATGTCAACTAGACCATGGAACTAAGTGCCATGTCCAGTCTTTTCTTAGACACTTCCAGGGATGGGGGCTCCACCACCTCCCTGGGCAACCTGTTGCAATGCTTGACAATCCTTTCTGTGAAGAGATTCCTCCTAGTGTCTATCCTGTCCAACTTTTTTGCCCAAGATTGACTTTAAAAAACCTATTTGCAAGTTACAACATATTGCAACTCCAAAGAGGTGATTTTAAAATAAAATTGATACCCAGAAGTGTTCACAGAAAACTTACAACACTGCTTCTCAGTGTTTTAAACAATGCCAGTGTAGCTGTAGGCTTTAATTAAAATGATCTTCATTTTGAATAATCTTAAAAAATGAAGTTTTGTCACTTAATTCACACAAAGAGCTTTACTTTTCTTTCATAGCACTGAATAAGCACTGTAGTTGATTAGGTATTTTTCCCTGTCTAGTATGTATGAATAGCTGCTGCACGTGCATGTGTGTGCATATATAGGAAATCTCTAGAAAGGATAAATGCAAACATTTTTTCACTCAGCAGACTGCTAGCTCTCAGTTGTCACCTCATAACTATAAATAATAGCTTTGGAGTTAGGTACATCTCAGACAGAGGCACAGAAAGAGCAAGCAAATAGAGTTATTTTTTTTCTCTGTCATTGGCACACCATTGTTCCGCTGTGGTCAGTGGTAGGATGTACAAACAGTATTTCAGATTCCATAGGAACCTGTTTCCTATTTATACTAGGCTAGCATCATGTGTTACTCGACCGACCAGAGGGATGGGAATGATAACCAGCAGCTTTCTTGGGCAAGAAGGAAGAGGTGCTCTTCCCTAGTTAATAAGGAGGCAGAAACTTGAAACAAAACTGGACTAAGATATATGCTTTTAGAACTTGAATTTGCCTACATCAGCTAAGTTTTGTCACAGCAGAAGTGCAAAGAGGAATGTGGGAACGCTTTCACCAGGTTGTCTTCATCTGGAAAAACAAAGCAAGAAAGTAATCAAATGTTAACCAGAAATTGAACATTAGCCACTTCTGTGAGTCTTTAAACGTTAACATCTATGGAAGGAATACTATATTGCCGTGGCTTTTCCTCAGTGCATTTGCAGGAAGTGCCAAACCGTAATGCTCTCCAGTTAAAGACATGAGTCCTCTGACAGAAGGAAAACACACATGTAAATAACAGATTTTCTTCATAAATTTTATTTAAGTAATCTTTGTTTGTTTGTTTGTTTGTTTAAGCCAGCTTTTTGCTATAATTGTTTCTGTGGCATCACTAGGGAAAAACAATGCAGTGCTTGCACACAGCAGTACTCTGGCAGTGTCCTGCTACTCAAATGCATCCCAGTTTGCTTCTGTTGCATTAAGGGTGTTTTAAAATGGGCCATCATTTACAGAATCCATCTAAAGTAGCTCTCAACTGGCCCTGCAGTGCATCTTTATTATCATTTCCTCTGCTGCATATTTGTCCTTGGAGAGTTACAAAATGCAAAGACCAAGTGGTTGTTCAGGTTCACTGGAATGCACAGGAAGGATTTTCACTGATAATATCAAATTCTGTACTAGCTTCATGGAAAAAATATTTAATATCATTAGTAACATGACCATAGAATTCCCCGTGCCACTTTATGGTATATTTTCATGCAGTTTTAAAGAAAGACAAGCCATACTTGAGTCTGACACAATTTACCGAAAAATTTTGGAGATTTTTTTCATAATGTTAACATGCCATCTGAGATCCAGAGAACAATTGTTGTAGATTTCTAAACTTATATCATGGCAGATGAATGCTTTGCAGTTTGCCTACATGAAGTCAAATTGCCAAAGAAAGTGACTATTCTGCTGTTGCAGTGATGTCCAGTCAGCTCTTTGGTTGAGAAGTGGGCTAATCAGGCACAGAAGGTCATAAGGAAATACAGATCCATTGGTTGCACCAGAAATGGAGAGCACCGTGTGCTCTTTCAAAATAAATTACTCAAAGTCAGTTTTCAGTTAAGATTCAGTTTTATCTCTAAATACATTCTTGTGGAAGTCTTCTTACATCAGTATTGGAAAGACTAAATGACCTGCTCAAAAGTCACATTTCTGCTTATTTTATGCTTTCACTGTTATCATTAAAAGAATTCTTTGGACACATTGCAGTAGAAATTACTGGTGTTTTATAAATGTATCTGTACTTTCCTATTTATTTCAGTTCCATAGGGCTAATGGCAGATATGTACAGTAATGCAAGTTCTTAACACTAAAGTCTGGTCCTGCGTGTATAATAAATGAGATCTACTCCGAAGAATTTGGAAAGCCAGGAGGTTGCAGGGTTAGCCTGCTATGGAATACCAGGGGACTGAGGCCCTGATCCCCAGTCCATTCTTATTTGTAAAAGCACTTCAGCACATATGTATCTCTAGGCATGTGTTTAAGACCCATTGACATCAATGAGACTTTAGCTGATGCTTAACCTCTGAGCATATGCTTAAGTTTCCTGCTGAATAAGGAGGGCCTTGAGCATATGCTTAAAAATACCCTGCTGAATTGCTGATCTCTCTCAGGCCTCTAGCCTGCCCCAAATACAAACCTTTACTTGCTCCACTAGGTCACTTGTTTTGGCTTGGACTTCAGATTTTTTCCTTTTTAGCATTTCCTTTTCACTCAGCTGGCCAGATCTATTTTCTACAACCCCCATTATCACACACACATGGTGTTCATTATCACTCCACATTGCTCCACATTACAAAGTTGAGTACCCAGTTGGTTAATTTAATGCTTTCAGTGAAAGTGCTATCTATTTATAGTTTTATGCAAACTTAAAATCGTGTATGGAAAAAGCTGTTGTCAGTTAAACAAACATGTTGTTTATATTCAGGTGCTGCTGGGATACAAAACTTTTCACTATAATCTTTTCACACTCTCACTGTGCAACATTATTACTGCATTGCATTAGGTGGGATATTTAAAAGGTTCCAAAAATCCATTGTAGGTCTCTCAGGCTTTTGGATAAATTGTAATTACTCTTGGCCACAGTATTTAGTGCAGAAGATTTTCTTACCAAAAATACTGTTTTGTTAATGCTGATTTTTTATGGTGTTACTTCATTTCCACTGGAAATTTTCAATTTCCTGCAGCAAATACATCCAAAAGTGTTTTTTTAATACTAAGTCATGTTCAATAAACAAATATTTCTGAATAATTTTAATTTATACTATTGGGGCTTTTTGGCAAAACCCTTGATATTTTGAATCAAAGTGAAACAAAAACACTCCTTTAAAATTCTCAAAAATTTCCCATGATGAAAACCTGAAACTTCAAAGAAAAAAGTTCAAATAAAGATTTCTTTTTTTCACTTCCCATGTGAAATAAAATCTGACACATTCCTTTTACTTATAGTTAACAATGCAAAATCTACCTGGTGTCTTTTACTACTACCAAGAGAAGTTTGTGAAAGAATAAGCTAAATATGGGCTGACTATTTTGAATTTTTATGCAGTAGTTGTGTTAGATCAGCACCAATTCTGCTGATCCAAGCCATGGATGTGAAACCCCACAGAATTAATGGGTCTCAATGTAAGGGTTTCTTAGGTCTAGTAAAGGCTCTGAATGTGCCTGCAACTCATGGTTTTCTGTCAGAACATAGAAAAATCTTAGCACACACCTTGGTGCACGTGAAAAGATAAAACATATCCCAATTCTAACAGTTGTCTTTGGAAATGAAAACGATTATTTACTTAACTGTTGTTTTCATTATCTGATGTCCACTTGCAGATGTTTGCCATTGAACATTAATGACTACAATGGTTTCCACTGCACATGCTGTTTGAATACATTTCTTGGATGAATCCAGAAAACCACCAATCAACAAACTGAAACTTGAGCTCCTACTCTACTTGTCAAGAGATTCTGGATCCTCACGTTACATTAAAAAATAACAAACTGCTAAGACTATTTCATGCTTTATTGGCTTCAAATAAACCAGAAGTACCCTGAAAAAGGTTTCCTTCAACTTTCATCTGCATCTGAATTTGCCAAAATTCAGATGTTCGGCACACTTTGCTCCTGGCTTCAGTCACTGCAACTTACTAGTAGGGCAGTGGATTTTGATTTCCTTGCAAGTAGGGAAGACCCTTTTTTTTTTTTTTTTTCACTGAAGCAACATGATTCAGGCATAAGGAGAAATTTGTGTCTTGCTCCCCACACAGGCCCACACCGTTAGCTTGCAAGGTGTTGTCCGTGGCTGATGGAGCCCAAAGCCTCCATGCAGTGAGGGAATTTGCAGTATCACTGCAGGCACATGGGTCCCGTGCGAGTGCCAGGAACTGTCATGATCAGAGTGGGTATCTTCCAGGACAGATGGAATCCAACACATATTTTATAAGATTTGAGGACAGATTGGATTCTTAATTCAATGAAAAATTCCTTCTGCTGCCCCCTTTTTTTTTTTTTTCCTCGCTGACTCAGCATATTGTTTGCAGCTGGGCCAGAGTGGGAATGCCTGTGTAGAAGAGTTATATGACTTTCTGGAAAAACTAACTAGTATGGAACTAATTGCAGCCCACCCAAACCTAGCAGGAGGCCGGGTTTTCCTTTCAATTAAAAGCATTCTGCTAGAAGGCAGCACACAAGAACTGATGTGTGTGTTCCGATGAACACTTAATAAGAGCTTTTTTAAAAAAAGAAAAAAAGGTCTTCAGGAATGAAGGCAAATAGGCCACAGAACTTAAAGAAAAATATTAACTAGGGAGTCCAACACCAAACCAGAAGCTAGGAATATCTTTCTTGAAAAGAATGTCTCATCTACTAAATAGAACTGAAAGGAAATTTTAAAAGGCCATTATTAATTGGACTGTTCTCATTTATTAGAACTTCTATAGCAAGCTGGCACTGCTGATCTTCTCAATCCCTGTTGTTAGCTAAATTTCTGGTTCCTGCAGCTCTCTTGCTTATTTGGAGTCAGGTAAAAGACACTGACTCCATTCTGGTTGTAAGACAGATGGAGTTGGGAGAGCAATTATCTCTTAAAACACAGGGAGCTGTGATTTAGGACAGGAATTTTCCTGAGGAAAGCTCAGGAACAGCTTGGCTCAGTTAACAATTGTGTTTGTGCTCTTATTACTCAAATTACTGACAGAACCAACTCATCCCCACAAGGCTAAAGGATTTGGATTAAATATGGTGGAGAAGACCTCTTCAAAGCATGCTGTCTTGTCTTCCAGATGGTAAAAATGAGGTTTGAAGCTGTCTGCTGTACAAAAGAAATTCTGAGCAGGGAAGACAGGAATGGAAATGAAGATGTGGAACAGCAGGGGAAGGTGATCGGATCTCTAGTAAAAGATAGTCTAGAAATGGAGATGACAATGATTTACTCTCAACAAGTGGGATAGGGATCTTTCACAAAGAGCTGGTAGACTGGGAGAGGTAAGAAAGACTGAGGGAGTCTGTGTAGGGCTGGCTTCTGATGGGAAAGGGCCTGAGGAATGCCCATGGTGCTGTGAGGCACTGGTGAGGAAGAGCATGAGGTGCATGTGAAATGTGCAGGGCAGCCTGAAAACTGATGTAGGAGAAGCCCTCATGTCAGGGGGCTATAGGAGTCTGCATACAGGGAAAGCACAGCTGGAGCCTGGTGGGTTAGAGGTGAGGCCCACAGCACCATTGCTGCTCTGGCACAGCCAGGGACAGGGGGAACCAGGAGATCAACTGGAATTTTTGTGATCCCACTGAAAGCTGGGCTACTCTACCATCATACACAGCCATTCTCACCCTCCTGTGTTGCTCATTATTTGGGGTATTCTATGGAGAACCTTTCCTCCTCTTCTTTTAGAAATGTAACCACTATTTAAAAAATAATTTTTCATGGTTTTTTTTTTTTTAAGTGAAAGGGCCCTGCTATCTGCAGAGAACCTCTGGCTGTCTTTGAAGAATAGTGTTTGAATAAGGATTATTTTCCATCCAGTAATAAAGGAGAAAGATGTAATCTTAGTATTGTGGTGCAAGTTGCAAAAATAATTTCTGCTTGCTTGGTAACTTCATCCTTTGAAGTATCCAGATTCTCTCAGGGGTGTATGTGACCTCACCTTCTAGTTACCAAACTTTTCCAAATGTCGGATTACACTCAACACCAGATTAGGAATGTGCTTGACATTTCTTTATAGGGTGCAGGAAAATATCTGGGTGGAGATGAAAGCAGATACAAGTGTAACTGGGATACTGGAATAAATTATATATAGCTACTATTACACTTCTCTTCCTGTGTTTCAGCCTACCTTTGTGCTGGATCTTTGGCTAACATTCAGTTGTCTGCATAGTTGCTGAGGATTCGTAAGAAATTTGTTCATTATAAATCTGAATCACCTGAGAAAAGGGACTGCCACACTTTGCTCTTTAGCGTTCATATTCAGGAAAGCTGACAGTCTATTTTTATACCCTTGACTATTTACGTATACATCTTAAATTACAGGTGGTGTTGCTGGTGTGGTACAGCTGCCAGTTTGATGACTATGGACTACTGGAAATGCCAGCAGAGTGTTTGAATCTGCTGCTATTTGTATCCAAAATTTATGTGTGGAAAACTGTAAAGCAACGCCTGAAAATGCTTAGAAGAAATTTCGTTTTAAAATCATAAATATGATGAACATTTTTTCAGAAGAGTCAATGACCAATCATGCACCTCACCAAGACCTATCTTCTGTCCTTTACTGATAAACCTTTTTAAAACCTCAAGACAAAACTTCACCATTTGGAATAGAAAAGGAACAGGAGTTTGCTGGAAGCTATGTGGGACTACTCTGTAGGAGTGCTGAGCTCTGGTTATGACATGAATAATAGAGGCATCATCAAGATAATGATCTCCAGGCATTCAATATTTCTTATTCATTCTAATTCAATAGCATTCCTATGGTGCATTCAGCATTCAGTTGGCATGGCTTATGTTAATACATTGTTGCTTTTCTTAGGCAGCATGGGTCTTAATATTTATCATAAACTTGTTTAAGTGAGTTCAATTCAATGAGCTGAAAAATAAACCAAGTGTGTCTGTTGAATGATATTTACTGGTTTGTTTACTTTTCTTAGTAAGTTTTGTACCTATTTACTACTTGCTCATTTTTCCCAAACAGTCTCACTTTTCCAGCTGGGGTTGCAGCTAAAGGGACCATTTAATTAATCTCTTGCATCTTGATCTCTTCCTTATTTGAGCCTTAGTTCTGGCACTTACAGAAATGGCCATTGACTGTACCTTCTCACCAAGTGATGCTCTCTCTGCTTTTCTCTCTTAGCAAGTTATTTCTCTCTGGCCATTGTGTGGTTACGTTAAGCAAACTATCACTTGCATCTCTCATTCTGGTTTTTACAGAGAGCAATGCATGTGCTCTCTCTGCCATTTTCAGGCTTTATTTCCCTTATGACCTAGAAGGATTGTCTGATTGTCAACAGATAATGTGGTTTTACCTTTTCATGGTAGCTAGTTCAGATGCAATGTTCTTGTGTGAATGAGTTTGTAGCTGCTCATTCACTCTACTCCCTTCACAGTTCTTGAATAGCTGGGTTCCTCTGCCAAGCCTCAAGTCTCTCCTGCCAACAAAACTTCAGCCCAGTGGTCTGCTTTGGCTTCATACTGCTTAGTATCTCCCAAGGAAGAAACCGTGACCTATGGACCTTTTTGACAGTGTAAACATCCTTTTTTCTTTCTTCCAAATCATTAGATTTGACATCAGGATGAGTTTCTCCACGGAAAGGAGAATGTCATGCCCAATGCATTGGCTGCCCAGGGAAGTGGTGGAGTCACCATCCCTGGAAGTGCTCAAGAAACAACTGAACATTTAGTGCTGTGGTTTAGTTGACAAGGTGGTGTTCAGCCAGAGGTTGGACTTGATGATCTTGGAGGTATTTTCCAACCCTAATGATTCTATGGTTCTGTTGTTACAGCCCAGTAGTTGTCCACAGCCCTTTTTATCCTGCAGCTGGCTAGTGGGAATGTAAGGGTAAATTAGGTGGGTTCAGTGCTAAGGCTATGCTGCCTGTGTCAATACTGGGCTGTGGCCTTGTCTTGCCACATCATCTGCTGTCACTCACCAGGCACTCCCAGTATGGTAGCTTATAAGACAGAAGCAAATGATAGAGAGGATCTGCAGGTGAGTAACACTGGGGTTAGCAAACCATAATGTTAAAGGCTGAGCAGTACTTGAGATTTAGAGTGTTTACTCTTCTAATCATTTTGAAACCTGCATGTGTCTGGATTACCTTGTACTATGCTGTATCTCCTGAGGCTTCAGATATAATATTGATTTCTGAACTGAGGGTTGTTTTAACTAGGGTTTCCCAAGTGTTTCCTGGCAAGCAATTAATAAAATGACCAGATGGCCACAGTGGGTTTTTTGCCTTGTTCCCAGAGGAAGCACAGTGCAGGGGTTGCCTGTGTGCATCTGAGATTCAGGCAGTGCCTGTGGTCTCACCCTGGATGATCACAAATGTCACTTGTCAGTCCTGTCCATGCAATGCAGAGTGAAGCACCTGCACAGGACAGGACTGGGTGAAGCACTCTGCAGCCAGCTTGTCCTGAGGAAAGAGGGTGGCTCAAGGGCATGTACTGTGGTCACTGAACCTGCACATAACCTGTACAGTGGAAGTTGAACCCTATCCCTGGCAGAAACCTGAGAGTGACTGTGAGCCTGTTGTTGTTGTTGACCTCTGTCTGTCAGGGATTATGTTTTTGTTTTGTTCTCGCTATTGGGCAGTATGCCCTACTAAACTATAGTTAATTTTCACAGCACTATGAAGTTTTTTTGGAAGGCAAAGAGGCCACTCTTTTTCTTGTGCAAGTATTTAAGAATGATTGCTGACTTGTGACTACTTTTCAAACCTGAGGGAATATTCCAGAGAGCACCAATATCTGCTGATTAGTTAGTGTTGATTAAAAAAAATCTAAGACAAAGGAGACTTGTGATATTGTCATTGCTCTTCCTGAAAAACAGACCTGAGACCAAGGCATGCCTCGTACACAACCCTGTCAGTCTGATCTGTTTTGTAAGAATGCTTGATAAATTACGCTTCTTCAAAACTGAGAAATAAGGAACAAGGATAACAGTGAGAAGGAATGAAAATCTTCTTGGGTTTCACAGGCTGAGGTGTGGTATTTGAAAAGATCAGGGAGAGGAGATTGTAAGTGGATTGAAAGGAGCACAAAACTACTTGTGGCAGTAGTGGAGGGAGGGGACCAGGATGGGTGTACTCAGCTTTGGGGAAATACTGGGGCTATTCATGTTAGGCCAGTGGGAAGAGTTCTGTTCTCTATCTGCATCTATAGGAGCTGTTCTTGACTAACTGTGGAGAGAGCCAAGAGGAATTAGCATCTCTAGGCTAAAATTAGCTTTACTGGAGTCTGCTTTAGGAAATCACTGAGCTCATCTACTCCACCATTTACTCCAAGGCAATTATCTACGTTTATTGCAGGCACTGGTGGAAGTTGTTCATAAAACTCTGTTAATAGATTGGGAATGTTGAATTTCCACTGCACCACCTCACTAGTCTTGCTGGAGAAAGAAGTCTCTAATGTCAACCTAAACCTCTTTTGCTGTAAGTTCAGAGCATTTTTGACCAATTCAAAATCAGACATGTTCATGCTAACTGGTTAGTCTCCTTCATGTTGCAATACTCTATCTTTAAATTATTATCACAATTTTGTAAATCAGTCTGAGCTTTTTTCCTAGACTCAAATATTCGGAGTTCCTTCAGTAATTTCTAATTTTCCTTATATTTCTAGACATCTTCTTCCGACTCCCCACAAGAGGCTGGCATCTTTTGTGAAGTGCTGTGCCACCATCTGACAATGAGACATGGATTGGAAGAATTACCGCTTATTGACAATGCCCTCACTGCTGCTTCTTTAAAGACTGGACTCTTTTTTTCTTTCTAACCTGTTAAAATGGCATTTCCTGATACCTGTTTTCCTAAATTCCATTGTCCTTTTTGCTCTTTACCCCTTTGTCTTCTAAAAATCCACAATCACAAACCCACTTCCACCTTCTTCACCTTGTCCCTCCCTATTCCTTAGATTGGAGTCCAGGCAAGTGCTGTCCTTTTTGCTGCAGGACAGATACATTTCAACAACTTACTGGGAAGGAATCAGGCCATGCATCCTACACATCTAGACATTGGGTATCTAGACCAGATCTCCAGGCTGTCTCTTAAGTCAATGGATAGGAGCACTCCCAAGAGTGTTTGACTCCATTTAGAATATCAGCCTAGGATTAATAGCTCTTGTCAAATATTTATCTCTGTTCACTGACTATGAAAGTGTTTCAATATTTGGCCAATTTGAACAGGCCTTGTAATATTCCTCTTTTTTCAGCTAAAGGTTGGGAAATTCAAAACACCAAATTGTACACTTGAGGTCATTTTTGTTGCAACCGTCACAAGCTTTGCCGTGTGAATTTCCCAATGTGATATTACGCTGTGCTCTAATCCAAGACAGCCCCAATAGTCTTCTAGCCCTTTTAATATTGTCCAAAGATCTTAAAGCAGCAAGTCTCTCTCTGTTTGGACTTCAGAGAAAGTGTATGCATGCTTAGTATGTCAGATTTTTCCTTTCTGCTGAACAAACTGTAACCTTCTCTAAATATGCCAGTTCTATATATCATCCTATGCTAATTAAATACTCTGGTAATACCTTGAGCTCAGCACTCTTTTCCCCTTAATTGGTTCATGGAAAAGAAATGGTTCGTTGCCCACCATCTTCCTTTAGCCTCTATAATTTCAGTGCAAATTAACCTTTAATTATTTTAAGCCCCTCCTGTGGCTGCCCTCATTTAACCATTCCCTGAGAACCTCAAATTCAAGTGTCCAGCAGTTCTGGTTTAAAACTATGCTCATTATGTTAGCAAGCCAGTGTGCAAATATCTTGTTCTTTGTTAACAGGAAGCTTAGGATCTGAGGGGAGATAGTGGAATCTCCCCTCAGGTCACGGAGGAAAAAACCTGCAGAAGAGGTCAAAACACAAGCCTAAATCCATTTGACTTTGAAAGTATCAACAGGGATTTGAAAAACAAAATTGAAAACCAAGTTTCTATCCAAAATTTTGCAGTTCTGGCAAACCTCTTCGCTAAACTAAAGTAAAATGCTAGTTTTTCAATGCTAGTTAGTCATCTCACATGAAAAGAAAAATCAGTTTTATTTTAGCAAGACAGGTTTTCTTGTGGTTTGTTTCCAGTCTCTTTCATAGTGTGCTGATGCTAACAGAACTTGACAGTGTAGTAGAGAAGGACTTGAAAGTGCATGTGAAATATAAGAGAGTAGAAGTATGTCACTGGAACTTTTGTACTGCGGGGTAGTTTGAAGGAGGGTTTTTCATTATTCTAAAATTAGTTTGAGTCTGAGAGATCTTATAAGAGCAAACCTGCATGCCTGGCAGTGATCTATGTGATTTCCATCCTGCTCCAGTGTGAAATGTTGTGTTCTAAGCAGGCAATGAAATTATCTAATGCTCTAACTTTTTCCGTTGGCCTTAGGAAAATGTCAAACCTGGTTGTGATTGTACTTCATTAAATAAAATAGCTGTTAAACAGTGTTTCACAGAATCACAGAATGGCTGGGACTGGAAGAGACCATAGTTTCAATGAATTTCAGTTCATACCCAGTTACCAGAGAACTGGTCCCACCAAATGCATCCCATCAGACTTAAACAGCTTGACAGTTTTAACATTCTGCATTGATTTCAGAGTTTCAGATGGTTGTTTGAACACCAGATTTGCAAGTAAGATATGGGATTATATTGGCCCCCCCTTGCGGAGAGGCAAAGCTATTTGCAATTTCAGCCTATGTGTCACATCAAGCTCTCTGGAACTGTTTCTGTTGCACCCAAGTCTGGTCTAAGCTTATTTGTGGGTCCTCTGCTCAAGACTGCTGATGGATTTATGGCTGCTTTCTTTTGATGGCAGAGGAGTCCCTGTATCCTCTTTCTTTTGTACCACTGGTGGCCCTGGGAATCTAGACCTTCTATGTGCTTGAAAAATTGCTGGATAAATGCTGTCAGTGATTCAGTAGACTGTTAAAATGACATGTGTCTGTATGTTATGCAGTTATGCAAGTGATAGAGTTGCAGTGATGGAGTTGCTTAATAAATGGGCTCATAAGAACTTGAATACAGGTACGCAAATAACTGCTTCAGAAAGTATTGTAAAAGTTCACACATTGATTTACTTGCTTTAGGTGTTAATATTTCTTCTTTGTAATCTTAGGATATCAGATTCAAATGAAGCCTCATTGTAGATCTGGGAAATTTTATAGGATGTCTCCTACAGAGCTTGGTCCTTAATTTTGTGAAATGGGAGTTTAAGTGTTTAGATACTTATAAATATAGGTAGGCTGTAGGTCTATTCCCTAATCAGAAGCTAGAAAAAATTGAGCATTTTTGTGACTTGAGAATGGTTGAACTTACAAAGAACAAGATTTTATTTATAAATAGGACTCAGAATAAAGCTCATTATGGTAGTTTACTTTAAGACCACGGAGACCAGACCCTCAGTAAATCTGAACCCTCAGTAAATTACCATGGCTTCACTGAATTCAGAGAAGCTGCATCCATTTATACCAGTTGAGGATGACAAATTTCCAAGGCCTGGAAGTGGGTGGAGGCATGAAATTACTTCAGAATTATTACTTCAGCAAGGCCTTCTACACATGTTCCGACCATGGGACCACCATGGAGCATTTGTCTGAGGAGCAGTTTTGTCACATCAAACTAAATGAGTTTCTGTTGCGGCTCTCAGCGCTCAGTCCCGTCAAGGCCCCTCACATGGCTGCTCCAGCACACAAGAATGCATTCAGGAAGGAGCTGTGATCAAAGCTCTGCTGAAGCCGGGAGTCTGGACAGAGGACCAGAGCAGTTCCACAGAGCACACCCGGGGTTTGTGCTCATGGGGGAAGGAGGAGGTGAACTGGCTGCAGCTGGTGGGCGTGGATTTCGGTTCTGCTCCAAGTTACATGTCTTCACTTATGTTTCCTTCAATGTGAAATTATGTTTATATGTATTTAATTCGCTTTAACGATTTGCTCTAATTTGTCTGCCTTTATTAGACTTCGTAGAAAAAAATCCAGACTGTATCAAAGGAAAAGCTAAGTCAACTGAACAAACTTGCCTGATGTAGGTTTTTCAAGAGTCAGTGATTCACACTAGCTGTTGTCTTGGTCTTACTTATTTATGCAGATTTTGCTGAGGGTAGGGATAGATCTGGCGTAGTTTCCAGCTTGCAAGTTGCAGCAGATGACTTAGAGCTCGTTTCTCCCCAGAAATGGACCTTCTGAACATGAACTGGCAACTGAGCAACCAGTTTCATGAGCCAAAAATCCTGTGAAAGTGGTCTCATTCACACTTCCTGTCTGCATGTGCAACCACATACCCAGGGCTGGCTGTGGGACCGAGACCCTCTGGGAGCTGATCCAACGCACGGTAGTAGCAGAAAACAAGCCCAGCAAAGAAGTGGATGATTTTCTGCTATGTAGTGAGTTAAACTGCCACAGCAAGGGCCCCGTGAGCATCACAGTTAGCACAACAGAAGTGATGGCTTGGTGTGGCTGGGAGTAAGAGTGGGAGCAGGAGTGAGATACCCTCCCTAATTGCTTTTGGGAGTGTGCTCAGTTGGCCTTGCTGAGCATAGAGCTCTGAATTAGTTGTCTGTAGAGTTTTCAGGCAGAGGAGGAAAGTGCCTGATTTATTTGAGTGTCTAAAAGGTTAGACAGTTCTCAAAATAAGGCAGAATGGATCACTCTTGGTTTACATGGATTTTAGAGGCTGAAGTTTCATCTTTGGCAGGATTTGAGCAAGCCGGATCCCACCCTGGAAGATCTGCTTATAAAACAAACAAACAAAAGAGCTGTTCTGTGTTTTTCACTGGAACACCACTAACTGTGTTAATGACAATGGGGACCACCAATAGTGTGAACTCCCTGTTCTAATGCAATACTTCCAGGCTTCCTTATAAGAGGCATCAAAGGCGAAAAAATTCTGCATTAGCTCTATGGGAGCTGTGTGCATACATCAGAGGGCAAATTTGGCCCCCGGTGTTCTCTCTGCAATGAATTTGAGTCTCTGATAGCATCAGTGCAAGAAGAACAGAGCAGTAGCTTAGGAGGCATGTGGCATTTCCTGGCTGGGTGCAATGGATTCCCCAGCTGAAACCAATAAAAAATCAGTTCAGGAAGAATTTTCAGAAAATCGGTGGTGAAAATGACAGTCTTGAAATGCTCACACAATTCTTGCAGCTGTGGAGTCCTTAAAGTCAATGAGTTCCAGGAAAAATGACAATAGTTCTGGAAACTTTCCCATGACTGCCTCTGGGCAGGCATTCAGAATAGCTCGTTTACTTCAACGATGCTAATTCATTAATCATTAGAATACTTTTGTTCAGTTCCCTTTGAAGTTGGCCACAACTTTTCTTTTCTCCTAAGATGAAATGTGGTCAATTATATCCATACATGGATATAACACGGGACAGGTTCTTCTCTTTGACAAATTATTTACTTGCTTTGTCAACCCAGACTTCTCACTCTCTGATGTTTCTCAATTGTATATACTAACCAGAAAATGTTGCATGTGGTCCAGTTTTGCTGTGTTGGATCAGCTTTTATTTCAGCTCAGTCCTTTATGTCCTCGGTCGCTGTGGTAAACTTTGTTGTGATTGGTCCTTAATTTTCTTATTAGAGGGCACATCATTTTTTGTGCTCACAGCCAACTGTAGCACTACCCTTTCAAAGGCACAACTTGTCCAGCAGTACCTCTGCTCCAGGGACTGATAGGCTTTGACAACCTCCCTTGCTCTTCCTGCCTTTCCTTCCATTGAGTGGATGAGTGACTAAACTTCAAGCCAGAGGGTGACACAACTCTGCTCTGAGAAGACTTACCTAGCCCCAGTTTTCTAGCAGCTTGGGCCCTCCAGCAGCGCAGCTGGACTAGAAAGGTCTCACTCTGTCTCTCCCAGTCCTTTTCAGAGTATCTGGCCTTTCCAAGAGGCTTTATCCTCTCCTGCAGGTGAGGATCCATGAGGCAGCTGATTCAGCCCACGGACTTGCTGCTGGTGAAAGGGGCAGGCCTGTTCCTGGACACACTCTCCATTTGTCTCCCTTCTGTCATCCCTGGGATGTGTCTGATCCATTAGTTCACTAAAGTGGTGAAAAGTATTCACTTTTTCTTGATTTGTTTTGTTTTGTTCAGTTAGATTTCTGCCAGTTTAGTGAGCTAAATTCACTTTCCAAGTGGTCAAATGAATGCAAGAGCTGGTGAAAGGGAAGGGTAGGTCTCCATAGCTGGCAGCAAGAGAGGGACCAAATCCAGTGTTGGTTAAACTGAGTTGTTTTGGAAAAGTATGGCAGCCTCTGCTGCCTTTTGCATGTTCCTTCAAGCACTTGCTAGATTGAGTGTCTCAGGAGAGATTGACAGAGAATGCCTGGTTTGTGGATCTGAAGAAGGTTCAGGCCTCAGGTAGGTGTTCAGCTGCTCAGGCAGTTCATCCTGTGGTGTTTCCCAGTGGTTGTCCAGAAATGAATTTTGAAGGGCTTCAAGGGAGATGTAATTTGGGGACATCAAGAAGCAGAACATTCTGCAGTTTTGGAGATTAGTGTTTAAATTCTCCTGAATGTCCCATTTTTTGTGGGTACTTCTTCCTGCTATTTAGCTAAGAAAGGTGAGGTGGTGAGGATGACTGTAATAGTAGGATATCATACTGGTGCTCATAGGCTCTATCTGGACTTGCAGTTTTAGCATGTAGTTCTGAAAATGGTCTACAAGAGAGGCTCAACAAATTCTGCAGTAGGCAATGGACCTCTCCAATACCTCTTCTGCGATATGACAGAGCAGAAGAACAAACTTCCGTCTCACTGTAATGTTAGAGACATCAGCTACTCACTGTTTTAGGGACAGCAGGATTGATACTAAAAAATAATTGTGACCTGCAAGGAGATCTGCTGCTGACTGGAATCCTAAGCCCTGAAGGTGTTTACATCTTATTTTGAAGTTGTTCTGGATTTCTGTATCTCAACTAGTCACTCAAAATCAAGACAAGTAGAGAACTAAGGGACATGAACCATTCCCTATTTTAGTTGTTCATCCTACAAGATCTGTGTTTCTAAACTGGAGAAACATGATTTTATGGATGAACCACTCAGTGGCTAAGGAATTGGCTGGATAGTCATGCTCAAAGAGTGGGACATCCCTCAAGGACTAGTGTTGGGATGGGTGCTGTTGAACATCTTTGTTGGTGACATGGACTGTGGTACTGAGCACACCCTCAGCAGGTTTGCTGATGGCACCAAGCTACAAGGAGCAGTGAACACGCTGGAGGGATGGGATGTTATCCAGAGGGACCTGGACAGGCTTGAGATGTGGGTCTGAGTGAACATCATGAAGTTCAACAAGGCCAAGTGCAAAGTCTAGCCCCTGGGTCGGGACAATCCCAAGCACAAACACAGACAGGGTGGAGAATGGATTGAGAGCAGCCCTGAGGAGAAAGGTTTGGGAGTGATGGTTGATAAGATGCACAACATGACCCACAGTGTGCCCTCACAGCCCAGACAGCCAACCACGTCCTGGGCTGAATCGAAGGGAGTGTGACCAGCAGATCGAGGGAGGTGATTCTGCCCCTCTGCTCTGCTCTTGTGACACCCCACCCAGAGTACTGCATCCAGCTCTGAGACCCCAGCATCAGAAGGATGTGGACCTGCCGGAGCAAGTCCAGAGAAGGACCACAAAGATGATCAGAGGGCTGGAGAACCTCTCCTATGAAAAACAGGCTGAGAGAATTGTGGTTGTTCAGCCTGGAGAAGAGAAGCTCTGGGGAGACCTCCTAGCACCTTCCGGTACCTGAAATGGAGTGACAAGAAAGCGGGAAGGGGACTTTCTACAAGGGCTTGTAGTAACAAGGGGTGACAAGCTTTAAGCTGAAAGAGGGTAGGTTTGGATTAGATATTAGAAAGAAATTATTTTACTATTAGAGTGGTGAGGCACTGGAACAGGTTGCTCTGAGCAGTTGTGAATGCCCCATCCCTGACAGTGTGCAAGGCCAGGTTGGATGGGGATTTGAGCAACCTGTCTAGAGGAAGGTGTTCCTTCAAAGAAGGAACTAGATGATTTTTATCATCCCTTCTTACCCGAACTATTCTATGATTCTGTGATTTTATCATCATCATCAGTGGCAATATTGCCATCAGTTTCTGTGTGATTAATTCTGGAGGAGAAACAGAGAAGTTCACCAACACTGTTATCTTATGTACAGGAGCTATTAGTGTTCCTGGTGACCATGTTCAGCTATTTCTGGGTAAATTTGCAGCTGTAGGAAGGTTCTATATGTCTCTGCTTGAGTGAAGGGCTGAGAGTCTGGGCAGATCTACAGGCGACTAATTCATGCCAGAAATGGGACACTTTCCTGGGGAGGAAACACAGAGGTCTGAAATTGCCATTGTAGATACAGAAAAACCCCCAAAAAAACCAAGTGACAAATCCTAGTTTCAGTAGTCTTCTCCAGAAAAATTCAGACAAATTAATTTATGTTAAATGCTTTTGCTGAGCGGTTGCAGTGTTGAACCTTAGTCTCCTAGAATTACACCTACAGGATGAAATAGTTAATTCTGACTTATATTTTCTTGTGGTGTGTTAAGGCCAAATAATCTTTGCAGGGCATTACCATACATGGGAATTAGCTATACAAAAAGTGAAGTACAATAAGTCCTTAGATCTATTTTCTCTCTTGATTGTGTTTTGCCAATTAAATTGAGCTCTTGGCTTTCACCTGTGGAATATTTGACATTTCTTATATACTTTCATCAAGTACACTTATCTGTTTGCATACTTTTTACTGTATGGGAGGAAGTGAAATTAATTCCCATTATAAACTGAGGTGAATTGATTATACATTAAATGGACTTGCATTCCTTTGTCTCTCTGATGTCCTAGGCTGTTCTTTTCCAGCACATGGAATTTTTTTTGCTTCTCTTTTTTTCCTTAGTGTCTTAATACAGCAAGAACTGCTGAATAAACTGAATTGGTGACTGTTTTGTCTTCTGGACATATGATTATTAATTATAAGAATACACAGGTCTCTCAGAATTACATACATATAAAAATAATGGTGGTAAATATTTCCCCCTCCTTCATATAGTACAGACACCTAACACCATCTTATTTGTCACAGTATTAAATGACCTCTGTCAAAATATTGGCTAAATACAGTGTGGGCAAATGTAGATTTGCTGAATATCTCTCATGTTTTTGCCATGGCACATCAGATAGGTTAAGCTTGTCTTGAAAGGAGAAGCAACTCTGTTGGACATTTTGACATGAAAAGTGACTTAGAGATTTGCTGGAGGGTAGAGAGGAAGAAGTAAGCAAGAAGTACCACTCGGAGAGTGAAAGAGAAAACAAACCTCCCATTTATCTAATTTGGTGTTGTGGGATACTTTGGCCTCTCAGGAGCCATATTCATGCACCTGATGCAATCAGCCACTCCTATCAATGACTTCAAGCCTGAGAGTTACACCCATCTACCTTAGGGAATGGGAATATTCCTCAAAGAATATTTGAACTCTTTGGGACTTTGACCTTTAAGCTACTCTACTTTATCATTTATTTTCTGACCAATCCCATTGCTGTGATTTAATTCCAACTGCTGCAAAACTTGGCTTATAGAGTACTGAACCAGGCAGGCAAAGGAGAACTAACTTGGTGAATCTAATTATTCAAGGAAGCAACTATTTTAGTTACAAAATAGAGCTGGTTTTGCTCCAAATCTTAATTCTGACCCTTCTCTGTTATTGTTTTTACTAGACTAACTGATAAAATAACACAGACAAAATTTCAGGCATACAAGTCCTCTTTCAGATATGAAGCAGAAACAGCAACTGTCAAGGGTGTAATTCATTGCATATGTCCATGCCCCATTCCATGAACACTCACTCTTCATGCCAGCCTCTGTCTGCTGACTCCTGTCTTATGCTGACAGAACCATTTGCAACAGCTCCTACTGAATTTGATCAGAAAACTGATGCAGGGGAGGAATGGCTGTGTTTTCCTTCTTACTTCTCATCCAGGTGAGCTCTTTGGTGCACTGCTGCCTGAGTGCTTGTGCTTGCACAGGAGAGAAAAGAGCTGAGTGTAAAGCAAAACAGGTTGACACCAAGCCAAGGGCAGGGTCTGGGGCACCATCTCTAGCAGTACCTGTGTTCAACACAAAGCTAGGATTTAGCAGTATGATGTAGTACTTGCACCTAGGGGGACTGATCTCAGCTTATATTGCAAAGAAACATATCCTTTGAAACTATTATTTATCTCACCTTTCTTTTCAGCTTAATTTACTTGTCCTGGCAATTTCAGTTTTCTGTTATGACCCATCCCATGCTTTCCTGTTGTCCAGTTCCCTGCCTGTCTAGTCTGTTGTGCAAGTTTTTATGTGATATTACCATACTGAGAACTAGGAAATGCAGGTATCTCACCATTCTTTCCTTTCTTTTGCTCTTGAACATTTCTTGTTTCTTTTGCAGTTTTCCACTTGCACCTCATTTCCATTCCCTGCACAAGTTTCTCCTTGAGTTATTCTTCTGCAGATTTGTTTTGTAGTATCTGCCTGTGTCTCTCATTGATTCCAGGAGGATCTGAGGTTATCCTGAAAATGCTGTGACATTGTACTTGCAAATGCATCTTGTGAACTGAACATAAGAAAAACCTACTGGAACTCATTTAGGATCCAGCTCATCCTAAATGGTCCAGCGGGGAACAGTGGTCACCCTCTTCCCTCTGACATCTTGTCACAAACGCCATTGCATTGTCATGCTGTTGCATAAAGGATGAGAGCTGTGCTGCAATGGATTTTATCTGTTTGTAGTATTTCTCTGTTTAATTGTGTCCTTACTTCTGAAACTAGGAACAGTACATTCCTGGGAATTATGTTTCTGAGAAACAACGGCAGCACAAAATGGCATGCTGCACTGCTGGGAGTGACCCTTTGAAATAAAATGAATGTTCTCTGACATTCTTTCTCTCTTCATTGTAGCTTAACTGGCATCAATACAAAGGTTTACATCTGTATTAAAGATGTTGGTGATTGCTGAATGCATGATACATGAATGGCCATTATCATCTGCAGAGAGTTAGTGTACTATGCATATAATCAATCAGATTCTGTTCATGTCAGGAGCTGGCCAGCTCATTACAGCCCGTATCATATTAACCCTTGCAGTGGAGTGATAAAAGGCAGAAATATTCTGGAACAGGCCAAGTGGTCATCCAATCTACCTACTTTTTTGTGTGACAACCCCATAGGAAAGCAGATTTGTTAGACACAGATTTGTTAGAACACTTCCATTTAGTCACTCATGTCTAGTCTTGAATTTATTTCTCACTCATTCAAGAGAGGAGTTTATTTCCCACTTAACACTGTCATAATATTCAAATTCTAGGCATTCTGGTACTGTATCTGGTCAGGAAAGCACCTTTCCTCATCTGACATGCTGCCATCTGCCTCTTGCATGATGGGCTAGTGCTAAAAGCACTCAGTTGAGAAGTAGGATGGGGGAGAGCAGGAGGCAGAAGGGAGCCTGACCAGTCTTCTACTCTGCTTAAGCCAAGGGCAGAATTGGGATTTCAGATCATGGTCCCAGGGCTCTGTTGTTTTATCCAGTGACAAATCATTGAAGGAAAATAAAAACAAGACTGAGAACACGTCCTGGAAGGCCAGCTTCCTAATGTACACACACTCCAGCAATCAGCAAAATAATGGAGGAAATTATGCATTTTCTGGAAAAGTTAAACAGCACTGATAAAGCTACTTCAGCTGTGAGTTATATAGATTTGAGGAATTTTATCTGTTATAAAGGATAATCTATCTGGCACCATAATTTATGAAAGGCCTTGATCCCTAGGTTTGCTGATCTACTAATGCTTCACAGCCACAATGCTGGTTTAACTGGCCACATCCAGCATGGGAGGAGACACAGCTTCAGCAACAGCTGGAGAAAGATTATCTGATCTGTAAATCTGTCATTTTGCCATGACCTTTTCAATGAATATGAAAAAACAAAGAAACTCATGTTTCAACCAAAGTTAGTTTAGCATGGTTGTGGCTTTCAGTGCTCGACTCATTGGTAATTTCCATGATAACTCTCAAGCTCTATAGGATACTGAACATGAACTGAAGTCCAATGCAAGTCTGAGAAGCCCAGAGATGTCCTCAGACATGCTCCCACCTCTTGAGTTGACTGTGCTGAGAGCTGAATCCCTATAAACAGCTGAGGAACCTCTTAAAATAGCCTTTATTTTTACAGCAAAGATGATGACATCTTTGAAACTGTAGTCAGGCTTTGAAGCTGACAGTAGCAAAGCTGAAGCTTCTGGAACTGCAGTCCCAGACCAGCACAGATGCCTACTCTTCACCCTGCATTCTGTTTATAATTGTTGGTATAATTTTTGAGTTATTAGAATTTCAAGAATAAGAAATTCTTCTAATCTAAACAAGTAAAATAGCACTATAAATAACATTTAATCTTCATTGTGACTAAATTAAGTGAAGCAAGACGTTATTAAACACATTTCAATTCATTGCCATAGCTTCTCTTAAATTTTATGTGAAGCAGGAAGCTGCAGTTGAAAGCAGGGAAAGACAAAAGTTTCTGACTGAGCCAAGGATGTGGCACAGCTGGGAAAAAAGTAAATATAAATCTCAAGTGGAATATTGCTAGCAGAAGCATTAAACAAAAGAGGAATTTTTCTGTGTGGTGCCAATATGACCTTAGCTGAATTCTCATACAATTTTATCTGCTTGTGTTAAAAAACACAAAAAAAGTTTAAATTGAAACAGGTGCAGAGAAGGGTGGAAGAGGAAGCCTGCTTCAGGAGGGCAGACTAAAAATAATTGATATTTAACCTGATTGATGAAGGCTGATAAGGGGTGTAAGTAGTTCATAGATGTATTTTGTGGTTTATGGCAATAGAGAATAAACACAGTTGGGAACTACTCAGTCTTACTAACTCTGGAAGGAAGGCACAGGGCTGCAAAATTATATAGCTACATTTAGACTGAAAGGTAGGAGAGCATCTGTAACCACTAGATTGTGGTTAATTTGTCCTTTTCCTTTTAGGACTAATGTTCTGTCCTAACCAAGTCTCTACCAATTGGGAAGGGGCCAAGAAGAAGAAAACAGAGGAATTAAACCAGGAGGAGAACTGATGAAAGCTGAAATGACATGGCATAAAGGTTGGGAAAGAGATTGCTAAAGGATGGGGTGGGGAACACTGAGTGCCCAGGGAAATCGTGGGACCTTCCCGGTGTGCTGGATTCTACTCAAAAAGGGCGGTGAAAGAGGAAATGCATGTCACCCCCCGAATTTGCTGTGAGCCTTGCTGTCACTATATCCTTCTCCTGCAGACCTGGGGTGCCTGCTTGGCCAGGGCCAGGAGGTGACAGTGGAGGAGACTTGATGGAGTTGCCTTGCAGTGGGGCTCTCAAAGGAAAAAAAAAAAGATGTTAAATTTAAGCTGGGGCTTCTCTGCACAGGAAAGAACTGCATGTTTTAGTTCCATGTACAGCAAGGTGAAGCCAATCCATAGGAAGAGTCCATATGGTTTTCCACTCTTACCATCTTAAAAAAATCCCCTCAAAACCTAACTCTTCCTTGGGTCAACAGTATAACTCGTCTGAAGATTTGTTTTGTCCCAGGAGACACTGATTAATTACTCATAAGGCTCATTAGAAACCTGCTAACTAGCATCACTTTGCATTTACAGCTTTGGGAAACAAGTCAGGTTTTTGGCTGTTTTGTCATTTTTCTTTCCTTTTCTTGAGAGGTGTAGTAAAAGACTTCAGGTTTCATCTCAAGCTCTGATCACAGTAAAAAAAGCTGGACAGAGCCACTTGTAATGACAACTGCCTGTGTGATATTGACGTACAGCAGAGTTTTATTGTGAGGTTCTTTTAACCTAGAAGTGCAAAAATGCTTCTTGGATTAGTTTCTTTGTGTGTCACTATTTCATTACTGCATGGAAATGGGTGAGAGACTAGAGAGCCTTGAAAATGTTATGTGCTGGAAACTGTCTTGTGAAGACATCTTTCAAGCAATTGGCATTGTTAGACTTTCTATGTCTCTAAGAATTAGATAAGAATGGAGAGAAAGCTCATGACATTGCAGCTAGAGCTAAGTGCAAATTTCTGGAGCTATTTCGATACAAGTAGCAAAGAAAAAACTTCCACTCATCTGGAGGAAACCTCATTAGAGTTCATACCAGACTCAAATTGGAAGCATAATTGCATCAATGTTGGTCACCGATTCTTTTAAATTACCCTTTTATCTTTCCTTGCCAAAATCTCTTTGGATTCCTTTTGGTACGAAAAAAGTTCTTGCTGTGATATGACAAGATGCATATATGACACATAACATCATTGCTGTTGTTGGATTACCTTCTGGAATCAGTCTGAGACACCAGAGAGATTCTGGTTAACCCCTATATTATTATATACCTGAACTCATTTTTCAAACCCTAGCTGTTAAACAACCTTAGAAAGGTTATTTAACAAGCTTGTATCCTTGGGAAAATATGGATTCACATATAATACCCCTAAGTCGATGATGATGTTGTTGGCACGAGGGGTTTACCAGTTGTCCTGGTTATTTCCCCTCATGCATAGAGACTCTGACTCCAGGTATCAGAAGGCTTAAGATAGTTTTATTATGATGGCTCCAAGTTCAGGCTGCTTACATAGCTTTTGGTGCAATTCTAGTACATGCTTTCTTCTGCAATTGCCCTCTGCCTGCAAGAATGCTCTGTGTCTGTGCAGGAATGCTTCTGTCTCTCTTCTCTGGCTGTGTGCTACTGAAGTGAGAGGAGCTGATAATCAAACAGCTTCCTCCACCACACAGCCAGAGGGAGATAGAGGGAGAATGTGTGTCCCTGAACAGAACACAGCCCAGAGAGATATTTTCCCAAATCTCTCTTGTTTCCCTTGGGAATGAAACCTAGCAGGCTTGCTGCTAGGAGATTCATAAAACCCAAAATCATAATCTCCACAAGTGGAAGTAAAAATTTTTATTGGATGTTTTTATGTTAAGCAAAGCAAAAAGATGCCCTCAAAACTCTCCAAACCAACGCCCTGTTCAAACACTTGTATTTTAACTGCCCTGTGATAAAAGCTTATCAATGCTATGAAAGTAAAATAATGCCCAAAATCTATAATGATATCTACTGGAAGAGCAAGTTTCATGGAGCCATCTTGAGTCTGCAACATTTAATGCGTTTTCTTTTACATTAGCCTGAATAGCAGTAGTCTGAATCTATCAGAGGTCACACTAGTTATGGAATAGTGCTTCTCCTGCATCTGAATTTTAATGTTTTCCCTACCCTGCTTTGTGCATTGTCGCTTTCAACACTCTTCTTTTTACAGTAGAACCATTGGACATATATTGAAGCATATTATTTCTCTATTTGCATAAAGCATATATTCATCTGAATATAAATTTTAAAAATCCAAAAACCATATAGTTTTAAGATGCTTCAAAGGTGTTTCTCCCAAGAAAGAACGACCAAGCATTACACATAAAAGAAGCAGAGATCTAGAAATATTTTGCTATCTATCTTTTGGTTAATTTTTACATTCTTCGCTGGGCATCATTAAGAAGACTGTCCCACATTTGGCTGTCATTTTTCTCACCTGAATTTAGGTGTTCAACCTAGTAACTCAACCAGGAGTTTTGTCGAGTCTGTCTCTACACTGAGACAGGTGACTTTAATCAGCTGGGATGTCCCACCCTCAGAAGCATTTCCCTCCCTCTCTTCAGTACATCTAGAATTTAAGATGAGCTTTGAATAAGCACTTAACCTTTCAGTTATGACCTTGGGATGGCATGTCATGAACCTACACTGATTAGATAAGTGTGATTGTGACTCCAAGATATTGAAACCTTTTACCATGATGTATTTAGTGTTAATTATGGCTAAGCCTATTTTAAGTAATCAGCTCTACTAATGATACTCTCTGCAATCAGTATTTTACTTAGTGGTACTACAGACTTCATAATTTGGTCCTGAGAAGATAGTGTTTTTTTGTCTAGCAAAAAAAAGTATTTTCTAACTTGTCTATCTCTTGGACAGCATATACTTGAGATAAATAAGAAATGGGCAGTTTGTGCAGATTAAAAACATGTGATTTGAAACAAACATGCATTTAAGAGAAGGAAACATTTGGAACTTGTTAGCTTTGTGAGCATTTCTTGCAAATAAATGTAATTCTAATGGTCTTAAGGATCTATGCAAGGAAGAGAAGGACTTTATCTTTGTTGACCTCTGAAGCAGAATGATTGGCAAGTATTGGGACTTAATTTGTTGGAAAACAAGTGATCTCATGGTTTAAGTGGCTTTGTCAGTGAGTGCAGTAAGAATTATGAAGATGCAAATCACAGGGAATGAAAGAAATTTGGTTCCACATCGTTTTATTGTCATGAATGTTTTCAGTAATGTGTTTACTCTAGTACTCTCTATGCTGATGTACAGAAACATCTGTTAGTCAGAGAAGTCCAAGTTTTAATAATTGTCTTGTCAAGGCACAAAAAGATCAAGTAGCTTGCTCAAGGTCACACAGAGAGTGAGATTTAGTTTGTGTTTCCAGAGAAGTATTGATGGATCCCAGCCTTTTATTTAGTTAGTGGAGCTCATATTCTCCTTAATATTTAGAACTTGTTCTGTATAGCACATGATTAAAGTGCTTGCGGCTACAGCTTCAAAACCTACTGTTATTTGAGTTGGAACCTAAAGCACTTCTATTCAGAGTGCAAATTAAAGGTATTAGATAGAAAAGTAAACAAACCATGAATTTGTAATATGCAGCTCTAATAATTTGGAAAAGCTAAGTTTGCAGGGGATAGTTCAGCTGCTAGCAGCATAATAAGTAATGTGCAGTATTTTAATCCTGCTATTTAGAAACATTTTTGACATTACTTCTAGACAACTGGGAACAGAAAAAGGTCTATTCTTATATTATGTATTTGTTATTTAACACACCAAGCTGGTAGGTTTTAAAATACATTATAGTCCTAATCTCCTTAAAATTTGTTGTTTATTTAAAGAAGAACCTTCACTTTGAGTTTTTTTTTAATTTAAAAGATCACTAAAAGGAATATTTTGGGGAAAAAAAATCTTTATTTTTAAAGATGGAATCTATGACTGCTGGAATAACCATTAATTTTAATAAAAATTTAGGTGTGTGATGCTGCAGAATGTAAAATTTGTTTTGCTCCTAGTCGAGGAGCTGCATGAATTTGCAGGCTGCTGCCACATCCTGCTTGTTTCAATTGTGGCTCTTACTCTCTGCATCTGATGGCCCTTTGATACCCATATGATGGCTCTTTGCCAGGGAAGCTGCCATGTGTAGTTGAACCCTTCTTCACGTTATCCAGAACTGTAGACCCACCTAAATTTTCAGTATAAACCAGCCTAACTTAGCTTTTAAATTTCTTCAGTGATTCCCAGATCTCCTCAGGTTGTACTTAAAAGTATATTTTACCGACTTGCCCAAGAGGCCTTTCTATGCTTTCATGTTTGCACTGCTTTCAGTGTTTAACAACCCAGCTCCCAGCTTTCCCATCAGGTCTGTCTAGGGTAATTTTTATTTGGAAAACCTTGAGTTTGTTGCCTATGCAGTAATCTTTAGGCCATGATAGAAGGAAGATTCACTTTGAATTATATTTGATTAACTGTTTTTCACTATTCTTGTTTCCTTGTTTTTAATGTCCATAATTTAATCTTATTCTTAATTTCCTTAATTAAAAACTAGAATGCTATGAATATAAAATCTCAGCTTCTCAAATATTACAATGAGCAGACTGGAAAAAGAGTAGATATTTTTAGTACATTAATATTACAAATTTTAAACAACCCTGGTACCTTGCTCAAGTTCTGTGCACTGTTTCAGTTCCTGTTCCCTTTATTTTTTCAGACAGATGGATCTGAAAAAATACAGTGAAATTGCCAATTAAAAAAAATCTATTTCAGTCATAAAGCTTTATGCTGAATAAATAGCTTACTTTTCTCAGACTCATAAAATTAAATGTTATATTTCATGCTTTTTTTTTTAATTTTAAGGGTGATGTTGGCAGTTTTCCACAATATTCTCCAAAACATTCAGCTTCATCAAATCTCAGGCTGTGGTGAGGTATTTGGCACAAGCACCAGTCTGGCAGAAACAAATCCTGACAGTCCTTGAGCATTCATTGCTGCTCTTGTGTCTGATCACCCAGTCTTCTGACGTGTCTCCCTGTATAAGCTGCAGAGATGAATGTGTAAATGTGACTGATATTGGAAAATATGTCTTTAAAATAAATGTTGCCTGCCACACTTTATCCATTTCAACACTTAGACGGTGAAAAAATTGATGTGAAAGGACTTGGAACACTGGTAAGAGTCTTTTCCATTGGAAAGGAAGGTGAAGTGTGGCATTAAGCAACTGCTGGGGAAAGTGGCTTAAGTGGGGAGATATACAGTGACTCTTGTTCAGAACTGTCCTGAGCTACTCAGCTAGCCAAAAAGAAAATTTGCTCTACTTTTGGGAAAAAATATCAATGCCAGTCTCAGGCATTTGAAAATCATGAATCAGGCCTCAAAAATCACAAGATTAAGAAGAAAAGAAGAACTTTTAGAAACAGTATGCTTTTGAAGATATTTGTACCCTGTTTTTTCAGTATTTCTCACATGTTACAACATGTTTTCCAAGTAATCTTCCACACCTCTGAGGGTTGACAGATACTCTTAAAAATTGAGATTTTCACGAGGTAACATGACTTGAAGAACTTGGGTTTTGTGAAAACAGTTTGCTATCAGAAACTTGGATAATACATTCAAAAGGGTTAGCAATAAAGAGTAAAAGAATGGGGAAATGAAGTACAAAGGCTTCAGAAAGCTTAAACTGTCTCTCTGAGTGAGTTGACAGCACTGTTGCTGAAATTAAAGTGAGGCTGGCCAGATGAGAAGAGACTGTAAAGATTTTATCGATTAACCTTGTGCAGGGAACACACATCTCATTTTTCCTGGTAAAACAGAACAGGCTCCAAAGAGTAAAATGTGGTGATTTAGGAAACAGCTCAAAGGAGAAGCAATGACAGGATTTATGGCATTCCTAAAAACACAGAAAATAACTAAAATGTGGGAATGTTGTCTCTGTCACTTATACAATCCTTGCATTTTGATGGTCTTATGTAAAGATCTTAAGGGGCAGAAGCACAAAACCCCTCAAGATACGTTGTTTTCTGTTTCCAGAATTATCAATCTCAGCTATAATTTTTTACAGGCAGCTGGGAAGAACAATGAAGAGCTGTATAAGAACAGAATTATCTATTTCGATGACAATTACTACCCTGAAGTTCAGAAAATTTGGAGACATATTGGAACTAAGCAAAACAATCTTAGGAAAAGGAATAAGGTCTTTCATTTCATAATCATCTCAACTAAGATGAATATTATTATATAAGAACAAAAGATCCTAGAGAAATGTTGCCAGTGCTTGACAGTTCAGGCATTGTGATTCATAAGAAAGAAGCAGCAGAAGGATTAAACATCCAGTCTGCAGTAATTAGACCAACATCAAACTTTACAGCAAATTCACCTAGATTTTAGACATGAGGCCTGACGTGCATTGGCATTCCAGAAAGGGAAGCAGAGAGAAAGAAGTGAAATATGAAGTCCGGATGCTCTATTATGTCCAAAGAGCAAAAAGGACACCCAGGGGAGGAAGCATAAAGCTGCCTTTTTCTGAGTTGCAGTATTCCTGCATCCAGACCCTTCAGGAACTTCCAGCAAACTTAAGGCTGTTTGGGGTTATGTATTATCTGGCAGTGGACTCAAGGGTCCAATAAAGCAGCTGGGGATCAGCTTAGAGAAATACTATCTCCTGTGGAGGCAGCAAGAAGAAGGGGAAATTCTGAACCTAAATTTCTCATTTTCTAGCAGGCATAAGAACATCTCTACAGCTGTATGACTCCCTTGCAGACTGGATATGTCAGGCTTAAAAGCAAAATCTTTGGGCTGTGGAGCCACACCATCAAAATAAGCAACAAGCTTTATAAACTCCACGTTTTACCTTTTGCTATAATGGTAGGTTTAATAACCAGATGCCAAAGATGGGTATTATGGATACCATGAAGGGAAATAAATGATGGGATAAAGGTATTAAAAAGAAAAGGCTGTATGCTGGGTAAAATGTGCAAGGAAATACTGATAGAAGAAGGGGTAAGTAAACAGAGGAATATACAGACTGCTTAAGTCTATCCTACTTATTTCAGACTTGCCTTGTTCCTTGTCTTCTTATTCTGAAAAGTAAAAGAGCAAAAATTAGCAAAAATAGGTAAAATATATTGCAGCTTTCTGAACTGTTTATCTTTCCTTCATATTCTTTTAATAGGAAGCAAAAGTTTTTTGGGGAACCTTCTGGGAAGGCAATTCTTTGTCTACTTTGGCTGTTAAAAAGAGTAGCCATAGCTCTCAGCCTACTGATCTTTGAAACCACACAGCTTTTCTGTCCAAATGAATTTGAGTTCAAGGACTACTAGTTTAAGTTATTTGCTGATCCTAACCAAGTGTTAGGATCAACTTGTTTTCACCAGTCAGAATGACTTTATACCCAGAAAAAAATGTAATTATAGCTGCATTCTTTATTGCACTGTGCTAGATACATTTTTATTGGTGTATCAGGAACCCAAACTTAGAACAAAAGACCTTTTTGGGAGGGGGGGTCCTGCTTTTTTCTTTCTTTAGTGCATTTTCTTATAGAAGTAGGTTCATACCTATACATTAATGAATACCACAGCCCTTCTGTCTTTCATGTGGGACAACAGTGACGGTGTTTTTCTTCTTTGCATTAGTTTATTTTTCAGGATTATTCATGTGAATATATAGATTTTTGTACAAGATTTCGTGGCTCAATTATGAATCATGAATACTGAGAATTTACTATGTGACATTTAATATTTTAAGGTTATGGTGAAAGAAATTTTGGACATTATTCACGTAGAAAGAACTTTAAGAACTGAATGTCACAGAACATCTACAATATTAATTGCCAATTAACCTTTCTGAGCATGGACTCCTAAAACTCAGATGCCAGCAAGGGGAGAAACACATGAAATTTAGTCAGCAGGTTGTGAGCTGAAACTTCTGGACCTCCTCAGCTGTGCTGTAATTACTTACAGTGGTATGAACACCAAATTAGCTAAGCACTAAGCTCAAAACACTGCCAACCAGCCATAGGGACTTTAGGGCTGAATAGATTCTGCTTTGTTCAAATATAGCTAATACAAGCAACACATCTGCTGATGGTTAAAGAGACCTCAGTGTGGCTGGGAGACAATGTATTGTAAATTGTATAAGCAAATTATTGTTGGCTCTGTCTGTTACTATGACAGTAATAGTGTGTAAAATATGAAGCCACAGCCAAGGTCAGGATGGATGGTATCTCAGTGAGTAAGATACTAAGGTATGGCTTTCAGTGTTACTGTGGCCAAATATAAACTTGTGCTTTCTATGTTTTTTAATGTGGCACAGCTTAGGTCTCAGAACAGAAAACCATGCTGGACTTACGTCTCAGTTGATTTATTTAAAGATAATAATAGATGCAAGTAACCCTGTATAGATAGCTATTTCATATGGAATATTTACCCCTGTTCTCTACAGCCTTGTCATAACAGTGCAAAATCTACAGAGGCATTCTGCTTATGTGAATTTAACTGGTGACATAACTTATTGGTACTAAGATTTGCTTGTATCTGAGCTGTCAGAAATATGAGATCATCCTTTCTTGCTTAGGCTGACCTCTTCCTCTAGAAAATACTTTAACCATAATTTCCATTACAGTCCTGCTTTAGGCATTATGTACATGAACAAAAAGGACAGAACATTTTAAAGAAACAACACTTTCATCCTCCTCTCCAAACTTGAAAAGAGTACTTGTCCTGACATTCCACATCAAATGGAAAAAGGAAATAAAGAAGAGAGAACAAGGTAAGCTAGCAACTGGTTGTGAACTGTGTAATAAATAACTGTCTTAGCACCCCAAATGAGAATTCTCAAGCATACTTGTCCTAACTTCCTTCCTATATTATTCACCTTATGTTGCACGACATGCTCGGTTAGTTAAAATTTTACTGCCACAGTCTACCAATCATGTTGGTTTATTTTCAGCTGTAATATGTTTAGTTACACATCCAGGGGTAGCAGAGTAGAAGGGTGAAAGCTCAAGCAACTTAATGACAAATTGCTGAATCTTGTATTTGCATTCAAGAATGAGGATTTAAAACAGTCTAGAGCTAACTTGTTCCTAGGCTATCCAGAATAATTAAGCTAGGCTCAGAAAACTGCAGATTTTGGAGTATGATCATGGAAATCACTATCTGATTCCTGCAGGTAGTTTTATAACAATTAATTTTGAAGGTGGAGTAGCATAGCAAATTTGTTGAGACTTTGTGCACTTTTGGATTAGTAATGCACATTTTTAGAAGTGCAGCAGTGCCAGCTGCAATTGTTCTGTACCTGAAATTCTTGAATTAGTCATATTTTCTGATACCAGATTCCAGAGGACAAGGAGTGTTGGAATGCTGGAAAGCTGACTGGCCCAACAAAATGTGATGTTACTGCTTTCTTTATTGCGTGGGCGAGGTTGAGCTCTTTCCTCACATCATTGTCTGGCTTGCTGACTTTTCTCAGTCTGGAGTTCTGCTTAGTAATTGTCCTTCCAGTGGTCTTGCTCTCTTGTGCATCTCTTTGAAGTGTTTCAGTCGCTGGATGTCTGAGCTGCCAGGCTCAAATCTCTGAATGGAGGGCTAGTAGCCCTACATGATTCCTTGGTGTATGTTGTCCTCCATTCTTTTTTTAGCCTCTGAGCTCCTTCTTGGGTAGAGTCAGCCTGCTCCATTCCTGATTAAATGCTGAAGGCCTGCCCAAGTCCAGCCTTGCCTCTCGTATATTAGATTGCTTGTCCAGACTCCGTCTTCCTTAATGGTCTCAAAGGGAGCTTCTGATTTCTTCTTTTCTCATTTGGAGCTTCTAATTTCTTCTTTTCTCATTTGTGACTTCGAGCTTGTGTGGAAATTTGTCATGCTCTTTTTGTCATTTGTTCACTTTTTTCCTTTTCTTCCTACTTTGTACTGCCTTCCTCTGCTTGCTCTTTCTCTTTTGTCCCTTGCCCCCATACCTCTATTGATCTCATCCTGTGCATGAACACCTGCTTTTCTGATGTGCCAAGGTCAGATGTTGCAAAAGGCTTTTGTTTCCTTCCTACTCCTTCGATTTAGTCCCTCTGGGCTAAAGCTGTGAGCAGCAAGCAATGCTGCAGAAAACACTTTTGCAAACTACAATATATTTAAAAGTGTAAGACACCACATTAGCAGAGTACATACAGTTGCAGTGGTCAAAATTACCAGCCTTCCTGCCTTTCTTATCAGGGTACACCACCTCCATCACTTAGGCATCCTCAGATTTGGTGGTGCTCCTCTGATGGACACCTCCAGCACAAACTAGTGTGGTTTGTGGACAAATAGGACAAATAGGACAAATAACCCAGCAGTCAACACCACTTCACAAATATGCTGTTATTCTCTGCTAGAGTGGGAAACCTAGGTCAGTTCTTCTCTCAGAAGAGCTCTGAAGGAGAAGGATATTGACCAACTTAACATTGTAAGAGGCAGTTTCCAATCTTCCTCTTGAAGCTGGACTGCTCTGTAGAAATAAGTGCAAATTTCGTGTAACTTGATAGATGTCTTTGTATCTGAGTAAGTGAATGTTACTTGGGGGAGACCAGAGCCGAGCTCTAATGAAGTCTTTTAAGGCGCTACACTATTTTACTCAAATCAACATCCCAAATATACAGGATATAAAACACTCCTCTGTAGCATTTTCTGTTGATTTTCCAGTATGGTCCCCATTCCCAATCCAATCTTCACCTGCCTGATAGCCTTGTGCAGAGTGTAGAGAGCACCAGTGGCTGTTCAGTGCTGTGGAACTGACACTAATGGCCATGCACTGTATAAGATAGTCACCATTTACCTGAGTCCCTTTGTGGGTCAGTGTGTGTTATTAAAATAATTAGAAAAAAACATGGAGAGGGAGGCAATCCATATGCAGTCCTCAGAAGTTTGCTCCTAACAGTGGTCCCAGCTTCTCTCCTGGAATGGATGATGCCCCTCTCTTCACCTTTGTAGCTCTGCCCGGTCTGCAGGTTCTGCTCTTTTTTTTTATTTCACTCAAATGTTCTCAGTCACCAGCTGGTTCTCCCATCCCAGTCACTGGATCACAAGGCAGACTAGGGCTGAGTGACATACTGAGTAGTATTTCAAAAGGTAGTAAACAAAGGCTTATTTATTCAAAGGAAATGAAATACATAATAATGAACAAATTCATTGATTTTAGCTCAAGAAAATAAGTCTAGTGAGATTTATTTGAAGTGTAGATATTTTTTTTTGTATGTGTTTATTTTTTTAAAAAGTGCATGGATGCCAAAGTTCCAGATATTTTTTTAGAATAAGTTCATGAAGTTGTCAGATGCGACTTTGAAGCTTTTCCCAACCTTTTGAAAGTAATAAAACTGGGTGGGTTCAGTGCCTCAGATGGAATCTCCTAGACGTAAAATCCATCTACTAAGGTGTTTCATATTTTCTAAAAGCCAAAATCGTGCAAACTGCAGCCCGAACTACGAGGTGCTTGTTAAGCGTAGGCAGAAAACAGTGTCAAATGTTCTTTAGGCTGCCTTTCATAATCACTTGTTGGCTCCACTCCTCCAGGACCTCCTAGAAGGAGGTCTTGGCCATGTTCTAAAATAATACATTTATCCATAAGCAGCAAAGGCTACAGCTGCAGCCTGGTGTTTGTGTGAGATTTAAACACCAATGGAAAGGTCTTTTAACTTCTCCGAATTCCTCATTAAAATGCTGGTGTGATTTTCTGCAGCCACCTCAGCTAAGAGTAGCAGTCCAACAAAGAAGCACTGGAAGAGATTGGCATTGTATAATTCCCTTTGAAATGTGGCAAACCAAGGAATAAATTTGGATCCCCCATCAAGAGAAGCTGGAGCAGGAATAGTATTTTCACCACTAGCTGCTGTGGGGAGGGATTCTGTGGAGACAGCTCTCCAGCAAGGAGCTGGTGGTGGTAAGTTCAACAAAAGACTGTAGTCTCAAAATGCTGCATGTCTTTGTGGGTGCTGTTGTCTTCTTAAAAAAAAAGACCAAAACAACAAAACAACTTTCTTAAGTGCAATGTTTTCCCTAGCTGGGCTTTCCCCTTTTTAATACATGAGCTAATCTGCCTTTGCCATCTGTTCAGATGTCTGGGAGCTGCAGAGAAATCAGGATAGGAGTGCCAGGGCTCTCTGTCTACGTGTATGATTATGAACAGCTTTATTTGCCCAAGGAATAATGAAAACCAATAGCCTGAAACTGAAGCCAGACAAAGTCATATTGGAAATAAGACACAAGGTTTTAACAGGGAAAAGACTAACCTTTGGAAAATACCACTGTGGGGAATGTTGGTGTCTCCATCTCTGAATATCTGCAAATCAAACCAGGGCCCCGGTGCCTGACGGGTGTGCTGCACTCACAGGAGTCAGCCAAGCTCAGCCTGCTGAGCCCAGCACAGGAGTAACTGGGTGTGAGTTAAAGACCTTTGAAGTCAGACCATGGGATCCAGATCTAGCACAGTCTCCTCACTATTTGCGTATGAAAATATTTTTAAGGAAAATAAGAGCGTTGAGATACAGCCCAGCTTGAGATTGACAGGCTTAACTTTTATGTCTGCTTGTTTTTTACTAGATGTGTAATGACATAGTTAAGAGGTATAATAAATAGTTTTATTTCAGGTCTTCTAATGTGGATGAGCTTCTGAAAACAGTTTCCTAAGGCTAGCATGCACCTGATTTGTAGAAGTTTCCTGAGGCAAATGTAGTCAATTTTGTCATATTTTTATCACCTCTTCTAGACTGCTACAGATTTCCTATCTGGTCCTTGGGAAGTGATAGTACATATGAAGAAGGCCTGAGTCTGTTCTTGGATGCACAATGTAGGACTGTGTGACACATTCAGGTGAACTGAAAGGGGTGGGACCATCTGCTCAGTATTAGGATGAAATTTTCGGTCAGTGACAGTTAATATTTCTTTCTCACACATGACCAGAAATATTTTACCTTTGGAAAATACCATCTGTTTTCAAAAGCTAAAAATAAAAAAATCAGAGTTTGACATTCTTACAGTGATTATCGTGACATGAGTCCATGGTGGCACTGGATGGGCCAGATTTGGATGCAATGTGAGTGACAGGTGTAAAAATCAGCCCTGTTACCAGAGAAAATACTTAAAGAGAGAAGAAAAAGAAAGTTGAAAACAACTGGAATTAGAATTTTTTTTCCCCTAACATTCCTTGAAGAGAAATATATGCCTATATCCTTGTCTTGGAGGTGAAGTTAAAAAGTGTGTTTGATTTTATTTTGTTTAGAATATCTGTAATTCTGTTGTTGCTGTGTCTGAAAATCTGCATTAGATATTTTGTCACGTTACAAAATCCATCAAACTTTCTAGATGTTCTACAAATCTGCTTAGCTGTACAAAGCTTTTTTTAAAGCTTTAAACCTATTTTTTAAGGATTAAATAATTTGCTGTTCTCTTGGCTTTGGAAAGGCCACAAGATTTATGTGCTTAATAGAGATCTTAGAGTAAAAATTATCATTTTGTTATAGAATTAGGGAAAGAAATCAAATGGTGGCGAAGATGAATGTTCATGTTGACAGGTAGACATTGGGTCTGAAAAACTTTGTACTGCTTGTGAAATGGTGGTTTGAGTTGGTGTTTTTTGTTGGTTGGTTGGTTGGTTGGTTGGTTGGTTTGGTTTTTTGTTTGTTTTGTTTTTCTTTTTTGTGGAAGAGAGAGTTAAAATACATCCCTGCTTATGAAAGAAATCATCATATATGGTAAATTATCACTGTGCAGGAAATAACCAAAGGGGAAGAGATCTACAAGACTTCACCCAGAAATTTATTTGTGCATTTCTGTCCCAGAAGAAGTTGAATCTGGTTGGGAACTATACTGGGACACGAATGTGGAGGGGTAACCACTGGTGTGAGCCCAGTAGATGCACCAGTCAGAATGGCAGGAGAATCGAACTGTGTAGCTGAGGACATTACCCAAAGAGACTTTGGGTCAAAAGTCCAAAAGAAATGTCATCAAACTGTGACACTAAAAGGCACTGTAGTAAGAGTTTAAGAGAGGTGTAGAGCACAAGGAGTGTGAGTGCAACTGAGTGTCTGCTCACATAATTATGTTCCTCCTCCCCGTTCAGATTCAGTAGTGCAAAGCATTCACCATATCCTGGCCTAAAATACCGTGAAGAGCTTTTGTGCTTTGCTAGCAGTTGTGACAAGTTGTCTTAGAGGCTGAGCACATTTCAGTGGGGGATCAAGAGGTCCCTGTATACGTTGGCCATCTATCAGCTAAAGTTTGTAAAACACTTTGGAATCCATTGGGCCATAAGTCCACGTAATGTAAGGCCATTATCATGTTTGCTATGAAAGCTAGATTTGTTGCCAAAAATGACAAAGTCTCCTTTAAACTTTGAAAGACCGTAGCTAGACTCTCCATTAAAGTAGGGCAAGAACAAAGTAAAATTGGACTAACCAGTAATTCTTGTGTCACCTTGGCACTGCCTCTTCTCCCTGTAGGCAGTGTTGATCCTATTCCTTTTCACCTTCTTCCTCTGGGTTCTCCAAAGTCCGTGGCTATAATCATGGGGTGGACTTGGCAGCAGTGTGTAGGACCTGGAATGTGTTTTTCCAGCAGCCGTGTCTGGCTCTGTGGCTGAGTTCTTTGGCTGACGCCGCGGCTGGCTCTGCTGGCAGACACATCTTCTTTGGGGGCTGTTTTGGGTTCACAGGGCTGTCAGCTTACTTTCTGTTCTAGAAGCCCTGGATGCTTTTTCCCTTGAGTCACACTTCCTTTCTTTTTTTTTTTTTTTTTTTTTTTGTTTTTTTTTTTTTGACAACTT
>VXAX01006841.1:932465-963661 GCA_013399835.1 Leptocoma aspasia
CCTGGATTCTTTTTCCCTTGAGTCCCCCTTCCTTTCTTTTTTTTTTTTTTTTTTTTTGAGGGCTATGTTTATGGACAAACTTTCTATTATGAAAACACCTGATACAGCAAAAACCTTTCCCTATTTCAGTGTTCTTGTAATTGTTTCCCTGGGAACCAAGTGTAAATGTGCACATTTACTCAGAAAAGTAGCTGCTGCTACTTTCTTACACATGGTCATTTCCAAATAAAGCTGCACAGCTTGGGACCTTCTTTAGAAATTTCTGTCACTGGTAATGTGCCAAATCTCAATTTCCATGAGATCCAAATAGTGCCCTATTGTGCCCTTTGCTGAAATGAGACCTGGATCTGCAAAGATATTTAGGTGACTAACCATTATGTAGGTGCTTCATTTCCACTGACCCCTATTAAATGCACTAAGTGGTTTTAAGGATGTGGGCATTAAACCTTGCAGAGAGCTGGAGCCAGCAGGTCATGGCTGTGATGCCAGCTTGGCAGGATGGATTCTCTTCCTCAGCTGTGGATTTCCACCTGTTTGCTCCTTTGGTGACTAATTGCTCTGCCAAAGTTTCTGGTAGATTTCTGCAAGTAGTTTCACCAGGAGATGAGATAGTAAACTGAAAGACCCTCATTCGATCCTAAAGAGACCTCCAAAATTTTTTAGCTTTTTCTGGTGTTTTGAAATATATTCTCCATGACCACTTTTTGTTCTCCCTCTCACATCTTTCTTCCTCCTTTTCTTCTTACTTTTTCTGCTTTTACTTTCTAGATTCATTCCTTCTGGGATAGCCTGGAAAGTAAGAAAAAAAAAAAAAGCTGAAAAATAAGAGCACTGTGAATTACACAAAATACTTCAAACTCGGAAAGCAGTCTCTGCTTTATAGAAGTGCTTTGAACGGAGAATGTTGGTAGCTGTAATCTTAGTAAGCGGACTGAGGCAACAATTCTCAACCTATGTTCTAATTGTTTTTTGGAAAAAGGGGTTTCCCTTTCTATATTAGATACTCTTACAAGCATTTTGCATTTTGGTATCTGTCCCCCTTAGCTGAAGCTGTGAGCATGTATTCTAGGCTGTACCAGCATGTCAGCAAAGTTCCTTTGACTTGTTCCCTCTTTTGGCTGTGGACATTGGTTCCTGGCTTGTTTACTACTAGACTTTTATTTTCTCCAATGAGACAGCTCTTGATATAATCTCCTTTCCTGCATTGTTGAGTAGTGGATTGACTAGCATGGAAGTCAATCCCCCTAAGGACTTCTGTAAGACCTTTGATCTCTCCTCTCTCTGGGAGACCTTATAGCCTCTTCCACTACCTAAAGGGGGATTACAAGAGAGCTGGATAGGGACTTTTTACAAGGGCCTGTGGTAATAGCACAAGGGGGAATTGCTCTAAATTGAGCAAGGGTCGATTTAGACTAGATATAAGGAAGATATTTTTTACAGTGAGACTAGCAATGCACTGCAACAAGTTGCCCAGAGAGGTGGTACTTGCCCTAAACCTGAAAATATTCAAGGCCAGGCTGGATGGGGCTCTGAGCAGCCTGGTTCTAGTAAAAGATGTCCCAGCTTATTGCAGGGGAGTTGGAACTAGATGACCTTCAAATGTCCCTTCCAACCCAAACTGTTTCTTCCAACCCATTCTGTTTCTTATGTCCTTTATTTGGCTGAGCTTGAGTCTAATTATTTCCAAAGCAGATTTTTTTTTGAGGCAAATTTTCCCTGGAGTTCACCTAGAGTACATTTCCCTGGAGTTCACCTAGAGTACATTTTTGTCTTTTGCACCTTCTAATCCATCTTTAAAACACAGAAGCAGGACTGAGAGGGAATTAGTAAATAGTGATATGGCTTTGTGTAAGAGGAGTGGGAATATCAAGTTCCTCTTTTGCAAATAAATGGGAATTCCAGCCTTTTGACAAGGAACAAACTTTTCTTCTTACCACAGCAGGGCTGAATAGCAAAGGAGAAGTACAAAATAACATTTCTGAAGTTGCAGAGGAAAAGAAGACTCCCTGAATTCTGGATTACAAATGCAGAAGATGCTGGTTTTCTGTTAGTGGTTCCAACTTTGTGTCCTAAACAATTGTATAGGAACAATTTTGTTTGTTGGTTTGTTTTAAATGTACAGTGCTATTGATTTTATTATTTTGAAAAATATCTGACAGAAAATATCTACAGGAAGTGTTCATGAGTATAGTTTGCATAAGGGTGTTATTTAGTTTGCTCTAACATTTTAGAAAAGTAGGGTTAATTGAGGTAAATGGCTATTTCAATTCATTGAGTGACCACTTGTCTTTTGCATTTTGATTTATAAATACCATAAAGGAAGATATTATCAAACAATAATGGCTGTCAAGCTCTCTTGCCAGCCAGCCCCAAATAGATATTTAATTTTTTTTCAGTGATTTGTCCAGTTTACTCTCTGAGTTACAAGGAAAAATGAGACTCCTGCTGCTTTTCTTCAGATACTTATCTGTAATTAACAAAGCTCATTGTTAAGAATTTCCCCTAATATATTTATTTTCTGAATTTTTAGTTACACCTTCTTGTTCTGGCCTAGTTAATTATTCCCTTGCTTGCTGTTTACACTCTTCAGATACTTGAAGTGTATAACATATGGCTTTTGGACATTGTGCAGACAATCAAACATCATTCCTTTAATGTCTCTTCATAAATCAAACCCCCCAGCTGTTCAATTATTTTATGTTGTTTTTTTTTTCCACATGCCCATCTTTCTGCTGCATTTTTCTGGTATTAAAATATCCAGAACTGTGCAGTGATTCCTGCATATAAATTCCTCCCAGAGGGAGGCTGAATCATTCACCATTCACTGGTACAGTATCTGTGACCACATACACAGCTAGCTATGAACTTCAGTTTGGGTTGCTCTCTGGCATCTGATAATTTGCTGCTTTGTAACATGTCTTTAATTCTGGTTAAATGAGAATAACATGTTGGCCAGTTTGAAAGCTTGAATTAATAAATTTATGGTATTGAGAAATTTTAGAAGAGATGCTGTAAACTAATGATCACAGCTTTGCATAACAACCAACTGCAAATAAGGACTAAATGTGATACTGCAGGATCAGAGAAGGAGATCTAAATGAAACAAATGCTTTTACATGGCACGTAGGAAAGAGATGTAGGATTCACATACACTGAAGGATAATTGGTAGTATTAATGAATCAGGAAGATAAGACTGGAAGGATCTAAGACATCCTGTCTAGAGATAGGATGCAGTATAGTTCTGTTGCTCCTGAGGAGTTTATCTTTCCTTTTATTATGCATGTCTACTAAAGAGGCTGTAATTCCTACAGCAAATCTGTTCCAGTATTTACAAAGTAATCCCAGTAGAAGGCTTTTTCTATTTCCCAACCTGCATAATACTGATGTTTGATTAAAAGTTGCCTTTTTTCTACTTGAGATGACAAAGTTGATGAAATATGGGGCTGGGACCTGGGCCCATCTGTTCCTTGCAACAAAAAAAAAAGACAGACATGAAAGAAATATCATTACTGTGTGGCCTATCATTATTAATCTACTTCTCTAGTCATAAAATATTTGAGCAGCCATAACCAGTGCTCTTGAGAATGACTGTCTGGGAGGGAGATGCTGACAAGGAGAAGTGCTATTAATTCAACAAGAAAGGCTTTACCCATGCCAGAGACCCAGCTGCTGATAAAGCTGATTGCAGTAGTGCTGTGCTGATTTGCTGCATCCAAAGGTCTGTGATTTATGTAGACTGAATTTGTTAGGAAAATACAAAACTGTGGTATAATATTTGCACCAGTTCCTTACATGTGCACCTCAAGTTTCCTCTGAACTAACTAAACTTTGCTTGCAAAATACTATCAATTAAAAATTATTCTAAAAGATAAAAATAGCAGGGCAAGATGCAAAACCTGCCAAACTACCCTGGAAGTACTGTAAGAAGCTCTTTTTGTTTAAGTTATATTTAGAATACTAAATTATTTGGGGGGGTGGGAAGTAAGTACATCGCAAGTGATTTGTAGCTTTATTGATAATTCAATTCAACATTCTAGCTAGTGTCAGAAAATGCAGGGAGACATCATGGAGAAAATGGTACCCAAGCTTAGAAAGTATTTAGTGGTCTGGGAAATGGGCCAAATTAGATATTCAAAGCAAAATATAGCACATCTTTTGAAAGTCTCAGAAGTATTCCAGTTTCCATGTAAGTATTACCATTTACAGGAAATGTAGTATAGACATACACATGGGTCATTCTTATGCAAAACCAGACTAATTTATGATGAATATGTAAACACAGTTTTAAAGTAGGTAAGTAGGTGCTCAGTTTCTCAGTTTTGAGGTGTGGTTATTGTAGAAATCAGATGTTCAGATAATTACATACCCTGTTGCCCTTTGCTGCTCATAAATGAACTAATATCTTCTCTGTAGATGAGCCTGGGAATTTTTTTCCAGATTTTGTTCCCAGAAAACATACAAGAAATGTTTCATGCTTTAAAGAATTGAGGTGAGGTGAAGCTATTTGACTTAAGTCACTCTGCTTGCTCCTTCTAAAGATGGGTGTGATGTTGACCTTTTTTTCTGTCATCAAGAACTTCCCCTGAGTGCAGTGACCTTTCAAAGATGACATCTCTTTCTAGAATGATGTCAGACAGCTCCCTCAGCACCCTTTGATGCAGCTGATCTGCTCCCATGGGTTGCATGTGCGCAGTTTGCTGAAGTTGTCCCTGACCCTGCCTTCCTCTATTGCGGATTCCACGTCATTCCCATAGACTCTGCTGGTAGCCTTCGGGAGCTGCAATGCCTGGGACACATCTGCCTAGTGAAAAATGAGGAGAAAAAAAGAGATGGAGAACCTCTGCCTTTTTCATGCCTGTTGTCACTCAGTCCCTTACTCCATTGAGCAACATGCCCACAATCACATGAATCTTCTCCCAGCTGGACATATTTCTCTTCAATAAATACAAAGGCAAAGCAGGCTGATTAGCTTAGTCTTTATTAATGTTCAAAAGCCTAGAAAACAATGACATCAGTCGTATTTCAGCTCCAATAAACCTTTGTTTTGTGAATGACTGTTACCATTACCAACCTGCACTGGGCTGTTGGCACATTTGCAGTGGTTGATAGCTGCCTTCAGCAGCCTGGCAGGCTAGTGCCACCACATTGCACAAGAAGTAAGGGTTTTGATCAAGCATCAAAACCAGAGGTTCCAGGCTTTTATTCTTTGTTGTGTACTGATTTGCATAATGGTTTTAATCATTTGAAAAGTGATTCATGGCAGGGGAACACAGCTCCATCATCAGTAATGTCTCATTGCAGTTACCAAGCCTGTGATGATGTGGATCACCAGAAGTCTTCCAGCTCTTTGGAGGTTCCTGATGGTGTGCAGAAGGACATGTGCTTGGCTTACTTGTCACATACAGGAGTTTTTTAAGTTTAACTTTTGACATGAAGTGGTATTAAGTCAAATAAAGATGTCAAACATTAAATTTCTCTTATGAACTAGCACTAAAGGAAGGTGGTACAAAAGATGCCTCTAACATATTTAGAAGCACTTAAGGGAAGTCATGATTCTGCTGCTGTTCTGCAATGCAGTTCTTTTTGGGGCAGTTTTAGTCACAGAATTAAAGGTAGATGTTATCTTTATTGGTTCTTCCAGTGCTCAGTGCCTCTTGAATGTTGGGTGTGCTTTTGGATGCCTGATTTAGATCATGTTTTAGACATAAATTCAATCATAAAAATCAAAACATTTGACTTAATCTGAACAGAGCAAAAGATGGTTTCTACCTTCAAACTCCTAAAGAGAATGCTCTAAATAATATTTGGGGGAGGTACAGTGAGGGGTGTCATGACAACAGTGAGTGGGAAAAGAAGTATTATTTGTAAGAACATAAAAATAAATCGGTGAAAAAGAAGAAAGAGGTTATCTCATTAACCTCTCTGCTAGTGTAGTCCTTCCATAATATCCATTGTAATAACTATTCCAGGAGATGCTTGCCTGCCAAAAGAGCAGTGTTTCCATGGAGCACGCTGAGGGTCTGCGCTGCTTCCAGCGAGGCTGAGGAACGGATTCCAGGTGACTGTAATGCCTTTTCAATCCAGGTCTAAAGCCCACGGTTAGCCCAAGACAACAGTTAATTGAGACCTGACTGTGCTTAAAGGCCCAGATCCTCCATAGTAGGCAGTGCCAGATTAGAGAGGCAAAAATTACTTTATAGATCTTTAGGCTGCTGTAAAGCTATTATAAATTAATCTTGGCTACTTGTGACCCTGAAGAGTACATCTGGCAGCAAGAGAGGAATGTGGTATTGATACTGCACCCTCCAGCTGAAGAGGAGAAGGTGGCATGCAGCCACTACTCCTGCTTTGAATTACCCAGTATTTCCCCTGAGGAAAGACCATCAGGAGAGCAAGACTGCTGGGTCTCTGGCTCTTTTGCACTGCTGAAGTGGCAAAAAGCAACTGAGACAGACCTGAGAAGTGAAACCACAGAGCTTATTTCGTTTAACACGCTAATACATTTTCTTCTTGTTTCTGAGCTATACGGAAAATTGCAAAACTTTTGATTGGCTTTAATTGCACAATTTTTAAAACTATAACTAAGCACTCTTCCTACATTAATTGCCCACAGCTTTCTGAAGACACTTAATGACATGAAATAATTACACAGGAGATGTGCATCTCTCATAAAATGGTTAGTCTTCAATAAGTTTATTTCTTGCAATCATTTTATAATTATTTTAAATTAAATACATTTAAATTTAGTAGCATAAATCATAAATTACTAAATTATTATTTAAAACAATATTTTAAAAGTCTAAACTGTGTAAGTTAATCCTACAGAAATATGTCTTCAATAATAAACTGGTATTTTTGAAAAAATGCAATTAGAATCTTATTAAATCTAAATTAAAAGCTTACATGCAAAACAATTTAAAAATAGATATTGAAACTTAAGAATTCACACTCTTTAGGGTTTGCTCCTATTACAATATAGACTTAAGAATTTAATAATTTTTTCCAGGTGGACAAAAACAAAAAGGGTTTAAATTTGTAGCTAGTTTCAGATTTTAAAGTAAATAGGCTATTTAAATGGAAGGACATGGTTTGCCATGTTGTACCCATATGGGAACATTTAATATTAAACACATCATAAAAATAAGGGAGATTAACATTTTTAAGCAGCTTTGTGCCATTTGAAGGGAGGTTTTATGTTTATTTCAGGCACTGAACTAAGCTTGGTTTTTCCAACATGCGAACTCTGAGTTAAGGATAGATAGTGAAGCAAAAGTGAGGATGCAGTGGGAAAGCATTCCTTTTCACAAGGTGAATCAAAGTTAAAAAATCTGTAGAGAACACAGGCTACGAAGGCATAGAGCATCACAAATGTCACTGGAGCGTTGCTAAGCTCGATACAACTGGTTAAGCCTAAAGCCATGGTTGGTTTGCTCTCCTTGCTCCTGTACAAGGGTCAAAGTCCCAGCTCTTCATTATTAGGTAGCAAATTTTTGGTAAATACTTGCAAACTGGGCTATTATGAAGTACTTCTCTTACCACACCACATAATATGTTTATGCATTGAAGTCTGTGCTTGGCATTTCTTGTGTGATATCCACAGGGCAAAAGCAGAACTAGACATAGAAGCAGAGGGATCCCTGCAGAGACAGCAGCAACAGCAGAGTGTGAATTCTTTATGGTACTGCATAGAGATGTGTAATATACAATCTGTAGTTGGAGGCTGTACTTTTGAGCTCAGATGTTTGATACCTGATAGCTTCACATACTGAGAGACATCAGGATAACATAAGAGCTATATGACAGTCCTGGTTTTACTGACTTTCAGTTACTGCTAAATATTTTTCAGGCTTTATGGGAATTTTTTCCATCTTTACTATATAGTTAATGAGCACAAAAGTCTATCAAATGTCCATTGTTCTCAAAGGATTGCCTTTGGGAACTCAAGGGATGCTTTCTTGCTTTTCTTGTGGAAGAAAGATAATTAACTTATTGGAAGAAAATCAGGCACATTGGAGCCGAGTATACTTACAGTGTTTCCAGCAGTTTGTGGTGGGTTTTCTGAAACATAAATTTTCTTCTCAGCTGCAGGATTGGGTCAATGACTCCTGATGAAAAGTGACTAGAACATGGTTTTCTTTGTCTAGAAGGTTATAACAGCAAGACAGTATCATCATCTCTATGACTCGTCTGTCTCACTTGATGTCTGAGGAAAGGGATGGTCTTGGGGCAATAAGAGGGAGGCATTAAGAACAAACGCAGTGTGTGTTGTTTGATCTTTCACATCCATCATGTAACAGCATATCCTCTGCACCTCTCTATGCTACCCTCTGTGTAAAGGCCTGTGAATGTATGTAAGTAATTAGATGTCAATTATCTTGGGGAGTTGTTTTTTGGTTTAGTGGCAGAAGAAATGCTGAGCTACCAAAGCACATGGGAAGCAGCAAGTAGAAACACCCAGGAAGAGCAGGGTCTCCATGACGTGGGAATTCACAGTCCTGCTAGGAAAGGGTGTAGGCTGGCCAAGAGTGGATGTCTGGCAGATGTATAGACTGTGTTCTGTGAAAGAGACCTCTCAATATTTTGAAATACTGCCGTACCCACACGAGTTTCTATCCAGAACTGCACTGGGAAGACACTTTGAAGGTCTGAACCAAAGAGCTTCTCCCTTGCTGAGGGAACACTTGCTTTCCATTCTGGTCCCACTGAAGTGTTCTGTAGAAGCTGCTGATGTGAGTTAAGTATTTATTAGCTTAGAAAAGACTTGTGTAACATAGTCCCTCGTGCTTTCATTGCCTTTTTGAGCTGTCACAATGGATGGGCTTGATACTCAAATCCTTCTTTTGTCTAGAGGAACACTTTCATTCTGTGTTACAGAGCACTTAGTTTCTAAGAAAGGATTTGTAAAAAGTGGTTTTCAGTCTTTCTGGCCTCGGAAGGCTGTTACCATTACTAATACAGATGTCCCAAGTTAAATATCTGCCTGCCTAGCAGCAGCTGATTAGATTCAAGGACCTATTTGGTCCTCCTTTCTATTTTTCTGAGCCTTTGATATATGCTCCAGATAAAGATTCAAAACCCTGCTGTTGTGCTCCTGCAGAGGTCAGGAAAGAGTCCTGCCATCTAAAGTGTTTGTGAGATGACATGAACGTTCAGTTCCTATTCCTCAGTCTGTGGAAACTCAAAGCCCCAAATATTGGACCAACCTTATGACAGTGCCATTGGGCAACCTTTGAAGAGTCTGCTTAAGAACCTCCAAATCAAGTTTTCCAGATGTTCATAATCTCAAGTGACTACAAAAAAGTCTGGACAACCACCTTGGTCAGAGATGTCTCCTCTGTTTAAAGCTGGGTAAGCAAAGTCCTGCTGCAGAACCTCCTTGCTCCTCAAAATCTCAATCTGAGTATGCCTTGTGTCGTGTTTGGCTCTATTAAATCCCTTTGTCCCTCAGCCCACTCTCCTGAATGGTGGTAAATATCTTAAACTCTATGACAGAGAGTTTAGGAAGTTTCCAGCTTCCTAGCTGGAAATAACACTATTCTGAAAGCATCCTCTGGCTTTCTCTCTAAAGGATTAGCCACAAAATATGTGTTTATAAGGGACTGGTGCCCAAATATTACAGCCAGGTGAATGGTGGATGACTCTCATTCTGGAGAGAGTCAGGAGTCCTAGCAGAAATCTCAAATATTTATTCTTAAGAAGACAAGGTTTCTTAAGTTCATTAACTTAATTTTTCTGTAGTATCCATCTGTATGACCTATCCTATCTATGTGACCGCAAATATTGACCAGAACTGAAAAGAGGTGAAAGAGAGGAAGGTATATATAGTTCATTATCATTATAATACTGAAAGATTTTAATTTTAGTTACATGGATGAGGCAATTGCATATTACTTACAGGAGACATAAAAATTCCAAGTGCTGCTTTATAGAAAGAAGTATGTGTTTATATTTTTCTCAGGCTCACTCTGAGTTTGGCAAATCTTGATTTCTTTTAAAATAGTTTTTGTATGATGAATATTTTCTGAATTTCTTAAACCTTTCACATACCTTATGATTAGAGCCTGGGCAAGTCAGGGGAGTGAATTTTATTGGGCTGTATGCCAGGTGTTTTAGTTTTAACACTGTGTTTATAGTGCTTCTGTTTGCCCTTTCTCATAATTTTGCTGCTACAGACCACTGGTGAACGTGAGCTACTTTTTCTCTTTTGGTGACCTTCTGATTTGCAGAGTTTTGTTGTTCCTAAACTGTAATATGAGAGGGTCATGAGAGAACTGGATAGTCACTTTATTCTCTCTTCAGAGTCTTACCCAGGTTGGATGGGTCAGTATGACAAAGGCTATATAATGTCAGAACTTCTGAATTATTCAGGGATTTTCAAAGGCTTTCCTTTACTGTCTGGATTATTAATCTTGTTCATTTATGTCTTTAAAGAATGATGAAATTAAAAGTTGAGTATGAAAGCAGTGACATTCTTTTCATATTTTTCCAACTGCAGGTTTGTTTCTGCTTCCTGATAGCTCTAAGTGTATATTTGTACCTCATCCTCAGAATTTCCTGTGGTTTGGAATCCTTTTGCTGACATGAAAACAGTTGTGATTTGAAAAACAGAATAGCATTGAAACTGGTAATACATAAAGCAGTTGAACTTATTAATGTGACTCAGAAACAGGATAGAAGTAAAAGGTGCCATTTCCTATGTGTAAATGGAAAACCTATGAAACTGAGGTCTGGGAATCTCTTGTGATTGCATTGACAGACTGTGAAAATAGCAGGATCCACTTATAGAGACCGACTTGAAGGACCTGAAGACAGACCCAGTGTCGTCCCAGCAGCAAATCCATGTGAAGCTATTTTGTACAAGGAATTGCTATTGATGTAATGAAATAGCTAAATGCTCATTCAGGAACTGTCTCTTTGGGAACCTGTTGGTACCTTTAAAGGGATGGAGAGCTCCCTCAGCCGCTTCTCACAGGACTTGTGCTCCTGACCCTTTCCCAGTTTCTTTGCCCTTCTCTGGACCCATTCCAGCACCTCAATTGCCTTCTTGTAGTGAGGGGACCCAGAACTGGACACAGCACTTGAGGTGTGGCCTTACCAGTGCCAAGCAGAGAGGGACAATCACTGCCCNCATTAAGTGTCTGTGCACCATGACCCAAGTGCAGAAGAGGTACCTCTTCCTGGAGGAACTCTGAATTGTGATGCCTCTCATGGCCTCAGCTGTTCCCAGTCCAGTCTCTTCTCTGTCTGTGACAGGAAACAGGGGTTTCCAAGGGGTGAGATAACTTGCCAGTGGTCAGAGAAAACTTCAGGTCTTTGTGGGTTTCAAATTCAAAGTAATACAATTTTCTAGCAGGAGAGCCTGGCTGGCTGCCAGGTGCCCACCCTACCATTTCCCCATCTCAGCTGGACAGGATAGGGAAAATATAATGAAAGTCTCCTAGGCTGAGATAAGGGCAAGGAGAGATCACTAACCAGTTACCATCATGGGCAAAACAGACTCAGCTAGGGGGAATTAGTGTAATTTATTAGCAATCAAATCAGAGCAGGATAATGAGAAATAAAANTGAAGCTATTTTGTACAAGGAATTGCTATTGATGTAATGAAATAGCTAAATGCTCATTCAGGAACTGTCTCTTTGGGAACCTGTTGGTACCTTTAAAGGGATGGAGAGCTCCCTCAGCCGCTTCTCACAGGACTTGTGCTCCTGACCCTTTCCCAGTTTCTTTGCCCTTCTCTGGACCCATTCCAGCACCTCAATTGCCTTCTTGTAGTGAGGGGACCCAGAACTGGACACAGCACTTGAGGTGTGGCCTTACCAGTGCCAAGCAGAGAGGGACAATCACTGCCCTGGTCCTGCTGGCCACATTATTGCTGATACAAGCCAGGATGCCGTTGGCCTTCTTGGCCACCCAGACACACTGCTGGGTAATGTTCAGCTGGCTGCCAATCAGTACCCCGTCATCTTTTTCTGACAGGAACTTTTCTCCAAGCCTGTAGCACTGCATAGGGTTGTTGTGACCCAAGCACAAGACCCAGCACTTTGCCTTGTGCNCTCCCAGTTTTTTCTGCCTACTCCCCCATAGTGGTACAGGAGGACAAGGACTGAGGGTTGTGGCCAGTTTATCACGTTGCATCTGCTGTTCACTCCTACTCAGAGGAGGGAACCCCTCGTGTTCTTCTACTGCTCCAGTGTGGGGTNGCACAAGACCCAGCACTTTGCCTTGTGCACTTCAAGCCTTATAAAATTGGCTTTGGCCCATCTCTCCAGCCTGTCCAGATCTCTTTTCAGAGCCTTCCTGCCCTCTAGAAGATCAGCACTCCTATTCAGATTGGGGACACAGCAGAATATCCGTTCCCTACTAAAATAATCCCCAGACAGATCTGNCTTCCATAGGGTGCAGTCCTTCAGGAACAGGCTGCTACAGTGTGGGTCCCCCAAGGGGTCACAAGTCCTGCCAGCAAACTTGCTCCAGTGTGGGCTCCTCTATCCACAGGTCCTGCCAGGACCCTGCTCCAGTGCAGACCTCCCATGGAGTCACAGTCTCCTTTGGGCATCCACCTGCTCTGGTGTGGGATCCTCCACGGGCTGCAGGAGGATTTCTGCTCCCCCATGGCCCTCCATGGACTGCAGTCAAAGAGCTGCCTCACCATGCACTTCCCTACAGGCTGCAGGAGAGTCTCTGCAGCCCCTGCAACGCCTCATCCTCTACTTCTTCACTGACCTTGGTGTCTGNATCTCTTTTCAGAGCCTTCCTGCCCTCTAGAAGATCAGCACTCCTATTCAGATTGGGGACACAGCAGAATATCCGTTCCCTACTAAAATAATCCCCAGACAGATCTGTTCCTCCCACAAATGCTCACTCCTCTCTCCCAGATTGTTGAGCAGGGTTTTTTCCCTCTTCTTAAGTCTGATGTCCCAGAGGCACGACCACCACCACTGATGGGCTCAGCCTTGACCAGCTGTGGGTCCATCCTGGCACCAGCTGGCATTGGCTGTGTGAGACATGGGGGAAGTTCTGGCAGCTTCTCACAGAAGCCACCCCTGCAGCTNACAGGCTGCAGGAGAGTCTCTGCAGCCCCTGCAACGCCTCATCCTCTACTTCTTCACTGACCTTGGTGTCTGCAGAGCTGTTCCTCCCACAAATGCTCACTCGTCTCTCCCAGATTGTTGAGCAAGGTTTTTCCCCTCTTCTTAAGTCTGTTATCCCAGAGGCACGACCACCACCACTGATGGGCTCAGCCTTGACCAGCTGTGGGTCCATCCTGGCACCAGCTGGCAGTGGCTGTGTCAGACATGGGGGAAGTTCTGGCAGCTTCTCACAGAAGCAGCTTTCTGCTACCAAAACCTTGTAATGCAAAACCAATACAGGTTTCTTATTCCTAGGATTCTTACACTAAAAAGCAAGGGAACATCCCTTCTCCTGCCATCCATCCCTTTAAAGGTAACAACAAGTTCCTAAAGAGACAGTTTNCTACCATTTCCCCATCTCAGCTGGACAGGATAGGGAAAATATAATGAAAGTCTCCTAGGCTGAGATAAGGGCAAGGAGAGANTCTGAAGGAGCATTTAGCTATTCCATTACATCAACAGCAATTCCTTGTACAAAATAGCTTCATATAGATTTGCTGCTGGGATGACACTGGATCTGTCTTCAGGTCCTTCAAGTCAGTCTCTTGTTGCTTAGACTGGAGGAAAGGAGATTCAGGGGGAGCCGTGTGGCTCACTACAACTACCTGAAAGGAGGTTGTAGCCATCTGGATGTCAGTCTCTTCTTCCAGACAACAAATTACAGGGCAAGAGGAAATGGCTTGAAGCTGCACCAGGGTAGGTTTAGGCTGGATATTAGGAAAAATGTCTTTGCTGAAAGGGTTGTCAAATATTGGAACAGACTTCCCAGGGAAGTGGTTGAATCACCATCCCTGGAGGTATTTAAAAGATGTGTAGGTATGACTCTTTGGGACATGGTTTAGTGGTGGGCTTGATAATCTTAAGGGTCTTTTCCAAGATAAACAAGTCTATGATTTTATGATTATATGATTTATGTCCAGAATGAAGCATTTCAGCATTGTGAAAGGAAACAGTGAATTGAAATGTAAACTTTCAGCTGAATCAATTTGTTTCAAAATCTGTTTTCAAAGAAACAATGTTTTTAAGGGCAGTTCAAAGCTTAAAACATGTTAAAGGCATAAACATTTCCTAAATTATTAGGAAATCGGATTTTCTGAGAAGAAACCTTTGCACATCTTTTATGTGGGAGCCTACAAAGGAGAAAATATGAAGATTCCCATTGTATTCTCACCTCTGTTGGTGTCAGTCAGGCTCAAATCCATTGAGCTTAAAGGATTTAAACTGATATAAAACTTGTTTGAGGACAGAAACAGGCTTAAAGCTTAGTACCATGACAATCTAACTGAGAACCACAATACATTGAAACAGAAAGCAAATCCATGTTTTCAATAGTAAGGCATAAACATTGCAAAGACAAACAGTTACAAATAGGCAATACTAATTAAGTTGTTAAATTTACAGAGAAAATGCAGCTAACTCTCTTTCAGGGAAGTTAGGTTGTGTGGTCTCCATTAGCTGTAATACACACAGTTAAAACTCATAAACAAGCAAAGAAACAAACAAATAATTTATCATTACCATGACTATTTTTTGTGTCATAGCAATCCCCTCCCTTCAATTGTTTATTCCCTCATTGTTGCTGGCTTTTTACCTTTTGCATGATGTTCACAGCTTAATGAAAATGGCCTGCCTGGGTTTATTTCCTTGATGAAATGCATAGGTACAAGTAACACGAGTATAGGACAATATATGTATTGGTGCAAAATTGGGTTGGTCACATCTTCTGCCCTCAGTGTCCACTTTTGCGCCTAAATATATATGATGTTGTTCTGCTACAGTGGCATCTGTTTTTCTGATTCTTTGGTGTGCTCCACAAAATTTGTAGCATGCTGTTTGGTCGATATCAGAGGATACACAGCTTAAATCAAATAATTCTTCTGTGTTTGGAGGATTCTCATTTTAATATTGAATTAGTCTCTCCCACCTTTCTTTTCTTGCTCTCTCTTTTTGTCCACCTTTGTTTCTTACCTGCTCCTTCACCATTTTTTTCTTCTGATGCTTTGTGGGTGTTTTATTTATGCAAAATTTAATCTTAGAGTCTCTAGTTTTTTCCCTGACCTGGTTTCGTATGGTGGGCATAAAACTGGAAGATTTATATCTGTAGTTGTAGGTATGTGTCTGAGCTGAATAAAGTTTTTCTTAGTTTTCTTATTGAAAAAATGAGTTGGGTTTTCTTTAAACTGCCTCATACTTCTTATGATAAACTTCTGCTGTTGGGCCATGGGGAAAGCTGCTGCTTTTGAACCACTGACTATAACAAGAGGGCAGATATCTGTATGTTCCTGTGTTGCCCCCAGCAAGGAAATCTTTCTAGGAAGGGTTTCTCTTGGAGTAGCTTGTTGCAGCCTGGGGAAAGGTGACAACTGGGGAGAGTCAATCATGAAGAGGTCAGCACCATCTTTATCAAGTTGCTTCTGTGTTGTGATGTGAATATTGTCATACATTGCCTTCAGAAGGTCTTTGAACCTCATGTCCTGACGAGGTAAAGGAGTCCTGGTAATAATTCTGTTTTCCACCAGGGACCGTGGAGGTACTTTGCTTGTACTTGTCATCCCTTGGACATTTGAAAAGGGAGATTGCACATTTGCTGGTGTGGATGGGGATTTCTCATGAAGACATGGTTTGCCAGTCTCTGTCAAGTCTCCAAAACCATTCTGATTGTTCTGTGAGTCCAAAAGTGGCTGATAAATGGGCTCACATGGCAAACTTTTTCTTGATGACTTAGGAGGCCCACAGTGAACCAACTCTCTGCATGCAAACCTGGAAACTAAATAGAATATAGAACAAATCAGATCTGCTGGAATGGTATTTTCAAGAAAACAACATGTTATTATCAAATCAGATTCATCCCATAATAAAATCAGTATTTGTAAAGGCATAAATAAAAGTAAATCTTGACACAGAATGAAATTTTGCACTGATTATTTCAGGCAGATGGTGATCTGCAGGTAGGCAATTGTCAGTTTTTTGGTTGGGTGAACAGTCTGAAAAGAGCCTCTCTACATAAAGTTGTCTGGCTTAATTTTATTGAGAACTATAGAATCAAAGAATCATAGAATAGTTTGGGTTGGAAGGAACCTTAAAGATCTTATTCCAGTCCCCATTCACCATTCTCTAGATCAGGTTCCTCAGAGCTCCATCCTATGTGGCCTTGAATACTTATAGGATTGGGGTACCCACAGCTTCTCTAGGCAACATATGCATTTATGCATTATGGGGATATTGATCACATCAGTTTAAACATGACACATATGTAAGTAGACGTGAGGGTGTAATAACTGGAGCAGAAATAAATTCAGATATGGGGTTTGATTATCCAGTACTGGGCATCTTCTGTATTTTTGAGACTGTGGAAAGTGATGTCATGAATATGAGTACAACCCCTCATTGAGTATAGTGAAGTTGTGACAATTGCACCTTGCTCACGGTCTTCCTGGAAATGTAAATAAATGCCCTTTTTTTGCTCATAAATGTCTGTTCTTGGAAGTGCCTTAGAGGTACTAGTACCGTCCCAGGGTTACTCATAGAGGAAATAACCTACACATGGACATGGAACAGTTATTTGTGATCAGTGTCTGCAGAGTATTCACTGGATCAGGTGTTCATCTGCTAACTACTTCACCTGATCAAAATTAAATCTATGACTAGATTTGGGCCTGGGAAACCATTGCTCAAAATACTCGTAATTTCAAAACAAAATGCAAAGATATTTCTATAGCATTTTCAGGAATTGTGTTCCCTTTTTTCCTCAGACAGATACCCTTTTATCCTTTTGAACTAACATGCTGAAACTTATTTCAGAACAGTACCTTTTGACGAGTCTTCTTGGTTTTCCAACGCAATTGTGATCTCATCTTCTTGAATAGTGTTTGGCATTTTCAGGGGTAGTACAGTAGGAAATGCCCTATTGCCATAATTTCTAAGGTTTTCTGGAGTGTCCATTTCAGCCTTCTGGGAAATCTTAGTTTCTGACTCCTTATTGAGCTGTTTATTAGGATTAATACTGTGTTTTTCTGCTTTATGTTCCCTCTGTAAAATGATCAGACACCATTTGATTTGAAGGGAGCAAAAAAGCAACTAAACTTTAAAAGAAATCACACTATAAGGTATAATGGGAAATCTTGTCCTCACACAAGCCTTAGTTACACACATCAATATTTCATCTGAACAGACTCTACACTAGAGGTTCTTCCTGAAACTCAGCTGTCCATGGGCTGGCAGACCCTTCCCTTTGCCACGCAGGCTGTAGGGAGAAAGTTTTCATGAAAATCCATTGGGAACTAGAATGCCATATTTGGAGAGCCCATAGCACTTCCTTCGAGGTTTATGGCTCACAGAGTCTCCTAAGAGGTGTAGGGAAGGTCAAGATACCACAGACCTCATGCTGCAAAGCAGAAACGTCACAGGATGCTGTGAGCCACTCCCTGATCCAGAAGGAAGTTGTCAGGGGCAAGTTGCTGTTTGCTGTGAGGGCAAGTAGTCAGCACAAGACTAGAACAGATCTGGGGAGGTTTTGCAGTGGAATTGCAGCAGGAGGACCTCCATGGAGCTGTGGTAACAGGACCATTCATCCCAACAAGGACTCAGTCCTTGCTGCAGTGCCACTTCCCTCACTCCTACAAGCATCTTCCATGCACAAGGGATAGGTTCTCATATGGAGGTCACCTATCTGTCCTATGATCCAAGTTTTCGCAGTCTTCACTGTGTCAGCCTCATGCACACTGAATTTCAGTTATCAAAACCTTGTGAAAATGCAAGGGCTGTGAAATAAAATGTTAGATTTAAAACATATTTTTTACAAGGGGAGCACTTTCCAAAGCAAAGAAGAAATAAATCCCTTCCTACAGAACTAAGTCCTGTGATGAGCTGACTGCTCTGTGTGCTGCTTCTGTCATAGAATATCTCCCTTCAGGTCTGGCACTCCTGAAAAAGAAATTTCTGAAATGTAGTTTCTGAAACCAAGACAACTACCCACATGGATATTCCAGTCCAATACCAAGCTTTTTTTGTTGCTCTCCATATCATCATTGACAGACCCACTTTGTCATTACATGGCTACCACTTCAAGGATTATCTCTAGTGACTTTTGAGTTTTTACTGCCATCCCCACATAATACAAACTTCTTGCTTCCAGAATCAGAGAGGTAATTAAGTTTACTATGGTGTACTTTTTCATGGTTTTCTTCTAATCTTTGCATTGCGAAGTACTCCCCTTGTGAAAAAAATGTTTTTAATCTAATATGTCATTTTAAAAAGTGGATGTAATTTGTGGAGAAAAGGCACTTTTGATAGCTTGAATGTATTTTGTGAGCTAGCAAAAATGTTTGGAAAAATTTGAAGGGCCCCAAACCTCGAATTTGTGGGGTCACTCCATCCTTCCTATGTACTTGTAGCACCCAATCACAATTAGGGAAATTATTTTAAGAGTATTTATAAAAAGAAACAAAATATGTTTAAGTTGACAACATATTGCTAAAACCACACTAGATCAATTGGGAATTTGAGATGTCATAAGTATTTTAGGCTGTGCAATCAAATAGTCTCCCAGGATTTTACACACTGCTAGTTAAGAAAACAAATTTTCATCTTACATTTTGCAAGCTGTCACCTTATATACAGTATATCGGAAAACTTGCCATGACTGGTTTTACTGCCAGACCTCTTAAGAGCTAATTGGTTAAGCACCTGGGCAGGAAGCTTTTTGGCAGAAATGCTATTTTCTGCAAGGACTAGCTATAAAGTTCTGGATGGCAAATTGTAATCATTAAGGCTCCCTCTTCTACAGCAGAACACATAAAATGTAAATACATTGCTTGGAGAAACTACGATGCATAAAAGGACAGCCTGTGTTTTAAGTTTATCCAATGACTTATGGCTCAAATTTGAACATGGAAAGGATCTTATGCTTTTTTAAGGGTAAAGCTTTCAACAGACTTTTCTAATTGCAGCCAGAAAAATGAGAATCACATCTGTTTGCATCCAACAAAACTATTATTTGCATGTTCAACTGTTAACTTCTGTATACAAGGAGATGGTGCAAATACAATGACTCATACTGGTTTTTCAAATGCGGGGGGTTTGTACATGAAAAGTAATTTCCACAGACTTTTTTTTCAGTTTTAGATTAGATTTTCTTCTGAAAATTTTTCCCCAGGAAATGGTACATTCCTTGGTATTGTGTGAGAAATCATAGCATATTCTGCTGCCTGGAATGGGTTGAATGTACTGTTTTGTGAAAATGCATTTGAATTCCAAACAATGTCTGGGCTGATTGTGTTGGTAGAATATTTTATTGCTTGTTATTCATAGGCACTATCATGAATGCAATTACTTTTCTGTTTGTGTTGATATTTGATATGTTTTGTTCTTTTTGGACAGAATATTCAGAAGACCCAAATGCCAGCTTTTTCTACAAGTCACTGAGAGGAAAGGAGGTTTCTAATTTGCTCAAAAATATCGGAGTAGATTTTTACTACAAATTTGCTCTTTTATAGGTATTAGCTCCCTGTAAATATCTCTTTTCATAGGCAGACAGAAATATGCAATAATCTTTATGGTCCTAGAAAGAAATGGTGTATATAAATGGCAACTAGTTTTCAGGTTGCTTCATTTTACCTGTGACTCTTAATTGTTACTTGTCTGTTTCCATAATTTAGATATGATTTATATGCAAATTCTAATTTTTGTGCTTTAATTTTATACACACAAGCTGTCTAGTTGAGCTCAGTGAAACTATCCATATGCTTAAAGTTAAAGCAGATGCATACATTTGCAAGATCTGGAGAGCTGAAAGGAAATAATGTGATTTAAAGATGGATCACACACTGCTAGTAATAAATAGCAAATAGTTGGCTTTATACAGAATATAGAGAACATTTATCTATGCATTTTGAAATATCCTTGGCATAATTTATAACACAAATATCAAATACCCATGCTGTTGTAATTAAGCTCTAGTAACATCAGGATCTCAAAAAGAAGATGAATAAAAAGTGGCAAATTTCCCTCTTGCATTCAGTTAACAATCTTTACTCTTCTTCCTCAGTTGCAGCTCTCTGTGGCTGGGTGGTCAGAGAAGTGCATTACAGCCTGCCAAAGAGGTGGTTGAATTTGGCCTCTTTTAGATCAAAGCAGAGAATCCTCCCCGCAAGATAATCCCCTGCCAGATGCCTCCTTCGAGAACTGTGCCAGCGCAGCATGGGCCAGTCTCCAGGGAAGCTGGGGGCTGCTCTTGGCTCTGCCTCTGCCCAAAAACGTCATGCCACCCGTGTGGGGCTCCGCCTTGGGATCCAAGAGATGCATTCTTTTCTTTTCCCTATATACTTCGCATATGCTTAGGGCTAAGTTTTGCCATTGTGCAAGTATGTGCATAAAGTAGCTTTAGCTGAAGAACAGGCCAGAGGATACTGGAAAAATAAAAGCATTGATTGAGTAAGAATGCCCAGCTTGATTTCTTAGCCACCCTTCCTCTCTTTCTTCCCCGTTTTTGCACAAATTCCAGGCTTGCTGGGAAATACGAATATTATTGAATGTTGGAGAAACTGGTATAAAGTGGTAGCACTGATGGCCATGATTTAAAAGAGCTTCTGGGGAGGACTGATTGCACAGGTTGATTATGCAAAAGGCTTGAATAAGAAACAATCAAGAGATCATTATTAACTGCAAGAAGTTGCACAGCCTAACTACTAGCAAGGGAGAAATATTAGTTTTCATAATAGAGAAGAATGTAAGAGGGAATAGAAGGACAAAAATAAGAAAAAAGTTATATAGAGTGATGATCTAGGGAAAAATCAGTGAGTTTACCACAGTCTTAGATAACAGAATGATCTCTAAACTGTGCTAGTAGCCGGCTTTGTGTTCATGAGTGTAAAGGTAGCATTTACAAACTTTGCGCTGATGGAAAAAGAGAGACAAACTTTTAACGACGTGAAAAGATGGTATAAATTGGCCTTTTCTAATTTTCTAATTTGCATGTTTTAGTAACAGATATTGGAAGGTATTATTTGTGGCAGAATCCACTCTGTCAAATTTAGACATTTATCGTCTGCCTGCATTTCAAGTTCTCAGCAAAGATGTCCTACTAAAAGTGAGTAATTTCCCTGTGCAACCATCAAAGGGAGATCCTGTCTGCAAATTTAAGAACTCCTCACACTGACCATGTGAAAACTTGCAGATCAGCATGGTTTTGTGGTGCAGAAGAAAGCTCTACACACCTGGCAGTTATGGGGAAGGTGTAGAAATGGGGATTTGACACAACTGAATAGACCCCAGGTGCATACCCAGTTTACATGCTTAGACATGTCCCTCTGGGTTTAGTCCAGCAAGGGAAGTGCAAGGGAAGTCCTGCTCCTGGGGAAGAGCAACCCCAGGCACCAGCATATGCTGGGGCCACCGGGCTGGAAAGCAGCTGGAGGTCCTGGTCAACACCAAGTTGGCCATGAGTCAGCAACGTGGGCCTGCTGCAGAGAAGGCTGATGGTATCCTGGGCTGCAATAGAAGTTGCCAGTGCTGCCAGCAGGTCGAGGGAGGTGATGCTGCCCCTCTGCTCAGCATTGGTGAGGCCACACCTGGAGTGCTGCATCTGGTTCTGCGCTCCTCAGTAAGAGAAAAGTGGACATGCTGAGTTCTGGGCCACAGAGATGCAGAGATAATTGAGAGACTGAAGCACACACACAAGTTTCCCTCTGAACATCAAGAAACAGTTTTTCACTGTGAGGGTGACCAAGCACTGCCACAAGTTGCCCAGGGATGCTGGTGTTCATCCTTGGAGACAATAAAAAGCTGTCCAGACATGGTTCTGGGCAATGATCAGTAGGTGGCCCTGCTTGAGCAGGGGGGTTAGATCAGAGATCCCTGATCCAACCCTGCTTTCCAGAGATCCCTGCCAACCTCAGCCTGTTGGTGATGCCGTGATTTTGTGAAAGTCATTACTGTTTCGAGCTGGACGCTGGTCAGATTATTTTGTGTTAGTACTGGTTTGGTTTTAAACCTTTAACTTGAAAAATGTCAACAAAGAAGAGAAGAGAAGAGAAGAGAAGAGAAGAGAAGAGAAGAGAAGAGAAGAGAAGAGAAGAGAAGAGAAGAGAAGAGAAGAGAGAAGAGAGAAGAGAGAAGAGAGAAGAGAGAAGAGAGAAGAGAGAAGAGAGAAGAGAGAAGAGAGAACAGGAAGAGATATTGCTCATTCCTTCATTAAACTTCCCCTCTTCTCCTCCTTGCTCTACCAAAAGTTTCACTCTGCCTGGGAAACGTATTTACTAGGACTTCAAAACAACATTTTTTAGTGTTATTAACTTACTGTCAGAGATAATTTAAGGGTCTGTGCTTGAATTCAGTTTGAGTCTCTGCCTTAAGAGGGCATCTTGGATGTCAGGAGTGGCAGGAAGTATCACAGACCCTTAATCAGCTTGCAACTTTATCTACATGATCACTTCCCTCTTGCACCCAGGTAAGATGCTGAAAGAGGTCATACACAACATGAAACACTGCCACTTGCCTGGAAGGGTAGATCTCTGCTGGCTGTAAATCAGCTTGAGATCCAGAGGTATTAGAAAGCTGGTCAATAGCCTTCACAATATAGGTCTTTTTGAGTGACTTATGAGTTAGCAGATCCTACTTAAAATCGTAGTATGAAAAAATTCGCATATGTGAAGAAAAGCCTCCTCTCCCTAAGCATGCACACACACTCTCTCCAACTCATATTTTTGAGTTATGGCTCTGTCTGCAGACACTGCACAGACCGTTGTAACCTTGGGGCTGTGCGCTGGCATGGAGATCTGGATCTGCTCAAGCTCATCTGAATAATTTCTAGAGGAGTCAACTGGACCTTCTCAAAATACAGCTTCTCCAGGGTGAAGGCTTTGAATGGGAGGCTAATCGCTAATGTGTGTGTTTTTGTAGCTGAAACTTTTCCCATTGCACTTGTGTGTTAGAAGCTGGAATTTGGCTTCCTGTCTGCCTAGTTTCTGCCTGAAGCAAAATTTTTATGGCTGAGCTGTGAACCCCTTAGTGGAGACGGTTGTAAAAGAAAAGCTTACAGCCTTTTTGACTAATTGTGGCCTTACCAATGATTGCCATAATTTTTTTGAAATTATTTTTAAAATGTTTGTCCCCTCTGATCTCTCTCCATGTCCCTGAGTGAGCTGGAGCTGAAGTGTGAGAATAAGGTACAGGGGTAAAAAATATGAAAAAAAAAAATGCTGGGAAAAGATTTTACAACTTTCACAGCTTCCCACTCACCTCCCCAGACTTTGAATTAAACCCTCACAGACCAGTCAGAAAGGAAAGGGATGGAGAGGTCACTGAGATGCTAATGCTCCTTTTCCCAATGGAAAAGTAATCTTATATGTAAAACAAAATAATTCTCAATCCCATTACAACCAGCAGCTCATTTTTAAAATTCATTAGTCATAAAAAAGATATATTTATCTCTGTGAATAAAAAAATCCCATAATTTAATCACCTGTGAGAATGCCAGAATGTAGGTTTCTTGAGACTGCACTTGGATCTGCAATTTCATAACTATTTTCTGATGAATTTTTCCTGTTCCTGAAGAAGGATAACCACCTTTTTCATGTGTGCTACATAGCTGCTGCATTGTTCCTTATAAAAATCCAGGGAGCACTTTATGCCTCTTATGTCTGTAATATCTTACCTGACCTCTTTTGTGATCTTTCTGGTACCTGAGCAGTTTCTTGAGCAATAAGCAATAAGAAGACATGGCAGGAGAGGGTCTGTTATTTATTAAACTGTTGATAACTTCTGAAAGACTGAACTCCATAATGTCTGTCATGTAGTTTAAAACAATAGGATTCAATCCACTGGGGTAAGATCTAAAATATTAGGAAAAAGTATTTTAATACAAATGATGCGACCAGGTACAATGTCAGAATTTACAGTAAGCAGATAATACACTTCTTGTGGTGCAGCTGGAGTTGGCTAAGTTGATTTTACAGGCAAATTATGACACACAGTTGTGCAATAATCTTCTTGTCTGGCTACGCTGACTTCACTGCTGGGCTGAGGCTCTGTTACTGCATCATTAAACATCCTATTGTTGATATAATTGATTACTCTGAAAGGACACCCACCAGGATTAAGCATGAAAAATTAAAATATGGAAAACAGAATTTTCTCATTTTAATCAAGTATGTGTATTTCAGTTCTCAGTACAGTAGCCTCAAATGGATTAAAAGGGAGATAGTGTGTTTGCATGTACATAAGAAGACAGAAAAGTAGCAAAGGCAGGAAAATCTTGAAGGACAAAAGAGAACTAATGAAAGTACAATAGGATTCTAATTTTTATATAAATCAGATTGTGAAATAAAACATGTTTTGTTATAAAGATAATTGTTTTACACATGGGCTTCTGTGAGTAGTAAAGTCTAGCAAAGGCATTATAGAAATCATCTTTAGATTATGAGACTCCTGAGACATTTTTTCAAACTTCAGTATGAATGAGAACAGACATGTGAGGGAAGGAAGGAGGGCAAAGGCAGGAGCAGTGGGCAATTCTCACAGTAACTGCACATAGATTTATAACAGTTCTGGCTGTGACTGGCAGTGGATCACCATGGTAGGAAAACCTGCTAAGAGTCCTCTAGACACCACTGCAGATGGTGCAGATTACACAGGCCAAATTATTCTCTTTGTCAATTAGTGTGAAATACTGACCTTTACAGAACAGTTTGGGAATAAAAGATGTGACCCATTAGTAGCTACTTTCAGCAGTGAGTATGATGTAAAAGGTCCATCACCAAATTTAGGCATTTAAATACTTGCAAAGTATGCTTTGCAGCCTCCCAATATGAAAGACGAATAACATCTTGAAAGTTGACAACATTTATGTGAAGTGTTATATTGCACATATCTATTTCAAACTCTTATAATAGTCTTAAACCACAAAGTTTTGCTAAGAAAAAATGGAGACTAGTTAAAACCAGTTATAAAGATGGATGAGGATAAAAATTATTAGAATAACAAGAACTTTGGTGTAATATAAAAGTATTTCCTCGGGTGGCATGTGAGACCTAGTTTTGTAGGAAAGGATGAGAAGCACACTGAAATTAGTGGCAGCTGTGAAACATGTTAAGAACAAAATTATTGATACAATGGATATAAACATTTCTATAAGGATACTTCCTCTTAAATAAAATTTCCCCACAGTTAGAAGTGTTGATGTGGTGTTTTCTGAAGTAAAACTGTCATTTTGAAACAGCACATAATAGACAACAAAAATCTTCTCAAACAAACAAACAAACAAACAAACAAACAAACAAACAAACAAACAAACAATCCTAAAAACACTTCCCTCCCAAATCCCCAGTCCTGAAATCCCAAGGTAGAAGACAGATGTCAAAACTGTTACCTGTTCTCATAGGCAGCAGTGTTCAGGATTTTCCTGGTGAAACCTTCATTCAACCATTTGTCTTTTATTGCTTCTTTGACTCCAGGCCTCTTAGCAGGGTCGGGCTCAAGCAGAGACTGCATGAAGTGTACAGCTCCTGTGCAGTATTCCAATAAAATGGCTTGTTTGCAGTAATAGTTCACTATCTGACCACTGCATATTTTTCCTGTTTGAGAAATGGGGCACTTGCCCTGCTTATCCACGTTGTAAGAGCCTCAGCTAAAATTCAGTCTCTAGGGCTTTTCTTTGAGTCTGCTGTGGTCCCGTAGGGTGACCCTTTTCCCCCAAGAACAGCATGGGCAGCAGTGGCCAAACCATGCTGGGATGCCTGCTAGGGACCTTTGGATGCTGCTGTAGATACAGCACTGGAACCCAGTTCCTAATTTTCTTGATTTATCCCAGTGAATGCAGCCAATGACATCAGCAGTAATCTCAGCATTGTGCTCACCCTGCATTTGATCAGGCCTCTGAGAAGGGGCACTTCTGTGCCAGCTGACTACACAGGAGTTATGTTTATCACCCAAAGAAGCCAATTGCATGGATGAAACTCTCTGTAATGAGGGATGGACTCCTGTGCTCACACAAGGTGTTGTGCTTTGGCTCCCTGGAGTTGGGGCAGAGATAGCTGAAACATTCCTGTATGTCAATCACTCAGCTCCAACATTGCAGAAAGTCCCTCTCTTTTTTTTTTTTTTTTCCTTCTTGGGAAAACTTTACTGAGTTCTTCCATATTCCTTGGGGAAGTTTTGAAATGAACAAATGGCAAGTGAGCATTAAACTGGGAACATACTGCTCCTTTCACTTGTAATCTTCTTCAGAAGAATTTAGATCTAAAGTATGCAGTGCCAGCTCATTACTGCTCTCTTACTGAATTCCCAGTGGGCAAGAAAACAATGGAGTTATCCACAATCTTCCACTAACTGTGTGGGCTTTGTAGAAAAGCAGAGATAATGCCTTTATTAGTAGAAGCTATAACAGTAACATAAATAAGAAAAATAAGAAATATAGTAACTGTAGCTATGGAAGGATTCTACAGAAATGAAGCTGCTATCTGGCAACTGATCTCCAAAGAAAGAGAAATGAGAGACTAATGCACAGACATTCTTGACAGCTATGGTAGATATCCTTATTCCATTTACTAGGGGAGAGAAAGAAATTGAATCATCACATTATCTTAATACTCCAGACTAGATCCAGCTAGCTTGGTCTGGAACTGTCTGCTGCTTCCCAGTGCTTGGCTGCAGGCAGCCACTGAAGCTAATCCTGGTTCCTAGGATCGTTCTTGCCTAACATTATAGCCACACTGCTCAAAACCATGGGGAGATCCGAACTCTCGCTGGTAGACAGCTGGGCAAAACGTGTCTCATTCTGCTCTGCTTCCCTACCTGGTCAGTGAAGATTACAGCTGTGAGAAGGGGCCTAAGCCTGTGATGGTCAACAGAGAGGATGCTACACCAGGTGGAGAGAAAATAGGGATTAAAGCCAGAGGTGTATAAGAATCATTGTAAAGCAGCAGAATTTTGAACTCTGAGGGAGTAAACCTTGCACTGCTGACTGAGAGCATATGCACACCAATGTGAATTCTGGGGTTTAGAGCCATGGACTGTAATTCAGGCTAGAATTTTTGAGACTATCTTTCTCAGTTGTCCCAAAAATACTTCATTGACTGTACCTCATTAAAGATTGTCAGTAAAATTAATTGAAAAATGCTACATTTCATTTTTTCTCATTAAAAATATGAACAGATTCTTCACAAAAATACCCCTCCCATGTCTTTAATAATCTCAGTGTTGTAGGGTCTGTCAGTAGGCAAAAGATAATGTCTTCAGGAAAAAATATCTAAGGTTTAACTTATTTGTGGGAAAAACAGGAAAGAATGCCTGGGTGTGACACACAGCATGGGACATACTAAACATGGCAGTGTTCTCATTTATTCTCATTTATTGCAGAGCTGGTTCACTTATGTAAAAGCAATGTACATTTTATTCCCCCTGTAAATAAGAACCAAGAATAATGGTCTTTTGAAAAGACAACAATGTTATTTTTCTTGTTGCCTGAGATAGAGTGAAATTGCCACAGCCGCAAAAAAATTATTTCTAAATGCAAACAAAGAAATTGGAAAAGGTACATCTTAATTTCCAGAAGACTCTGTTATTTCTAAATTCACATAATTACATGGGTTAAAACTTTTTTGTATTGGTATTCTTTATAAAAACTGAAATGCTTTACCAGGGGAAATATCTGATGGAATTGGGCTGATTTCTCCAATTAACATCTTTTGATGCAGTTGCTTGATATTAAAAGGTTCCACCGTGAAGGGTAATGTGCCAGTTAGCATAGCAAACATGCTCACACCTCTGTCAAAAGACAAGATAAACATCAGAGCTCCATATAATGCTAATAAACACTTATTTAAAAATTCTCACAAAGCTATGAGTCAGTTTTCAGAGAGTTGCCTTCAGCATCACAAATGAGGTTACAAATTACCTCTAGGCAGAAATTTGTACTGACTACACATCTTACGCCTCTTTTTTCTTTGCATAAATGCCATTTTATCTAGAAAATAATCTTGTGGGAAGTGTGCATAAAACAGAGTGTACAGTGAGTGACGGGAAAGCCTGCAGTGTTGAAAGTGGAGACCTGCTGTTTATTTTAAAAATAAGCTAATTGGAGTGACAGTGTAATGTATCCAGTCCATCAGAATAAAGCATTTTGGTTTGGAGGCTGAGTGACAACACGGAACTGGGACTGATGCAATAGATCTTGCTCCAAATAGTAATTCAGTTCTCTTGCTTTGCTCAGATTGCTAAATTAGGTGTGACTTATGCCTAGAAGGCTTTCATTTGGTAACAGCTTGCTGTTGGCTAAAGACTTAAAACTTTAACTCTTGCAAAAGACTAACAGTCTGCTAGCAGTAATCAGCAAGCTTTGTGAAGGTTTGCCATTCAGTCTGGAAAAGTACCAACATTTGGAAAACTTAGCTGTCCTGAGTTTGTGAACAGAGAGGCTTCCTTGAACACTCTCCATGGTACTTTGTCGCTCTGATTTTCAGCCTTCTGATGTTTTCATTCTTGTGATGGAGTTTCTCACACAGCTTTTTGTAAACATGCACATGTTTTTCTAACTGTCTTTTTGTTTTTCATTCTTTCTCCTGAGAGGAGAAAGGTTTCATGGACTTTGTCATTGACCAGTGGGGTTGGAGAGGATGTAACTTCACCTTCCAATTGACGGTCGTTCCCAAAACTCCATATAATGCGAAAACCAAAATAAAGTTTGTTTCTTCTTTGCCTTCGCTCAGCTGTGTCTCTGTGTTTCACGCTAGTGCGACAGTATTTCCTTTCTCCAGCTGAACTGCACCACCACGACAGCACTGTTCTTCACCATAGAATGAATCACTGAACCATAGAATGCCCTGGGTTGGAAGGAATCTTAAAGATCATGCAGTTCCAATCCCTCTGCTGAGGGCAGTGACACCTTTCTCTAGACCAGGTTGCTCATACCTCCCTCCAACTGTCCTTTACTATTTCTCTACTGAGCTCAGCAGAGATAATAATTTTAGGAATTCAGGCAATTCTAATTTAATTGACTTGTTGGTACACTAATGCAGGTGATATCTGTGAGACAAATCTGTGATGTGCTTAACTATGATTTTTATTAATGTGTTCAAACAACTGAAAAACATGAGATGGAGCTGCCATCTCAGTTAAACCTCTTTTTAAATGATACACAGAGTTACAGCTAGTAAACACTAACACACTTGGTAGTTGCTTGTAGATGGAATCTGATGGCATGTTAAATGTGAAAGTTTATTAGCCATAATAACCTGCTTCTCCTCTGTCCTATTGAACTATCTGGATTTGTTTGAATACAGCAGCTGTTTCCTCAGTTCAGCTGTTGCATGAAAGCCAATCACCTTGCAGCCCTCAAAGAACATTTAAAATCTTCTGCACAAAAGTCATGATTAGGCAAACAGGCACTGCAGTTCACTGATGCATCTCAGGAGCCTTGGCTGTACTGCAGTTGGATCTGGTTGGGTTTGTGAGTGTGCTTTTGACTGACTGGCTTTCTGGTTCCTGTTGTAATGACTCCTTGTCAGTTCTGCTGCATGAAGTCAGGCTTTCTGCACTACACTGAAATATTTTGATTCTAGAGCCCCATCAGTTTATAGTCCTTTACCTATTTTGTGACAGTAGAAGTAAGTTATCTTTTCAACTAATATTTTTGTCCATCAGAATTGCCTTTCTCAGAATGATAATGTGAACAATTCCGATTTAAATTTTAAATATGCTTTATGCCTGAAGTGCAGACTGTCTGTGTTAAACACCAAGGGCCATATAGACATTTTATATAGACCTTTACCTGTTATTTGCTGTTTATTAATAGAGTAAGCTCAGTAAATGGTTCTAAGGTTATTGCTTTGCCCTCATTCAGGTATCTGAAATGTGAAATCAGTATTATCCTATTTAAGTACTGACAGCATCCTCTAGACCTGATTAATCTGTGCTATGTTTACATAAATTCAGAGTAGCACTCTTGAAAATCAGACATACATTAAAGTAGTTTGGTAGCGTGTGTTCCTTCGTCCTTAACTTTGTGTTCCATTCATACCCTGTAAATTTAGAAGAAGCTGAGATATAGGAATCATGGTTAGGTAAAACCCCAAACATACAGTATGTTTGCCAGAGCAGGTCTTGAGAGGAATAATATACTTTATACATGTATATAAATCCTTTTTACCTTTTGAGTGCAAAGGAAAACTAATCTTCTGTTTTAGGCACCTGAACCAGATGTGTGTATGTAGGTACCAGCAACCCTGTAGAGCAAATTAAAACACTTTGTCCTTTGTGAACACACAGTTTAGTCTTTACTGTCCTTTACACAGCTCTCTTTACTGAGAACTGCTCAAGGAGACTCCATACCCTTGCAGTGTGACATCCCAGTTCAGAGCAGCTGTGTACGTCCAGTCCTTCCTTTCCTTTTTCTGCAGGTGTCCTGAATGAAGTGGTTTAGATCAAATGAAGCATTGTGTGTTAAACACAATCATGGAATGGTTTGAGTTGGAAGTGACCTTAAACATCACCTCATTCCAACCCCCTGCCATGGGTAGGGACACTTCCCACTAGACCAGGTTGCCCAAGACCCCATCCAGCTTGGCCTTGAACAGCTTCCAGGGATGGGGCATCCAAAGCTTCTTTAGACAACCTGTTCCAGAAGCATAACATTACATCCTTTAAATCAATATGCTTGTGGGGTGGGATGGGAGGGGGCATTTCTAAACCAAAAAGTGCTATTAATCTTAGAAGCATTCTGAGCTGTTTGAAATCCATGGGATTTTATCACTGGCTTCAATAGCTGGATTTTTATTCTAACACTTGTTAGTCAGGATACTGCAAGGAATTATGGTTATAATTGTAAATAAGTGGGAGGAGTCTGGATGAAGGTGCATTTGATGAGCCAATTTTTCTTTCATCTTAATGCTCTAGGCAAAGATTTAGTTTAGTGTATATTACTCATGCTCATTTGCCATGCCCTGAATCATACCTGCTAGAAATTAGCTAAAAAAATGTCTCCTAGGTGGAGACCCAGACACCTGTTACTATCAAAAAGCTGAAGAGAAGTTGATACACTGGCACATATAGAAATATACAAATATATTTGTGTA
>VXAX01006842.1:0-19187 GCA_013399835.1 Leptocoma aspasia
GAGAGGAGAGGAGAATCTACAACAGTCATCTGATTCAACTGCCTGACTTCAAGGCTGACCAAAACTTACAGCATGACATTAAGGGCACTCTCCAAAAGCCTCTTAAACACTAACAGGCATGAAGTATTGTCCACCTCTACAGGAGATCTTGCAAGGTTTCCCCACACTCTGAGTAAAGAAAGGTCTCCTCACATCAAGTCCAAACTTCATTGGATGGATGCAGCTTTGACCCATTCCCACATGTCCTGGCACCAGGTACCGAGAAGAAGAGCTCAGCACCTCCCTCTCCACATAATTTTCTCAGGGAACTGTGAGGTCATCCCTCAGCCTCTTCCTCTCCAAACCAGACAAGTCCTGAGTCCTCAGCCACTCCTCAGAGGACATGCCAGAATCAGAATCAGACAGAATCAGAATGAAACTAGTTGCTGTTGAGTTGATTTGGCCCTTCTGTGAAACTTTCTCCTCCAAGAGATGCATGCTGGTATGGAACTGTGTGCTTATCTGTAAGCGGATATCTGTTAGATAATCCCCACTCTGAAACTCTCTTTTCAGGCACAGTAAGAATGGTAAACTGTCCCCATAGACGGGTTGTTTAGATCTTCAGTTTTCAAACTTCTTCTTCTATCCCGTGTCCCACTGTGGTTATGACTGGATTTAGGGCATTTACCTTGTTTTGGGAGCAGCTCTTCCACTCACAGAAGGACCAGAGAACTGCCTGCTCAGAACAAGAGCAGCATGAGACTGATTGTTGAAAGGAAAACATATTTTGCCAGCAGACATCTCTTGTAGGCCAGACAGAAGATAACTATTGTTAACTAGGGAATGTATTCAAGATTAGAACTGAAGCCATACCAATAATTTATTTTGAAGTTTAATAGCTGAGCCCAAACTCTTTCCCAAGTTCATGTTTACTCTCTCACTGACTCAGAAAGGGAATTCTCATGTAAGTCTTTAATCTTCCAGAATAATACTTTAGTCCTCTCATGGGCTATACTGTATTCATAAATATTATTTTCTCTTCCTTTTCTGCTCTTCCATTATGCAGCAAACAGATATATATTCATTTAGAGAGAGCATGGAGCTGGCTGTTCATGAGGAATCTGCTTGGAAGCAAGAAATACAAGTCCAAAATCCTGCTCTAAAAAAGAACTCAACCTTAGATGCCAAGCTCCTGAGGCTTTACGGCCTCAGCATTTCATTTTCTTTCAGCATTTCACTTGAGGAGCACTAGACTCCTATAGTTTACTGGTGAAACCCCCTAGGAGGATAAATGTTAAACCTATTGCTGGTGTACTTCAATTCACTCTACAGGGCTTACTGCTCAGCTGGACAGGGCTGTAAGGCTGAGAAGATAACGAAAGTAAAAGTAATTTTTAGAGGGAAATTTTAAATGAGTATTTCTAGGTATCCATTCTCTACACCCTGACCCCGGCATGAGGATTTTTAATAAGAAAGCACAGAAGTATACCAAGGATGCTGAAGAGACAACTTCATTTTGGTCACTGAAGAAGAATGAGGGCTTTGAAAGTTCAAATGCTTTCTATGTAATTCTTCTTTGTTCCCGTTGAAAGGAGCTATGCAAAGAGCTGAGGAATGCAAAATTCAGTGGAAAGCAGATCAACAGAATGAGGCTGTTGAATTCAAATCTATAAAATATTTTCTGCTGAACCTGCAGATAGGGTATATTCAGGGAGGACTATTTTATTTGTGTAAATTGAAAAAACATTTCAGGAGAGTAGATGATCCACCTCATAAGGTGTCACCTGATAAGTTTTGGTGTTAATAATATATGTCATTATAAATAATTTAAACACAGGATGGAAAATAAAAGTAAACCTACTGCAATGAATAAATGATCTATAATTCCTCAAGTTTGTGGAAGGTAGTTTCTTGTTCCAAATACTCAGTGAGAAAACACAGAAAGATGCCCTCTATAAACTCTATAAATTTTTTTATGAGTAGAGATGGACTCATGGGAGATGCAATGGTAGGTGACCGTCTTAGCCACAATCATCCCAAGATGGTTGAATTTAGAGCTTTTGGTGTGATAAGAAAAAAGGTCAGCAGAATTACTGTCTTGGATTTCAAGAGGGCAAACTTGAAGTTGGTCCGAGAACCAATTAGCATTGTCCCCTGGGAATCTGCTTTTGCAGGCTGAGATGTTCATGTGGGTGGGCAATTTTGAAGAATTACCTTTTAACAGCATAGGATCAGACAATCCTGTTGTGTCCTAAGTCAAGAAAGTGTGTCAGAAGACCAGCTTGACTGAACAGGGATCTCCTCTTGGAAGTCAGGAGGAAATATGAATTGTATTATCTTTGTAAGTGAGGTCAGGCTTTGCAGAAAGATCACAGGTGGTCAATGCTCTTTGTGTGCCAGTGTTTAAGTGGCATTTGGACAATGCACTTAACATTTGGTCATCCTTGAAGTGGTCAGATTATTTTTGTAGGCCCTTTTCCAGGCAAACTATTCCTTCTGCACCTCCCGTCTTTTCTTCTTCCCCTCTCTGATTTCCCTACCAGTATGTGCTGAGGTAATCTCTGATAACATTTCCTCCCAGCCCTGCACTACCAGAAGGGATTGAGTAGCCATACCCATGCCCAGCCTAAGCATTGGCTCTGTCACCTCATGTGATAAAGGTATGCACCTTCTGACGGGGTTGGGAGCTGTGGATCATCTTGAGATCATTTGACCATCTGCACAAATTTGCAAACACATTGTGGAGTGCAGTTTTTGAAAGTCGTCTATGCTTGTCCAATTTCTCTAGGTTTCCTCAGGATGAAAAAACCCCACACCTCAAGCAGGACATGCTCCTGAACTGAATGCTTAAAAATGTTTCTGGAAGTGAGCAACACCTGTTTATTACCCATAGAATTTTTTTTTCTCTTCTCATACTCATTTTTAGAAATGAGCTGTTTCCCAGGGAAAAACATACTAAATGACAACACCCAGAACAGCAGCACTCCCTCAGAGGGAAGGTCCATCTGGCCCAATACTCTGCCTCCAAAATGAACAATCAGCAGTCTCTTAAACTGAGAATAATAGTGCAAGTCTACTTCTGTCAGGGTTCTGGGGATGGGGTGTCTCCCTCCCTTGGGACGCCCACTTTCCATCTCTTGCCAAGAGCCCAGGGATTGTGTCCCAGCTCAGCCTGGGACCTTCAGTCCCTGCCTGAGCCCTGCTGTGGCTGTCCCCGTCTCTGCCCTTGTCTCCAGGGTGGGCCATGGACCTGCACTGCAGAGAGCTGCTCTCCGGAGCAGAACTCTCAGACCTGGGTCATAGCTTGTCATGCAGAACTCTGGGAATAACATAACTGTCCTTTCTGTTCCATTCTATGCCCAGCACTCACCATGAGTCAAATAACAATGAGCCTGTTTCTTGCTTGAAACCAGGGGGTTTTCAGCTCCAGAAAAACACTTTAAAGGACATAGAGAGCTTACAAAGTAGAAACGAGATTTTATTTTAATTTTCTGGATTTGTTTCAGAGGTCCACATTGAAGGGGAGGAAGCTTTGTAGACTCCCAGGGTAAGCCCCCAGGGTGGGTCCTTGGGCCAGAAAGGTTGACCATTTTCAGACCTATGATATTTGGCTCCACACCCAAAAGTACAGCCAGGCAAAGAATAATTCTTCCAAATGGGGAAAATACCCCACTGTTGCTCTCGTTTTCACATCCTCTTGTCCCACTGAAACCAAAGTGTTCGAATCCTCTATTAAACACACCCATTGGCCGTGGTTTTACAGGATACTAAACATGTTTCAGCCATGGGTCAAAACTTTCACAGCTTATGACTTCAATCTTTCTGAGAGATATTTGGTTACCTTGATTAGTGCAAAGAAGTTAAAATATTTTCTAAAGCCCTAGAAAGTCTTTTTTCTTCAGGATTTAGTATTTTGAGTCATGAAAAGCAAGGAAGGTACTATTTTGTGACATTTTATAAGTTAGCACCAAAATTCATCTGAATGTTCAGACTATGTAAATAAGGGTACTTACACCCTATACATTCACTGTTTGATGTCTGGAGCTTTGGAGAGATGTAGAAAGCATGCAGGATTTCCTCACCATTCCTTACAATGCGGTAAGAGAAATTTGCTATTAAACCACTTATAGTGAGGTCTTCTTGGAAAGAAGTACAGGATTGTTGTTTTTTCTTGACCAATTTTTTCTTTGCACTTTGGTGGCTATTTTTCCTCCTTTACATCCTTGATATATTTGAAAGAGTCCATCCATTCCATTCCATTCCATTCCATTCCATTCCATTCCATTCCATTCCATTCCATCTAGAATTACAGTACTCCAAAAGTATGTATTGTGTTTATGATGCAATTACTTTCCTTTAATCTACTCTGCAATTTTCTAATGTATTTTGCACACAATGTAATGTCACTCTTAAAACAGCAATTATTGTGCGTTACTAATTAAGCCCATTTAGCTACTGTAAGAGTCATACTAGAAATGTGCCATTTTCCTCCCCAGCTCTCTCTGAAATGTTTCTTGAATTCTTTGTTTTAGGTGACTATTTACTTTCATATGCTATTCCTTCAAACATGTGCCAATTTGTGGTTGTTAACCACTTTCTTTAACCTTAGGTAAGTATCAAATTGCATATTTTTATGTGTCCAGAATATACGATGAATGATTTACATTTCATTGCAAATTTTTTTTTCATTATATTCATTTAAATGGTTCATATGAAAATTCTACACATGAATCTTGTTAGGATTTTTTCATTAAATCCATGTCAATTATTCCTTAACAACATATATGAAATAATAAACAATTGCTTGCTGTATTTTCTAAGGGAGATTTAGAAAGCTGCAGTCCTGATTCTGCAAAAGGTTAGCATACAGCCAGATTTTAACACTTAGATATGCACAGTATTCTACTGAAGGAGCTCCTTAAAGAGAAAGCATATGTTGTTTTCTACATATAGATGGAATTTAGAGTAATTAAAGGAATTCACTGCACCGTCTATTTTTATGTTTACATTGTTTCCATGAGGTATAGTTGCAAGAATATGGTACCTGGCTTAGGCATACAACCACCATTGTTTTGCTATTCCATTCCAAGTTACGCTAAATAGTTTTGGTATTTGGCCCTTTGGCACAAATATATCTCAACCAGACAAGACCTGGGATTGTTCCAAATGCCTTTGTTCCACTCATGGATAGGGAAAGAAACAAGATTTCTAAGCTTTCTACTCCTCTCCTGCAGACATAAATGAGCTTTTAGTGCTGCAAATACTGGCAGAGGGTTTTTCTGTGGGCCTTGGTTTTGGACCTTTCCCAACTGAAGGTAAGACAAACTTGCAGTATAAGGGTTGTACTAAGAATTCACCTCCAGAACTCCAACACCAAAACTAGAGAAGGATTTTTATTGGTAATTCTTGATGAATTTGGGGCACATGGGAGGAAATTGCAAACAATTTCCCCTCACTTTTCAGGATTTGACCAATGTGCCATCTGCTTGATTATTTTTATATCAGTATAGTATTTTCCTTCTCTGTTTCATTTTAATGACTAATAGTTTCTTTCATAACCAGATAAAGAGATTGTTGTAGTTGAATAGCATCTCCTTTGAATGTATTGCCAATGCAGCATTTTCTTATTAATATTTTGTTCAGTGCTCCTCATTATAACATTTTGTTTTGCTTAACAAAAAAGACAATAATAAATTTTCCATCAGGAGAAATCTTTTGGTAAGTGCCAAAACCATTTGTTTGCCCACAGCTGGGATGTGTTATAGTTTAGCCTTCAGAGGTGCCATGCCAGCAGTTTCCTATGGAGACCTGGAATAGCTCATGTATATTATGCGCTGAGTATGCCATTTACACATGGAAATTAATTGCTCATTCTCCCAACTAAAAAAAAAAAAAAAAAAAAAAAAATAGGTCTTGATTGGTCCTTTTCCAGATGAACTCAAAAAGCAAGAAAGCAAAATACTGAGAATTTCCATGGTACATGAGTGCCTGAAATCACGTTGTAGTTGAGGCTGTAGTACAAGGTGTTGGCAAGCTCAAATACTCTAAGGAATGAAAAACAAACACGAAGGTAAGATTGTGTGTCCCAGTATGACCATCATGGTCATGTTTAGAACCCCAAGAACAATGTATTTTCATTCTGTTTGATAAACTGTTCTCTGCTTGACATAAAAGTGGCTTTGTTTCTTTTCTGGCTTCTTTTTATCCCATTTGGAATCAAAGCAATAAATTTGTTTTATTTTTATACTGAATATTAGGTTGTTTTGTGATTGCATCCAATGTAAAACTTGGTGCTTTGGCTCCAACATAATTTCAGCAAATAGATATTTTTAATCTTACTACAAATGCAATTCTTTAGAAAAGCTATCTGGCCCACCCTAGGCCTGATGTGCCAAATTCGGAGTGTGACAGAGTTGTGTTTGAAAGATGAGTGAGTGTTTGCAGTCCTCTTGGAATTTCATCATCTGCAGTTCCTGCCAATATCCTCTTTTCCGATTATTTTGATACTGATATAGCTGAGAAAAACAAAATAAAAAGTATGATTTAGAGTCATACATTCATAAAACGGGCTGGGTTGGAAGGGACCTTAAAGATCACTCAGTTACAGCCCTCCTGCCATGGGCCGGGACACCTTCCACTAAACCATGTTGCTCAGAGCCCCATCCAACCAGAAATGGAACACTTCCAGCGATGGGGCATCCACAGCTTCTCTGGGCATATTTACAGTTGTGCTTCAGAAAAACCAAACCCCCTTGTTCATTTGATAATCAGTAGCATTGGGACTCTTGACTGTCTTCTGTGCATTTGTAAGTCTACAACTTAAATAAGAGCGAGATCTCTTTCCTTAAAGTATGTGCCCTGTAAACAAAAAGATTTCCTTTTTATCAGTTTTTGGGAGTTCAAGAACATTGTACATTCTGTGGTCCCAAGCATAGTTTTATTTTGTGACTCCTCCATCAGTTCATTATTCTGTTTACAAGATACTGTATTTGAATGGAGTAACTATCTTGTAGTTAAGGTAAATCAGGGATCCCTTAAATTCTCATGTATTGAGTGATTTTTCAGGCATATAATTTTTCAAAAGACATTAATTGATCACATCGCTATAATTTACTTATCGTGAAGAAGGATTTTCCTTGGAATCCACAGCATCTGAACATCTGTGCTCCTGGTCAGTGGCATTAGAGTGAAGATGGTGAGGAACTGAATTGAAGAGAGTAAAAAAATGTGGAAATAACTTATGCTGACCATCAGAGTTCTGCTTGTGGTCTGCTGCTGCTTTTCTCTTCTTTTAAAAGTAGCACCTGTGTATCTCCCGAGAATAAAATGGTGTGCTATTTGTTTTATTCTTTTGAAATAATGTGACAAGAATTAGTCTTCACAGCAAGACTGATATTCAGTACTTGCTATTTCCAAGAGAGCCCATAATCATAATTCCTGATGTGCAGCTAATGTAGCCAATTTGAAAATGATAGAAACAACAGAAAGAGTAGGGTCCCTGTTTTCAAGGTGTGATTTTTCACTCCTACAGATTGGAGAGGAACACATCTAGTCATTTTTGAAAACTAACTGGTCTTCTTATTTTGACTGCATATTTTTTAAGCAGCTCACATTAGGAAGATTTGATCTGAATTATTTTCTCTTTTAAATACCCAGTTATGTTAAGAACAACAGCCAAGAACAGGGAATAGTCAGCTCTGAGCTGTCCATGGTATAAAACTGCCTGACTACAGTACTTAATCTCACCAAGTAAATTAGGAAGTTTATATATTTTTTGAATGTTGTTCTCATCAAATGCTAAAAACAGAAGGCAACAGGAGTGCAGAAGATGAAATTGAAACTCAACAAGAAATGAGGAAATGCTCATCACTTTTTTTTAAAAGGATATTTATTACCTTACCTTTAACTTCAAAGAGACAAAAGGAAGAATCAGGACTGAGAGTAGCATGTTGTGCAAGGTTCAGTCACAGTAGGAATCTGGGGATCTTTTTTCTCCCTCATTCATTCTTGTAACCAAAGATTAGGTTCCATTACATTATTTGAGGGAAATAGAGTAATAGAGTAAGAAAATATTTGTTTATTTTATTTTTATTTATTCAAATACCAGTGAATAGTGATTTACACGTCAGAGTGAGGTGATGATCTTTTTGGCTATATTTGGCTATTTGGCTAAATGTTGCAACAATGTTAATGCAAACCCAGGATTTCTCTTTTTCTGCAGTTTTAGTAGTAATTTTCTGTTATTTATTCCAGATCATATAATTTTAGGAAAACCTCATTCAAAAACACTAGCGTTGGTTTTCCTCAGGAAAAATAACCCAACAAAACAGCAAAAAATTTGCATGAATTTGATTACAAAAGCATCAGCCCATGATATCTGTATTTTTTTTTTTTTTTTTTTTTGTTACCAATAGTGGTTTGAAACTCTTTGGTAGAAAATTAATGAAGAACAATGAAATTCCTTGGTTGGGTAAACATAATACCAATGAGAAGATGTCTTTAGTAGAGATTCTTACATATATACATTAAAGAATAAAATAAGAGTGCAGATTTCTGAGATGGAAGTTTAGAGAAATAATTGGAAGGGGACAAAACCCCCCAAACCTAACCCCATAAAATCAGCAGAAATTATGAAGAAATAGTTTAAGTACAGAGATTATGGGAGAAAACCTTGTCAACAATACCTGGGGACCAAGTTCTTCCATGCATGGACAAAAGTGCATATGCAATAATAAAAAATAAAAACAGCTTAAAACTTGTCAAATACTGTAATTTATAAAATGTTATCTAATTTGAAACATTTCTTGTGTTTACTAGGTACCGCTAGAATATATTAAAATAGTAAATGATAAATAGTTATGATACTATTCTATCCCCAACAGTAGAATTAACCTCATCACCCTGCTTGGACTGTTGGGTTTCCGGTATCATAGAAACAGGATTTGTGGAAATATTCAGAATACAGAATTTTCTTAAAAGTAAATGCTGCTAACTGGCAGTATTTTACTCATAGAAAGGATTGCTCTATCTGGACTAATTATAATACTCCTTATTGGAATTGTTCAGTGCTGAGTTCAGTTTCACAATGGAGGACAATAAGAATCGCAAATTATTTTATTGATGAAGAAACTCAAGTGGGGCAAGTGAAACCATTTGCCCTCATCTCAGAGCCAAAGCTAGTAAACCACTAAATTACCCACTGGAAATTTGCAAATTGTACTTAAAATCTCTCTGCAATGCTGGGGGGCAGTTGGAAGATTGCTATGGTATCAAAGAACTGTTTGACTGCCTTTGAAATACTTCTTGCAGCTTATAGAAAACTAGGAGCTAGGGGCACAGTTCTGGCTTTTCTCTTTCCTTCCTCTTGCTACACTGTATTAGCAAGCAATAATTAATCTTAAGAATTTCTTTTGTTGTTTTTAATGGCTGCAGTTCTCCAGAGAGCAGTGTACACAACTACGCGTCTATATAGTGACTGTGGGAAGGTATTAGTCCTTTCCATCTTGATTGAAGTAGGTAAATTCAGGGATATCTTTTACCAATTTGTGATTAGCAATTTATGATCAGTTATGATCCAAGCTATAGAGCACTTAGGAAGTGCTAATTTTTGTGTTCTGACTGGCTATATCTGAGTTTGTCAGATCTCTCTGTCCTTACAAACCTACTTGTTCAACTGTAAAAGCTCTGACAGATGCGATACTGCCAAGAATGGAAATTATCACAAAGAAAAAGAACACTTAGGGGAAATTCAATGCTCAAACCATCGTGGCCAGTAGTGTGGTACGGAGCTTGACTTATTGTTGAACACTTTTATGGAGCTTAACTAATGAAAGTAGTCCTTACCGGAAAATAAATCCTGCTTGTGAATTACTCTGGATAATTATAGGTATTTATTTGGCACCAGACCAATCAGATACCCTCACAGAAGAGAAAACTTTGTGAATTACAGTATTGCGGCTCATAACACTACATGGCTCACGCGCCACCCTGTGGACAATCGCGGAAAATTTAGTATTTCTTTTTACTGCTCCTGGTAATTCAAATATGCTTGCTACATTCCGGGAGAAATTTCTCTGACCTTCCTTTTTTTTTTTCTTTAGGATTATGTACATCAGTTCTTTGGTGCTGTAATAGCCTTAGAGAAAAAGTTGCTACAATGGATAGAGAGCATGTCAGACATTTTGATTCTGTAGTGCCACGATGTTTTGTGCCGTCTTTGATGTAGCAATGAGTTTCCTACATAAATGCAGCAGCTTTCTATGCATCCTTACTTAGTGCCAATGCTTTTCCTGATAGCACAACTTTTCACTGCTACTCTGTGTTAAAGTAGTAACAAGGAATTGGAGAATTACATTTGAAGATCTGACACTTCCATTAGTTTATTATTTTTAGTGCCTTTCTTTCATGGCAAACTTGTTAATAACAAGCTAGATTATAATTTTCTCTGCTGAAATTGATTGACTTTGAATGATTTTTTAATAAGAGGAAAAGGAGCCATCTTTAATGGAGAGCCACATTCTCTATTTGTTGAGAACATATGCCAATACTCTTATTGAGAGTAAGGATCATCTTCAAGGACTAACAGCAGTGATGTGGTGACCAAATTTGTTACTATCTGATTACTCTGGACTATGAAGTAGTAGATAGTTCAGATTTGTTGTACAATGTTGTTGTTACATTGATACTACACCCAGTGTTCTGCATAATTTTTATGTCTTAATAAATTTTCTTTTGAAATGAGAAAAAGTAACTAGGACATGGTATATGAAACTTAATGCTTGGGATGAGAAAAAAATGGGAGAAGTGAAGAAAAGGACAATTCACAATATTAATTTCAAAACATGGACATGGGGATGTCATAAATGCAACACAAAATTTTTGATCTCATTGTGATAGAATTCAATACCCATCCACTAGGAAGCATGAAGACAAAGGTAAGTATGTGTTTTATAAGTAACAGAATTAGAATCGTCTTTATTTCTACAGTTTGAGAAACTACCCTGAGAACAGTCAAATTGCACTAGGAATAAGATGAATCAATATCTCAAAAGAACTGACTGATAGATGGTTCTAAACCTATTTTATTTATGTGTTTTCCCTACTGATGTCAAGAAGCACTTGTGTAAGTAAGTATGGCTAGAACAGAAGTAGAAGCACATTATAGAAGCTGTAATTTTTAAAGTTTTAGTGATCAACTAAGATCAACTTTACTTTTGTCATGTAAAATAGAACACTTCTAGCATTTTTATATGAGCATATTTCAAGTTAATGGCAATAGCTAATTTTAGGGTTGTAATATATTTCTGACCAGAGTAAAAAGTTATTTAGTTTTATCAATCATTTTGTACAGTCAGAATCAAAGTGCTCATATATAGCATGTTGTCTGAGGAAAATTTTCAGTCTACAACAACAGATGTGTCCTGGAAATGTTCATCAGTGTCTGCAAGATGTAGGTTGTCTGCTAGTAATTTCTTCCCCTTTCATTTGCTAATCTTTGGTGACAGTAAATTAGGGAGAAATTGGTTTTAGCACTGCACATAATGAAAATTTTTTACGTTCTTTGCATTCCATGCATAGAACATATACAGGCTTTTAGGCTAAATCCAATCCACGTTCTCAAATGCTTGAATTTCTGTTTGTGTCTGGTGAAATCTTTAGTCTCAAGCAGTTGACGTAATAGAACAATATTGTGAGGAAACTGTTAAGAATGGAAGAATGAGGAGAAGGATAATAAATGTGCTACACTGACCTTGCAGGTGGTAATGCCAAGAAATTTTAGGGTGAGAAAACTCCATTTATTATGCCTAGTGTTGTTCATCCTCTGCCTGTTTCAAAAAGTAGAGTTCATATGTAGAGATAACATACTCTCACAGAGGTACTTGGGCCTCATACTGGGAGAGAGAGATCAAGGGCTCAGAGGTTATAGAAGCATAGCCTTAGAAGCACAAATTGTGTATGCATGGAGCCCTTTGGTACATTGGGGCAGGCAGTGCCCCCCTTGCCTAGGAGGGTGAACTCAGCCTAAGGGATCCCTATCCCTCTGTGTCTCTGTCCCCCAGGATGAACTAAGCCTAATGGAGCCCGTGTCCCCATGTGTCTTTGCTGCCCAGTGTTGTTAGTGAGATAAATAGTGAAATAAATCTATTCTTTGAGGTTCAACTGTGGTTTGGTGCGTGCCCTGGCTACCTGTATGTGCCAATACACACAAATACCTAATCTATTAATGCAGTTTCAGCTATGGGATTTTTTTGGATTGGTTTGGACTTTTTTGTGCTCTGGAGAACCATAGAGTACTCAGAGTAATTCAAGAAGCTTTTACTTGGAAGGTTCATGCTCTTGTACATCTAGGCAAACTGCAGGAAAAAAAACCCAAACTGAAGAGAAGACAAAAATCGTTCATAGAGTTTTCATAATATTTTACATTCCTATCTGCTTTACCATGCAGTAATTGAATTTCTCTTGTCCATAGACCTTAGCTGACATGTATATAAGGTGAATGCCACCAGTAACCAGATGAGTCAGAGGAGTAATTTCTCCCTTGCTTTAAACATTAAGGCACCTACATGAGCTAATAAATCACTCAGGAGCAGGAAAGCTGAATCCTGTGTGAACAGTTATTTTACTTTGGCACTTGAAAAATACCAAGTTTTGGGTTCCAAATAAATTAAAGTCTGATCCTACTGTTTTCATAATAGCTTACCTTACACTAGAGTCTTCCTTTGAAATGTATAGTAGTGACAGAAATGTTGATTGGATACCCTGAAAAAGTGGACTGAGATGTTTAAGAAAACACATATGTAGAACTTTGCAGAACTGAAAGACAACATAGTTCTCATGTGAAACATACAGCTGAAGCATCATTCTCTAAGCACAATATTTTACAGAAAAGCAAATTATCTATAAAGTGTCAGTTTCTGCTGAAGATAAGATTAAGACATACAAGGAGTTAAAACATTTTGTTTTAATTTCCAGAAAGACGAGAAGGGTTTTCTGTACAAGTGTGGTTCTGCTTTTCTATAAATGTACATTCTGTTGTGTTTCTTGAATTGTAACCATAATCACTGTTGGACATTTTTAAGGTTACACAAATATAGGGAAAACCCCAAGAGCTTCCATTTTTCCCCCTGATGTGTTTGAAAGGACACCAATGCCTTTATTATTATAGATAGTAATACAGCCATTTTATTTAAGCCCATTTTTCCACCCATATTGCAATCAAACATTTAAACTTTCAGCAATTTATCTTGTTATTAATCTGCCTAGGACTTAAGAACAATTTCTAGATAAGGGATAACAGCACAGGAGAAAATGCATATAAGCCACCATAAAGATATTTTGGCTGAAAATTCAAAGCAGGTTCTTGATCAATTCTGGTTTGGTTCAATTCTTGATCAATCAAAGCAGGTTCTGATTCAATTTTCCAAACAGAAAAAAAATATGAAAAAAAGTTAAGAAATTTTAAAGTGGAATTCTTGAAACCAAAAGGGGTTGAAATTGATAGATCAGGAAATCTCTTCTGGTCTTTGATGCCAATCAGGAAATTATTATCCTACATATGGTCTTGTAGGATTTTTCCACCATCTATCAGCCTTATTACTTTCTGGGTAACTAAATTTTTGGTGGATCTGGATGCGTGTCAGTTTTTCTCAGTGCAGTTAAGTACAGATCCATGGAGCGGATTTCTTATTCAGTAATCGAGCTTCATGTTAAGATGGAACTGACCAAGTAAGAAGTATGTGTTTTCCAGAGAGACTGGAAAATAGAGTTAGACAGCCAGTTATCATGGAGTGTTTTCCCCAGCACTATCATAAACTATGTCAGTAAAAATAAGCAAGACAATATAAGCTCTACAGGATCACAGACTGAGCCCAACTTGCCATGAAGCTAGTGAGGGATTTGGCCATTGACAATTATTTGGGAAGGCAGAGTTGACTATAAAAGGCAAACCAACCCAAATGCTCTCTCTATACAGCAAGCATTGGCTCAGTGTAAGGAGCTATGATTTTGTTTTGGTATAACAGAGAATGTCAACCAAACACCATTCCCAGCTGTCAAAGGAATTTGGAAATACCATAAGTATTATACGCATACATAAGATTTTATCTCATTTTTTTTTCTTGCACAGGCTGGATAGGGAGAAGCAATTGAGCATATCTAGCCTGCAATTGAGCAATTCTAGCATTTCACCAGAAAATGAAGGAAGGGTTTACTGTACATCCATTGAGGTGAAAATTGTTCTGGTCTATAATTGTCAGTACAGCAGGGAAGGGTCTTTGGGGTCTTGTTAGGAAATAAAATTGCTGTATTTCTTGTTGTTCAGCAATTCCTCAGAGCCAAGGATTCAGTATCTCCAGTTCTTTTATGTTTTACTTTGAGAGTTGACAATAAGATAAATGGAAATGTTGGAAGACCTCTTGAGGAGAGAGTAGCCTGGCACATAGATTGGTATAGCATGACATTCGGCTTTCTGAAAGAAGAGGCAAAGACCAAGGAATTTTTTTTTGTTTCAATTTTGGAAGCAAAATAGAGAATATAATTAAACACAAGGAGGACACACATGATCTCCTTGAAAATATTATTTTATTACAAAAAAAAAAAAAGGCAAGCCTTTTTTTTCCCCCCTTAATTTAGATTATTTGTAAGGTGTTATCCCAATGAAAAATCTGATATTTGGGTGGTACCTAGCCATAAAAAAATGACCATATCAATGCTTTTGTCCATACAATATGTGCATTAATTACAGGGAATTCCTTTATTTTGATGGTTCTTAAATTGATTAGATTCAGTAAGTTACACATTTATGATAAAAAGAAAGAGAAACAAATAGATTGAAAAAACAAGGAAAAGCCAGCACAAGAGTCTCTCTTCTTCAGTTTCTTGTATGACCTGCAAAATTGTAGAGTACCTGCTATTTTTACTGCTAAATGCAGTATTTTCTTTGATTTGCCCATTGATCATATATTTACTTCCTCTCTGTTATTTATATTGTGAAGCCTTCTTAGTTTTGTCATATTTTTGGGGTTTTTAGTTATAATTATTATTGGTATCAATATAATTTCTAGCTAACTACAACAATTTAGTCTTGGTATTAATTAGCAAATTTAAAATCTGGACCATTCTTACCAGGCAATGACATTTGAAGCACCTTGCTATGCAAGATGCTTCACAATTTCCAGTTTGATCTTACTATTTTCCATGTGGTTATCCTCATCTTAATATGAGTAAGCCAGCACAGTGTTTGTGGGTAGACACAGAGGTAAAGCAGATTCTGTGGAGTGACAGAATTTCTGTTCTAAGGCCCTTGTTTCACAGCTGTGCTAGGTACTCAAGGGTCTCCCTGTAGTTAAAGGAGAGGAACTTTAATGATGCTTGACTCATCTGATCATGCCCAAATGTCTAGATTAGAGTAACATGAATCTTATCTGAGATGATACTGGCAATACTGTGTAGCTCTCTGTCAAGAGTAAAGGGAGACTAAAGTGACAAGTTCAAAGTTAGATGTCTATATTCAGCTGAACCGTTCCTTGATTTGTGAGGGAGAAAGATGCTATCCTTTTTTTTCCTTCTAACCATTTACTTGTTGGAATCCTATAGACTGCTGGCTGAGCAGCAGAGCGAATGTTACAGTAATCAAGGTTTGAAATAAAACCAAGGTCAACTGAGCTGAACAGAACACTAATGAACAAAAGATGCACTTGTTCTGGGAAGAATGGATTTTTCAGTCTGAGTTGTCAAAATACCCCCTTTGAGTGTGTCTATAAATACTGTAGGTGCTTCTGAAGAAGCATCAGAGCTGCCAGTTTTGCAGATAGTTGGCTTGAAATAAGTGTGACTAAGACATGTCCTGGAACTGATAGTACATGCACAGTGGGTTAAAATTTTGCTGCTGCACAACTTCTAAGCAAGAGGTCCACAAGCTGATGGAGAAGTGCCCATGTGGATGGACGGCACCTAGAAAACAGGTGATGTTGTATTTAAAGCTTTTCAGAATGTTAATGACGGATCCTACCACTCTCATATACAGTGGTCTTTGCTAGAGGTAAAAGTGGAAAGCAACTAAATTGCTGCTGTAAGATGGGTGAGTATACAATAGTGTTTCAGTCTTTGCATCAAAAATTCTCCTACATTTGCAGGCATGTCTGTGGGCAGAACAATGAGACCTTGCTTCCTCATGAAGTTGGAAACATAGTAGGATCCAGTGCTTTTATCACAGCAGCACTCATAATTAGATTGCATTCCTTTTGGTTCTTAAGAGATTGCATTCTTCTTGGTTCTAAATATTTACCACATTTCAAGGTTTCTTTAAAGTGAAAATAAAATAGTTTGCTCTTCATCTTTCTTTTGCAGAGTACAGACATACAGATTTCAACGTTTCAAGGTTTTTTTGCTGGGATACCGAAGATTTTTCAGTGTTCAAAAGTTACAAGTGTTTCTATTAAATTCCTCTCTGCACTCAAGAAATTTCTACGAAATGCAGGAATTTCTACAAACTAACACTCTATCACCTTTGAATGATGCACAATAAAAATGTGTGTACTCTGTAAATTATGAACATTTATACTACTAGTTTAATCTAGTTCACCTATAACTCTATCACACATTTTTATGGGTAGCAAAAGGCATTAGCTTGTTAGCTGTAGTCATCTTGTTCCTTTGATTCCTTTTAAAGTACTTTTCACTTAGATTCTTCTGCCTTTCCCTCTTAGAGTGTGTTTCTGATGATTAAATGTTTCATACTCTCTTGTAGTCTCTGCCATCTCCATCAAAGTACTAATGGAGCACTTTCAGTTCACTTGCCTTGATAGGGCAACTTGCCCTGTAGGATAAGAAGCATAGCTCTCGCTGATTTGTCTGGCTGGCTTTAAAAGCTTGTGTTTGGTCTCAGAACCAGTGAATCTTTTTTGCAACAGCTGGAACATGAGTGATTTTGGACACTGCATAGATTTCTGTTCTTGTTCTTTACACAGATATAATATTTACTTGTGTTGTTGGGAAGCTTAATTCAATATTTGTATGATGCTTTGAAATCCTTAGATGCTGTGGATAATAAATTATTGTTTGTTTATTACATGCCACATTGTCGTGAGTAACTTAAAGTAGTCTAAGCACCTTTTATTACCAATGCATTTAGAGCTAAAAATTTGTGCACCATTGTAGGATTTTGGTCTACCTTATGTGACTTTTGCCAAATTTTTAATTAGACAATAAGATCAAGAAGTACAACTATTTTAGAGAATACATGTATTTTTTCATGTGTAATACTTTCTAAAAGCTAAAAAAGGTCATAAAGCTAAGTGATTTTCATGAACCATGCCTCACAGAAAGTATTTCCAAATCACCCTATAGTCCATTAATACTGTAGAAGAGATTTATGCTTGAGAGGAAATGGGAGTTTACCTTGGAGATAAATCTGGGCAACCAATATGACTTGGGTGGTCTTTTCCAGTCTTGTTTTCTTATGAATGAAGACAATCCAGAGCATATTTTAATAATAAGCTTGCTCTTCTATAATAGATATTTGCAGTTTGCTTTAAATGTACATGACTTATTAAACACATAACATTAAATTTTTATTTGTGTGAGTGAATGGTACATACACATACATACATAGTGATATATATTCTGGGCTCCAGGAGATAATAGAACCCTGTGGTGGGCTGCTACTAAATCTCTTGATGTGTAAAAAAGGCAGCTTACCCACAGGCTTCTTCATGATTCTGTGATCTCTAATATCAGATCAATTTTTGCGGTGTTTTTCTAGAACCCTCTTGACTTTGTTAGGGAGACTTCTCATCTCCAAACTAGAGGAAACATGCTCAGAAAATCTTTCATGTGATACCAGAGTGGATGGCACATTTGGAGTGCATTGTGGTGGTGGCTGTTGCAAGTGTCACCACTTTAGTGATGATAACTCAGTGATGATAGTGAGCATACATGGCAAACTAAACAGATACTTCAGTTTGCCATGTATGCTCACAGTCTGGCTGCACCTCTCTTACTGCTGTGTAGCAAGGCATGTGAGATTTTATTGCATTTACTATTGATTGTAGTAAAGACTTAAAAATCATGTCTTTGATTAGATGTTTCTTACTCCAGGCAATAAACTCTGGTTTTGAAATGTACAGATTAAAATCTAGAGATGTTAAATCCAGAACATGGCTGCTTATAAATTAAGCTGAAGTGGTCATTATGAGACGCCTCTGCACTATGAAATCTGCTGAGAAGCTGCATGCCATTAAGGGTGGTCGCAGATGTGGCTTCATACATCAGAGCTCTTCATATTGTGTGCCTCCTGAAAGGCTTCCTATTTGCTTTTGAGATCTCAGTGTGGAAGGAAGGATGGAAAAAAAATTGTGGTACAGCCCTACAATTTATATTTTGACTTCATTCCCTTGTCACTACTACAGAGGTAATTTCATTCTCAGTTTCATCCTTACTTCCAAAATGGCTACTGAGATATCAAGGGCAATCATTTGTGCTCACAATATTTATATGAGCACTTTTCTTGTACATGAATCTATGATTTTATTATATATTACTGCAGTCTGCAGAATTATTTCCCTGAAAGAAGAGCAGGCAGACTGGAGTGGGACTAGTCTGAATAAGGAATGAATAAGTCACCTCTTTTTCAGGACATAACTACCACAGTAGTTGCAATTTTTATCAATATGATAATAAAGCAAATAGTGGTTTTCAGAACACTACACCAGCTAACACACAATCTCCTTTACCAAAAACCTACACTGTCTATTTTTCCATTTAAAGTAGAAGGGTTGGTGGCTGTAATGAAAACCTCCAACTAGTCAATGGGAACGTTCTTCAAGGCATGAGATAGAGTAGCTCCACTGTGAGCTGCAGGCTGATCTGATCTGTGTAGGCTTGGCTGCAGCTCTTGCACAGCTCCACTGAAGCCCAAGGAGTTACTGTCCCTGCATAGCCCCAGCGAGTGGCTTCCTAAAGTTAGCACAAAGCTCATCTAATCATTTCAGTTTTTGAAACGTGCCCAGGTTGACAATCTTTGTACAATTGATACTCTTAATGCCAGACTTTTTTAGAAATAGGGAGAGAGGGAAGGGAGGGAAGGGAGGGAAGGGAGGCAGACAGGAAGAAAGGCAGGAAGGCAGGAAGGAAGGCAGGAAGGAAGGCAGGAAGGCAGGAAGGAAGGCAGGAAGGAAGGCAGGAAGGAAGGCAGGAAGGCAGGAAGGCAG
>VXAX01006844.1:0-36610 GCA_013399835.1 Leptocoma aspasia
TTTTCTTTTCCTTTTTTCTCTTTCTTTCCCCACCTCTTTCCTTCTCTCCCAACTTTTCTTCCTCTTTTCCCTTTATTTCTCTCTTTTATTTTAAGTCAGACCTCACAGCAAGACCATTGCTCACTGTTTAGCATATAAGGACACCCATTTACAATGGGGGAAGCAAATTTTATACCTGCCAGAACTAAAATTCAAGCTGGGACATCAACAACATAGCAGCAAAAATATGTTGCTGGAACACTTTTCTTTGGTCCTGCACTCATCAGAAATGAAATGAAAGCAGATAGGAGTTTGCTCAGACACCATTTAGTAATGAGTCCTCAGTTCAGGGCTACAGGGCAATGCTTAGCTAAACTGGTTGAGAAGTCTAAAGTGGCTGTAAAACCACAACCACTGTACTTGTTGATAATTAACTTGCTTGCATCTTCCTGCAATACATTCTTTAGTGTCACTCATGTATCTGCTGATTGTTTTTTTGCTAAAAGTCTATAGGTTAAGGCAGGGGACACACACTTGTGTGTCTGTCAGACCTTACTCTGTTGATGTTTTTTTCCTGCAGAGCAGAGCTCTGAATTAATTCAATTCTTTCACAGGGTTTTGGGTAAAGACTAAAATGTCAAAATTATCCCAGTTAGGTTCACATGGCAATAGTGTATCAGCAGAGTTAGTCCAGTTTGCATCTTTTCTTTAGAAGAAATCCCAAAAGTTTTTAGAGAGCAGATCCTTCGCCCCAAAAGCTCATAAGAAAACGGAATTCCCCAGACTTGGTCCTGCTTCATAAGAAGTCTTTGTACTCTTCACATGAATGCCTTTATTTCTTTTGATTATACCTCCCACTAAATATGTCTGCCACTCCCTGGTTCTTATGGTGAAAAAGAGACCAATTGATTGCTATCCACCTCCTCCTCTGTGTCACCATGATTTTATAGATAAAAGAAGGAAGGAATTCAAGCCTGCCTGAGAATATTATTTGCAGGCCAAGTGTGGGGTTTCAGACAAGACAAGCAGATACATCTGCCCTGCAGCTATGTCTAGAAACACCAAGCACTGTGTCTTACACAGTGAGAAGTCTTACACACTCTCTCACAGAGTGAGAACAGCATCCAGCCCAATAAACCTATAGCCCCTTCTGTGTAGTTTTTGCCAAGCCCATGAAGGCTTTGCTGTTCCCCAAGACATGCTTGCCCAACTCCTGCTGGGTGCATGAGAGCAGGGAAGTGCCACCATACTGGGGGTCAGCAGGGCTTTCTGGCCTCCAGCAAGGTGCATTGGAGCCTTTCACCCAGGGCAATGCAAGTTACCACAGAGAGGTGGAAAAGCTACCAGAAGCATATGCAAGGAGCCAGCAGTAACTCAAAGTCTGAGGCCCCTCAACAATATGTGCTTCATAAGAGCACAGAAGAGTCTCCAACCTGAGTCCTTAGTGGGGTGAAAAAGAGAGCAGGAGCACTACCACCCTCTCCCTCCTGTGACTGCCAAACCAAACCTCCTGTGATCTGCCACTGCTGAATACTGCTGCACAGCCTCTAGCCACCCTTACAAATGTTGTCTGGAGGCCAGTAGCAAATGAGCATCCAGGCAGCTCCCTGCACAGCCTGTGCGTGCACTGCTGTGCGTGGGGTCTGATGGCACTCAGAGCACCTCTTGCCATGGCAGGTGAACCCCAACATGCTCTGGTGGTTGACGTATTAGCAGAGGGTGAGAAGAGCAAACAAGGGGTGGGCTGGCATCTGGCCAATAACCAAGAGGTTTGCTATCAGCCTTGTGGCTTCTGGGGAGGTTTTTCTATTATTACTACTAATTTTTTACATAAGACAGGATGTGCTGTGTGTCTCCTCTTCCTGACCAGGCTCTTTAACGAGCACACAGAGACATCCAGCACACAGGCTGGTGGCCCAAACCTTTGTGACAGAGAGGGTTCATAGCCTCCAGCTTGTGTGCTCTGCTCCTGCAGACAGGTAAGGATGACACCCCTGGGAAATGCTCTTTGTCTCTCATATGCCTCTGAGGGCCAGACCAGAACAGTGTTTATGTTCCCTGTCTTTCCCTGTAGCCTGTCCCTGTGCCCCTAGATCTGCTGAACCTTGGTGGATGCAGAGGATTTGCAGCTGGCTCATGCAGGCTGGGGTTATCTGCCCTCCATGGCCTCCAGCAGACCTGCCCCCAGCCCCAGCCAGCCCCCAAGAGCGAGAGATACATGGCAGAAAGCCATCTCTATGCTCTATTGCAGGCCTCTGATTAACTGAAGATGGCCTAACACACAAGGTGTGGGGGCTTTCCTTGTACCTGGTGACTGTGTTTTGGCTTTCTTGAGCCAGCTCCCAGTGAGAAGTGATAGACTGCTTTTAAATGTTTATCTTGTTTTTTTTTTTTTTTTTTTTTTTTCCCNTTTTTTTTTTTTTTTTTTTTGCTTCCAAGGAAGGCAGCCAGGATCTGGAGAGTAGTTAAAGCATGAACTGGCTTTCAAGACTTTCTGCTAACTAGCAGCTTCTTCCTGTGAAGCTAATCCAACTTGCTTGCACTTCACAAGACAAAGAGATTTCTTCACATGAAAATAACAAAATATTTTGTCACTTTATAGCATGTATCTCTCCTCTCTGGACTTCCAAACCTTGGGGAAGGGGTTTAGTCCTGTAATTTCTTTCCTTTCTTGTTTGCTCTTTTTTACACAGCAGTGCACTTGAGGGGCCCATGCCTGGTGCCTGTCTAAGTAAATTGTTAATTTCTGTTGGGAGAGGTAGGGTTCAAGGACACAAGCCTAGTAGGGTCATTGCATAAAGAATTTTTATGGGCTTATAAGAACACAGAGCAAGACAGGTGACAAACATATTAAAGAGGTGATGCAGGAAAACCTGGGTACTTGATGCACTGATATTCATCGTGCATTTGGTTGAACAGGGAGCAGTTGTTCCTGGAGGAGCATTTTATGAAGTAATGACTGTTCTGAGGAGAAAAGGGGAAAGACAGAGTCACGAGGTGAGTCTTTATACGTCCTAACTGTATTGGAGTGGACGTGAAGGGAGGACAAATTCTTTGCAGCTTAAAAGAGGACAGGTGGCTAAACCAGGGCACTAGCAAGAATGACCTTATGAGAAAAAGAATGTAGAATATTTCTTACTGAAATAACTTATGGCAATGAATAGGCAATGAATAGTGAAAAGTATGTTGAATTTTCATTGGGAGGAAGTTCTATCCTTGTTGGATTTCTTCAAGATAGCTCTGCTCACCTTTCAGCATATCTTGGGGTTAGGGAATGCAGACAACATTTAATTTTAAGACTTGAGCTCTCTCCCAATATTTTTATTATTCCTCCTGGTCTTTTTGGGTCACTCATAATTTTGCCTTTTGTGTGCACAATTTTGTGTTGCTTTACAAGAAAACCTAAGAAAGATAGTCTATCCTCCACTGGAAGTCTGTCTTCTTTCCCCACGTCACTCTGTTTGGATGGAAGCCAGACTGGGTTGCATCAGTAATCAAAAATCTTAAATTGAGCAATTGATCAAAAACATGCTGTGACATCCATGTATTGCAACCTTCTCAGACTTACCATTTCATTCTCTTCTGGCCTGTCTCACAATTCTTGAGAGAGACAAGGACAGCTCGAGAAAGGGCTTGGGAAGGAGTGTAAGGCAATCTTTTCTTGAGTTTCTTAGCTTCATGTCTTAGCAATTTCCAAAAATGTATATTCATTCTGTTCCCTCGGGTTTCCCAGGGGTTTTTTTGGAAGTAGTAGATACTGTTTCTAAGCCAGGTATATACCATTAAAAGATTCATCTTTTCTTATGAGAGAGGATGCACAATTCTGAATCACTTGTTTTGAGATGCAGAAACAAACTAAAGAGTTGAATAAAAGAAAGTGTGCATGAGAGAGAAGATTGTAGTAGTGCCCTAGGCAATCCAGTAGAGATCTGAACACAAGAGCAGGCCACAGGAGAAAGATAATTTGGGCAAATATGGTAGGACCCAGAGTTGCCGCCATTTTTTTCACCCTTATCTACTTGTCCAATTGCTCTCCATCCATCCAGCAGCTAGAGCTCTCTTACTCCATGGGAACAGTGGCAGTCTTTTCTGGCATTGGAGTATGACAGGCAGGAGGTCTTAGTGCCAAATTTACTTGAGGGTCTTGGATCTTGCCGTTTGAAGGGTCTTGGTCTGATTGTTGCTTCCTGGGAAAATTCTAGGGACTTTGTAGACAAAAGGGGCCAATATCTTCATAGCTACACACATCATAGAAGGCAAGAATTGTGTACCAGAGCTCACTGTACAAGATCACTTTTTGCAGTCATCCTACACTGGGCAATTGTGTCTGTTACTGGTCAGATAGAGAATCTGCAAATATACATAACCTGAGGTTTGACAAGCCAATAGGCTTGGCAGATATGTGCACATTCTCACCTTTGTATCTTAGCTCAGCTCTCAAGTGTGACTGCAGTACACTTGGTACAGCACAGGCCAGATTCTGATCTCATTTACACCCGTGCCAATGCAGAGCAAGTACACTGATGCCAAAATGTGGGCCTAAAAGCTGTCTGCCTCTGGCCTGAGCTGGAGTTTCATTTATGTCCAGCATGAGAAAAAGTTGCATCTAAATTGTTTCCTACAGGGGGCTCTGCATGAAAAACCAGAATAATTAGACAGTTGTGAAAGAAAGCATAGGCAAAACTCTAAACTGTTTTGAGAACTGGGATAATGTAATAAATGTATAGCTATACATTTGTTGTTTTTTTTTTTTTTTTTTAACTCCAAAATATCCATAGTAAAATTTTGCTTGGTCTGATGGTAGGTGGGATGCTCTATTCAACCTTTTCTCATGAGACTTTTGATCTGTATATGTAGAATACACAGAACCATCATCAGAGGTGATAAGTCAGATGGTATCCAGGTCTCCCTCTTCCAAACATAAGGGAGAGTTTCTGGTTTTGCAACAAAGTGCCCAATATCTAAGTTAGACTTTCATTTAGGTCCTCAGGGTGTTAGCTACTCCAACTTTGACTCACTTGGATCTTAGCAAAGTGGGTCAAAGAGACTAATATGATGATTAATATGAGACTTAATATGATACACAGCTATTGGTATCTTCCAGAATCTTCTGATTAGATCCCTTCAGCCTGGACTGAGATTGAAGATCTGCACAAGAGCTGCTTATGTGTAGGACAGGAGCTGCAGCTTTGTAGTATATAGAAGAGGGGCTGGACAAGGGTAAATGGAGAATGGAAGAAATAGAGGAGTGTGGAGAAAAGTTTAAAAGCAAGACAAAGACAAGGAGTAAGAAGACTTCTCAGGGTCAGATAGAATCTGATAAACTTTGAAAAAAGCCTCAAGATACTTGGAGGTGTTTTCTAAACCTTCCAACCTTGCAACATTCTCCCATCATAATCTGGAGGCAAAGTGATTTATGAATATACATACTTACACAGTTCTCTGTGATCATCTTGATAAGGTAAATATATCACCCAGCAGGAAGCTACACTACACACTAGTCTCCTTCCTGAGAGAGAAATTCAGTGTTTTGGGCCCCAGCTATCCCTTTCTGACATACGCAGGGCATGCAGTTTAGTTCTTCATTAAAAAATGTCCCATCGAGATGTTTAAACACAGATCTCCCTGTAAGGGTGAATGCTTTGAATTGCCCTCCATCCAATTCCTCTCCATTTAATTGGTATAAAGCAGCTTCCCCTTGGCTACTTCCTCCCTTGAAATTACATAAGTAGCCTCACTGGAAAGGCATAGGTAAATATTTCACACTGCACACCATGGATTAGGAGCACAGCTCCCATTAACTGGAGCTGGAATCACGTGGCTGTTTTTCCCCTCACACCGTGTTAGAAATGTACCCTACAGGATGGAGAGACTGGGCTCCCAAGTGTCACCTTATGAGGAAGGTGCAGAACACTTTCATTTAATACTGCATGTGTTTCCATTAGTAGAGTCAATTGCTCTCTGTCCTCAGTTTTAAGACTCCCTGCTTGTCTCTATTACAGCTCTGTTTCCACATGCCTGCCAATCCTCCCTAGTCCTTCCATCTGAGTCTGCAAAGTTTTGATGATACAATACCACAGCATCTTGGATTTCATTTGATTTAAAATTTGTGATTGCAATTATGGACTGAGCATTTCTATGGGCTTACTGCTGCATAGGAAGGCTTCTATGCCCAAGGTATTGTCAGTTTGGCATGGCAACTTAAGGGATGCCAATATAGCAGAGGTCTGAGTATCCTGAAACCTGCGAAGTACGTGGGGAAAAAAATTTCCAGCTAATTTGATTCAGAGTACCACAACAACTGTCCATACTGGCATGACTCCTTCAGGGTGGAAAATTTATGTATCTGTGTGAATATTAAGCAAAAACCCAGAAGACATTTATCACATATGTAAAAATAGAGCTGTGGTTAATACAGTATACACTGTGGTCTGATACTACTCTGGAATACGGTGTCTCTGCTGCATGCATGGCTGTGATGTATCTACTTGTGAGTTCCAGTGTTCCTCCTTTACAATTATGTTGAAAGATGCCACTACACTTTGTCTTTACCACACTCTTCCTTGCCTAGGAAATGCATGAAGAAAATGGCCTGTTCCAAGTAGTCTGCAGGTGAAGTCATGTCATGGCAGCTAGGAAGAAACTTAAATTTCCACTTTTCAAAAAGTAAAAGTTATTAAAAAAATCTAATTCAAAAATTTAACTGTCAAAAAAAGTAAAATTTCATTTTAATGTAACATTATTAAAATAAAAATCTGCATTCCAGAGTTGTACTCTAAAAATGTAAAGTTCTACAATGGCTTAAGTAACCTAAGTGCTTTCCTTTACATTTTGAGCTCCTTCAGAAATCATTAGACTTAATATTTACATGAACATGTTAAGGGGGAAAAAATCAAAATTAAAGAAAAAATCAGAAAACTACTTTTACTAAAACAGTGTGATATTTGTCAACTTTGTCAAACAGCAACAGTGAGTTGCTGTTTTTTCCCCTCAAAATTTCAAATTTCACTGAAATAAGTGTGCTTTTTGAATATATTTTGATTTTTTTTAATGCTATTCCTTAACAGAAATGTCTAATAGTTATTTTCACCAGCTTGGTCATGCTATGAAATTCTATATATGAACCACTTTCAACACAAAAATCTTTGCTACCTCCTTGCTGATCTGTCTTTTGTTTCGAGTTCTTTGCTAATAAGTACTGAAAATGTTACAGCCTTACAGCTTGTTTTGTGGTTGCAATTACGTAATCATTATTAATGAAGCAACAATGTCAAAACTGTGTGAAACCGAGCTCACATTTAAGCACTTACAATAAACAGACATAAAACAACAGATGTCTCAGTTTTTGTTCTCCAATGATTTCATCCCTTGTTAAAAATAAATGTCTGGTTTAAAAAAGAAAAGGGCTTTTCTCAACTCTTACAAATTAATTGAATCCAGAGCCTGGTAATACAACTAAAGAGCTCTCTTTTTCTTTTTTTTTTTTCCTTCCCAAAATTTGTTTGTGAGGATATTGTTATTCAGTAAGTGATAAATTCACTTCAAAGCAATCCAGAAATCTAGGAAGCTAATGGTGTAATGGTCATCTGTCTCAGCTGAAGTGTTAGCCCCTGATAGCAATCAGAGATGTAGCCAAAATGCTAGGCTTGCCTCATGACTTGAACACCCTGAGAAGGTTTAATGACAGAGATGGTTTCTGTCCCTGGTTTTGGTTCAGACAGTTGATACTGGTTAGTCACAAATGGTTCAGGTTTCAGTCAGAATTCGTCAGTAGGTGCAGGGAGGTCTCTAGATCTGGGGAACCTCAGAAAACCAGCACTTGGTTTTATGTAAACATCAAAAGTCCAGATGCTTATTTGAACCATCCACATCTGTTGAGTCTGCAAAACTGGGCTGGATATTTAACTGGGATAGGTTTCCCTGGAAGATTCATAGACTTCATAGCTGAACTTGTGGCCAGAAATACCAGAGCTTCTCTTGGTATTTAAGTACTTTTTTATTCCAGTGCTAAATAGGAATGTGCTACATTTTATGAGTGTGTAAGATATACAAAAACTTAAAAACTTTGCAAAAATCCAGACCTAGTGGACAGACACTGTGAACAAAATACTAGGAAATGAAATCTCTAGTAGCAATTTGTGAAGAAAAGCAAAAATATATTAGAATTTGGACAGTTTTTTATTTATCTGAAGAAGAAAACTCAATCTACTCTTTCCCACCTTAAAATCTTTGATAAAATATTCTTTGTAGAAAAAAGAAAATAGAAAAACACCATTATTTTAAAGTTTCTGTTCAGCTTCTTGAAAGGCAGTGTTCAAATTTAGGATTTGGAGAACACTTTTTTCCCCAGTCCCTCTGGCACTGGAACAAGTGCAAAACAACTGTCTTTGCACTTTATTGCAAATCTTGCACAATTTTAAACACACAAACTGAGGTTCTTGCAAATTACATTCTGAAAATATAACACATTTATGCTTACAGCACTATAAGCAATGACAAGATGTTTTGAACAATCTGTTTTCTCAAATTAGATTAACATCACTGAGAAGCACAATCTGCTCGTTGACACCAAAGGTACAAAAAAAACCCCAGTGTTTTGTGTCCTCCTTCAGGACATTGCTTTGGCAATAGGCATTCGCTGTCTACGTCATCACGAAGGATGTGGTGCACTTTTAGAGCTGCTGTTCTTTAGAAGAGGCATCAGGCTCCACACAACTCTGCTGATAATCAAGCAGTAAAAACACAGGCAGCAATTGAGGTTTGTTGTCAGCGTTGTGCTCTCTGGTCACACAACGCAATGCATTCAATCTACTTTTAAAGGTGATGGGTGAAAAACTACCTACTACCTTTGTCTGCACTAAACAAGCAGTATGTAATGAGCCTTAAGTCACTACTTCCAAAAACAGCCACAGAAATCTTCACTATTACAAGATTTGCTGAGGGCTAACACAACATTTTTGTGCCTAGTGCTCTTGAACTTTTGCTGGGGAAATACAGACTTTCCTACCACAGGTGAAAGTAACAAGAAGATTCCCCTTTTGTGTCAACATTATTAAAATCATATCAAGTTTGTGCACAGTGTATGTACTTTCACATTCACATTCTCCCAGAAAATAACAATTAAACTTTCCCCTAAATTTTTTTATAGCACACTCTGTTCTGCAAAGCACAATTTTTATTATCTGAGAGAGCAAACCCAAACCTCAGGAAACTGAAACTGAGAATGACCTATGATTTTAACCTTCAATCAACATAAACATACATGACTGTTTTGCTTTGCTGGATTTTGCACATTATAATTGTATTTACAAAGAAATTCCTTGAAAGCATGTGTTGTGTTGAATGACTGTATGCAAACAACTTTGGAACCGGGGAACTTTGATCTTTGACATACAGACTACAGGGCAAAGGTTAAAATCATGAGCTTTGTTGTCCTGTTGGCAGCAGATCCTTTTGAAGCTTCCCGCTTCCAGTGAAAGTAATATACAGTTATATATACAAATCTCAGTCTTTGGTTGTGTTTGTAAAGGAAAAAAAAATCCTGTAACTTTTAGTATTTGATCAACCTTTTTAGATAACATGAGCAAGAATCTGACTGTTCTTGCATACATATATATAGAAGTGAAAATGGAGCTATTCTCAAAAGACTTATTTGCATGCATAGGTAATGTGTGGAGAGAAAAACTCACTGGCTATTTGCAGATTTACATAAGGCAATTTGGTCGTTGTGCAGGCAGCTACTTATTTGTGCAAGATGAAAGCCCTGTATAATAATCCAGGTTAGAAAAATTTGATCTTAAGAGATTTTGTTAAATACTTAGCCATTGTCATTTCAATGGGTTGTAGACATTTCATAACAACTCTACTGAAATGAGACAAAAAAGAAAAAGGCTCTTGTTGCTATAATGGGAATCCACTGTGTGAGACTTTGCACTGCCATGAACAACCTATATTTATATTGCCTTTTACATAAAAAATAATTAAGTGTGCCGAAAGAATTTACTGAAATCTTATAATATCAGGAATTTTGAGTGCCCTGGCAAAGTGGAAACTTCACTGTTCCTAAGACCACAAGGCTGGGATATTTTCTTATCCCCAAGCAAAGCCATGAACAGCATCTACTCTTTAAGATGGTGTCTGAGACAGACCTTGCAGACTAAGACACAGAGCAACAATAAGTGGTGTGAGATTCTTTGCTATTAATTGGCAGAAATCTCGTTTACATGTTGCTAAAGAATTACAGCTGTTTTGTACAATGGGTAATAAATGAGCAGAACAAAACAAATGAGTGGAGCAGTCCTGTCCTGCTCCACCCAAACCCCTGGTATTAATTATCTAGTCTCTTGCAGCATGTCAGTCCCATTAACTTGAGCTTGGGGTTTTTGTGTGCAATTCTTTTAGACCTGAGCAAACACACTGGTGACATAAGCAGCAGCCAAACAAATAACTAGACTGTAATTTTCTAAGAAGTTGTGAGTAATCAAAGCTTCCTAACAATCTCTAATTTGCTCCATCTCTTTTAACCTGACATCCTCTCTGTCACATAGACTATTCCACACCTTTCTTTTTACTTCAGCACAGAATGTTACAAACACTAAATGCCAAAATATGGCATGAAATGTATGCCGTTACAACTATTTTCTAGCAAGGTTTGGCTGCCGTTTTACTGCTGAATTTGGTCTAGATGCATACATGGCAAATACAGTGGTTTTCACTGGTTATGGCTTTGCTGTGTATTTTCCAGCATGTATTTTCTCATTGTGATGGCTGGGTGCCTCTCACAGGAGCCCCAGGTTGTAGAAAACCCTTGTTTACACAAAGCTCAAATGGAAAAAATCCAAGCTGCCTTCTAAACACTTTAAAATAGCACTTTCTAATGCTTCCTATGGGTGATGTTGACACATTTACAATGTTGATTTAAAGGGTAGAGGGAACACAGTTCACCCCAAATGTGAAGTTACTGGCCCACCCTGTCACTGGAGCCACACTGAAATGGCTGCCAGCAGATCTCAAGTGCCAGGTACATAAAAGTGAGCAAACAGGCAGATGGTGACCTCCATGGTTGTGAGGAAAACCTTTGAAGTCTCCCCTACTTTCTATCCCTCTAGGGTGGAGTCACAGTCATGAATACTGATCCTGCAGTTCCTGAGATACTTGGTTCAACAGTTCCTGAACTTTCTGTGAACCATTTTACCCTAGGTTTGCTGAACAAAAATACAATCTAAAGATTTTCTTAATTCCATTACTCCATCCTTCATTCACTGTTTTTTTGTTGGAACTAATCTGACTGTAAAGCTTTGTCAGTCTTCAGAAGTTCTAATTTCTCAATCACCTGATCTGACATGATCCTGATTTTCTTCAATATTTTGTCTTCTACCCCAGGGAAATTTATATCTGTTCCTGGCATTTGTCTCTTATGTTCCTTTGTGAACACAGAGGGGAAGAATTAATTTAATTCCCCTCTTTCTCTCTCTCTCTCTCTCCCTCTCTTTCTCTCTCCCTCTCCCTTCCATAGTGAAGTCTTCTTCTGTCAATAAATTGCCACATCCTGGAGGCCAACTATCTCTTCTTTCTTTCATCCCTGTATTTCTTATGGCTGTACTCTTTGTTTATTTTATTTGTTTGTTTGTGATTTTTTTGTGTTTTGTTTTGGTTCATTGGTTGGTTTTTAAAGTATTATTTATTTTTATATCAATAGCAAGATATTTTTCATTCTTCAGATTTAATTTTCTTATTTTGTTTTCTTTCCTCCATTATTTCCATTCCTTTCCATTCCTTCCAGTCCTTTCTATAGTCTACCCTGGACTTGATCTTTTAAATTTTTCACATGTCCTTTCTTTACCTTTGATTAGTTTTTCATTTCCTTGTTCTTTATTAGGTGTTGGCAACTCAGTACTGTAGGTGGCATTTTACTTTTTTTTCCTCTCCTTTCCCTCATCCCTAGTCCATGCTGAACCACAGCCCAGAATGATGTCAGGAGAGCATTTAGACACCTTTCCAAGATTTGATACTGACCACTCAGCTCGTTAAAGGTCTTACAATATATTTTGCAAGAGTGGGTGCATTAACCCCCGCATTCTGGACCAATTCCAAATGCAATGATTACTTACTGCCTACCCAGACTCCCCTTACAGTTTCAATGGGATAGATTAATCTTTACTTGACCTGTAGCATAGCATTATTATCAGTACTTACCGCCTTCCACACCAAAGGTGGGGAAAGGGAGGCTATTTTTCTGTTAGAGGAGGTTCTTTTCTAATTTCACAGAGAAAACAATTTTGAAAGGAAGTACTGCTTTTCCTTCTTATTCAATTTTTTCGTCCTATAATTTGTTGACAGAATTCTTGCACAGTCAGTGTTCAGCCTGTAGGCAGCACTTCCTTCCTCCTCTTTTTCTCCATCCCCACATATACTGCTTAAAAAGTGACATAAACCATCCCTATTTTCTTGTCTTTACACTCTTATGTTACACAGTTCAGACAATGTGCAGGTCAGACTGCTTGCATCCACCACAGCAAAATCAGATTCAGACAGCTATTCTTGCAGTGGCCTCTAGTTACATGTATTTAAAAGGAGCTGCAATCTTCACAGAAAGCATTAAAGTAAAAAGATTCATGGAATGATTTTATGTATCAAGCAAGTGCTTGCAGGGGCGAGGGAAGAGTAGGAGAAGAAAGCACACTGGGGTGTAAAGCTTGTGTTGTCAGTCCATATAGTATAAAAGGAAGCAGCAAGCTGTTTCCTCAGAATAGGTGTTTGAGAAAGGCTTTGTGAGTGACAAGAACAAGAGAGAAAACATTTCTAGGAGCACTGAAAGCATCCCTAAAGGTTGAGAGTGAACTAATAAGGAAGCTGTTTATTTAGGTTCAACTCCCATGACTGGTTTGTGACCTTTATGCTCTTCTTTATTGTTCTAAAATAAATGGACAAAAGTGTTCCTTTCTGAATTGCTCTTGTTACTAACAGCCACATTCTGTCCACATGGCTCCCACCATGATCTGACTGGACTGTAACAGTTGACTGACCCCAGATGAAGAAGTCTTCTATTACAAATTCCTTGACTTCCTTTTCACTTGATTCCACAGTGTAGCATTTTGACTTCTGAGATGTTGAACAAGAACAAACTTCTTTTCATACTATTTCCCCACCTTTTTTTCTTTTTTCTAACCTTCCTGAAAACAAGATCTGCTTTACTTGTCTGTCCCAGCATTATCTAAAGTATACAAGGCCTTTGCCTGAAAACTACCCATGAACATTCATTTTTCATCAGTTTTTTCTCCCCTTCCATAGGGCTTTTATTATCCATTTCTCTATTTTTCCAGCTGCTCACACATCTTGCTACTTTACTCCCTTCTGCCATTATGTGCATAACACTACTTCCATAGATATTTCTTTGGACTCTCCTTCCTGCTAGCCTGAACTCTGCATTATAGCTGTTTCTGTTTCTCATTGTATGTAGCTTCCAGACAGTCAGTTTTGTCTTTTACCTGTACCTACCTTCCTTCCTTCCTTCCTTCCTGCCTTCCTGCCTTCCTGCCTTCCTGCCTGCCTGCCTGCCCTCCCTCCTTTCCCTCCCTCCCTTGCCTTGCTCTGTCCCTGCCTCCCCTGGCACTGAAACAACAATTCAAAGTGTCAGCAAAATAGAGTATGGAGAAGATTTTTGTTTTACAGTATCTTATTTTCTGTTTGGAGTAATTGTTTACATAATCCATGGTGTGATCAGATGTTTCTTTAATGCATTCACAATTGCTTGGCTTATTTTACATAGTGAAGGATCATGCTATGTTATGTCTCATCATGTTGTTAGTGAACAGAACACAATACTGGAAATGAAACATGACAGTTAAATGGTGAAAGACAAATACTTATTTTTAAATTAAGAATACACTATCAACTTAATTAGCAACTCGAAGAACTTTCCAGGTTTTATTTACAAACATGCTGGGCCAAATTCTTTGCTCAGTTGTAACCATGCAAAAATATATTGTATATGTCTGAGAGTTAATTTTCTGCTGTGTTTGCACTTCATTTTTATAGACAATGTCAGCTATATTCCTTTCCAAGATGTAATGACAGAAGATGAAATGTGATTAAGATGGGGATTGAGCAAGAAGCATATTGAAGGCACCAGTGTGAGGTATGTGACTGCAAGCAATGAATGCAGAAAATGTGGTTGAAAACAAGGCTGAAAGACTCAACCCAGTTTTGTGAGTTAAGGGATTTATGAATGAAAAAGTAATGTGTCTGATAAAAAAAGGAGGAAGGAATTGATATAATGAAAGGGACTCTTCCCTGGCAGCCATTCTCATGCATGGAGCCTTTATGCAGTGTAAGTGACTTCTCTGACTGACCTTGGCTTTGCTTTTATGGTCATTTTGAAGAAGTAGGACCTCTGAGCCAATGCTCACCAGGCTCAGCAGTACTTTTTTCAAACAGGCCACACCATTACAGGCTAAATCTTACTGGAAACCAAGAGGACATAGACTGTGGTGTCGTTGAGGTGTGTCTGAGAAAGTTAACCTTGTTAACCTGAAAATCTAGGCCATCACTTGGCCCTGGTGAGTTTGCATGTGTGTGTATGTGTGGTAGTGAGTGTTGCTATTTATCTTCATCTGCCAGCATCTATGAGTCTTGTCCCGTCTTGTCAATTTCTCTTCTGAAAGTTCACACTGTCCTGCCTCTGAACAAACCAAATCCTGGGAGACAGGTCTTCACTGTTGCTCTTTGTCAAATATACAGTCCTGTTGGAAAAGGATACAATAAACCAGCAGAAAATCTTGAAGAGGGAGTATTGGTATATGCTTAATATCATGAGATGTATGTATTTATAACAACATAAAACCGTAGTGAAAGAGTGTAAGAACTCCTTACACTGTACTCACCTACCCTTCTTCTTCTTAAAAAGCATATGAAAAATGTGCTATTCTTTCAGAAGGTCTCTGTCAAAACAGTTGACTTTTTAAAACTTTGTGCTTTCTATATTTTTTAATGTATTAATAAAGGATTTTAGCTTAAGTGATTTCCTGGAGAGGAACTGTTAAAAGAGGCAGAGGTAAAGGTTCTGATGAATGCAAAATTGCTATGTACTCTACATGTTAACATCTCCTAACAAAATGTAAAAACACAGCCCTTCACAAGGAAGAGCAGTTAAACTGTAAGGCACGTAAAAATGCTTTCAGAAAAGTTTGATCTTTGCCATTATTTTAGTTCATTAAAGAAAATGAAGTAATTATTTTTAAAAAGAAACATGCATAAGCACATATACCAGTAGAAGTACACATAGTATTAGTAATTGTAACTTTTTCAAAAGGGCAGGCAGGACTTAACTGGGTGGTTTTTTCTTTTAAAACACTTCAGGTCTGTTTTTATGATAGGTTCAAAATTCTCAGCAGCTATCTTGTTGTGTGACAAGAGTTTACAGCATTAGTTTCACCAGACAAGGACTGGTGGAGTAAAATTAGTCATGTATGTAAATTATAATCATGCTGAATAGTTGTATGTGCTCATTTAGCCATTTTAACAGTGTGTGATGTTATCCTCTCTGCAGGACTAATAAGCATTAGCCATAATGAGGTCAGTCAGTCAGTCAGGCATTATCATGGGATTTAATTGGGACACTGGTCTCTGCTGAAGTGAAAATTAATAACTTTTGTCAATGTTCTGGTGAAATGTTCTGTCTTATTAAACTATGAGGGTCAATTAGAAAGCATTATGTAATAAAGTCCCCAGCAGCAGAACTCAAATTGAGTTATACCACAGTCATTATTCCAGGACGATTGCATTTGAAAATGGAAAACCAGCATGCCATATGGAGGGCGCAGGTTATATTTACAAGCATTGCATGTTAAAGCTTCGGCAAGAAGGAAACAATTAAATGTAATACTGAAATAAATCAAAGCACTGAAAGTGCCATGTTGTGCCAGGCGCTTAATATAGCCAGCATACCCCTAGATGCGGCCAGGCAAAATGGCACCTGTTTATAAGCCTTGTTTGGGCTCTGTCAGACAACATCCTCTCTCTAGATTGCTCCAATGATTCAAAGTCTGGGGCACACCTGGAAGGCTCAGCCAGGCACATTGACTCATATAAATAACAGTTTATTGTATGGCTATTAAGACCAGAGATTGCTTTTATTAAAGTGCAGTTATCATGATACATCAAATTAAAGAACTTTTAAAGCATGTTTAACAGCCTCTGATATTCCCTGTTCGGTCATGTTTTACAGTACTTTAAATGGGAGAGATACAAAGACTCTGTCTTTGTGTGTCGGCTCTAGTGTCTAAAGTCAATGCCAGCAGAGATGCAGAGAGGCCAAGACAGAGGTAAGTAGGTTTTATAGGGACAGTGACAAGATCAGAGGAATGCACAGTTGGTCACTTTACTATTTCTAAGGATTCCTTCTTACCAAAAATTTTTTTCCCCCAGAATTTACATTCTAAACACAGTTGGAAATAAGTAGTACCATGTAATCATTGAATTGTCAATGTTGGAAAAGACGTCTGAGATCATTGTCTTCAGCTGGTAACCTAACACTGCCATGTTCAAGACTAAACCATTTTCCCAAGTGCCATATGTCTTCTGAACACTTCCAAAGATGATGATTCCACCACTTTCCTAGGCAGCCTGTTCCAATGCCCAACCACCCTGTCACAGTGAAGAAATTTTCCCTGGTATCTAACCTAAACCTGACCTGGTACAAGCTGAGGTGTTGGATTATCCACACATTGAAATGGAGAAGGGTTGCTCATCCTCTGCTGTCATGCAAAGATTCCCAATGAGTTCATGCCAGAGCTGTGCCTTGCTTGTAGTGATAGTGGGCCTGTGGGCCCCAGATTCCTTCTGCAAGGGGAGGACACTGGTGCTGCTGCTGTGGAGCACACTACCAGGCAGGGTGCCTGTCCTTCAGTGGCTCCCTCCCAAATTTCTTTATGGCAGGGCTACCTGCATGGTGCAGCTCCAAGACTCAGCAGAGCTCTGAAAATCCAATCAGCATCAGCCCTGCCAGCCCAGAGGGCTTGTGGCCTCCTCCTCTCCTGCCAAAACAGAGCAAGCTGGGATCTCCAGAAATGGGTCTTCCAGGAGTTGATGGAACTCCCTCTTGCTCTCTCACTGCCGGAAACTGCAAGCCTCCCTGCAGAGAGACATTGTGCTTGAGAGCCATCCCCAGTCTGTGTTCCAATTATTATTCACAGATGTGAGGATGATTTTCTAAAGCGCTCATTGTTTGGCCTAACACAGCTGCCAGAGACAGCCACAGCATATCTTGCCCTGGATTTTATAGAGCAGTGGATGAATTGTGCAAGGGCTGTGCATTTCTGGGAGACATAGTCCTGAGGGTGAGCTCTGATCCCAGCTTCTGATGCTTCAGAAAGAATAATACCATCCTCACTGGGAGGATGTGGTTTTTTTTTTTCATCTGCAACTTTACAGTCCCTCAGGATTTTACCTGATTATTGTGACAGTGCAGGCTAGGTAAATTTTTACTGTTGTGTTTGAATAAGCTGAACTGAAGCTGTTTCATTTAGAACTGTTCAATTAGGGCCAAGCATATGATTTCCAGCTTAGCTGTAAACTGACAAGCAGAATCAGGCATGATTTTCCCCTTGTTCATTCCAATTTGATGACAGCATGGCTTACATTGACTGTTTTGGTGTTGCTTCTGATTTACACTGGTGTGAGAAGAGATATAGGCTTGTTAGCAACCCATCCCTCATGGAGTAAGAACATTTTGCAACTTAGCTCAGAGCAGCTGCGAATGTCAATATATTTGATAAGCATTTATGAACAGAGCCTCAGTGCTACCCTCAGGAGATCCTCTATGGTGGAAAAAGGTCATCAGCTAGACCATTAAAGAAGCACTACTAAGTTTGGACACTTTATTTTTCATTGCCCAACTTCACATCCTAGGTTGTGAATAAAATCAGGCATCTCTTCAGCTCTCCTCCTGATGATGATGATCAAGGAGGAGAACCCCTGAAAACCCCTCTGTCATAGTCCCAGTGTATTGGTGAATGTCCCTGACAGCCAGGTTGTCTCCAGCAGGGGACTTGTTCTGGCAAGACTGGTCCCAGCATGTAGAGCTGGCCATATGCAGTTCTGTGCCTGAACCACAAGACTGTGCTTTCTTCCCTTCAGATACTGCAGGATAGCCTGTCAGCTTTTCTCTCTCTTTAGCCCTTTGTAAGTCATCTTATCTCTGATCTTCTTTCCTGGACAGGAAATATATAAAAACAGAAATATAAAAACAGAAATAATATATGCAGCAGGTTTCTGTTTCTGGCAGGCATGGCCGTGTGTTTTATGTTAGACTCACATCTACACATATGTGAACACAAACATGCATACACACACATCCATATATATCTCTACACCCACAGATGCATGTGCCTTTGTGCTCACTTGTGGAACACCACCCAGATGCAGTGGCTTCAGTTTGCCTCTTGGAAGCAAATATTTATTATTGTAAGCATTTTCAACATAGGGAATACTTTAAAGACAACAGCCCCACTAATTACTTTCAAATGGTGAATATCAACATTTTCACAGTGGTGCAGCATAGGCTAGGATGCATGGGTGCAGATGCCCTCAGCCTCAACATAGATAAGTGCACATTCATTCACAAATGGACAAAAAGACATGCATCTGGCTTCATTGCCCCACTGAAAAACCTGCAGACATTTCCAAAGGAAGTTCCTTTATGATTTTCAAATGCACAGGACATCAGAACTTTTAGCTTCCGTCTGCATCCCCCTTTTTTCTTTCTATGAGAATAGTGTCAGGCACTTTTGTTGTTGGAAAGACTAAGTAGTTGGAAAAGTGCTGATTCTCTCTAGTCATTTTACACCTACAGCGTTTAGGAGACCTTAACGCAAATCAGTGCCAGGTCTCAGTGCTGGGCTGCCTGCTTCATTCTTTGGCAAAATGATAATATTTTGGCAGAAGTGCCCTGTGTTAACAAAGAAAAGTTTGATTAATCAGCAGGAGGGAAGACTTGGGAGAAAAGGCAGAGGGAGAGAGAGAGAGCAAGAGACAGACATATTCTAAAAAGCCTAATCAGTTTTAAAACAGCTTTAAAAAGGAATAAAAATTCTTAAGTCTCTTTGATGACATTCAAAGAGCCTTTTTTAATATATGAGAAGGCACATTCTAAATTCTTAACACTGCTAGTGTCACCAGTCCTTTTTTCCGCTAAACCATTTTAATTTCATAATTTAGAAGGTCTTGAAAAGTAGCAGGATCAAACTGCAGTGTAATTGGATACACTATGCACTTCCAGTGTGAATTTGGGTCCCTGTTAGGCACCAGAGATTCTTTCTTCTAAGATCACATAGAGTGTACTCATTTGAAAAGAGAGAGATGCAGCAGTAAAGTAAGCTTTTTATAAGGTGGATTAGCTAAGTGTGCTGCTGGAAAACACTTGACCATTTGTTTGGCACTGATGGTTTCTTTGTGATTGGAGGGAACACTATTGACAGGGAAATCAATTTGGGTTTACTGAAGAACGCTGAGTGATCAGGGAGCAAAGAAGCAGTCAGAGAGGAGTGGCAGCCCTCTGCACTGCCTTCAGAAACTAACGGGTCCAGACACTTTAGTTCTTTCTACTGCTCTTCCCTGCTTTTCACAACCAATATAAAGTGTCTTTATGTTAGATGATTAGCTCTGCTGATCTGAGCACTACAATAAGTGAAACTTTGGATGCCGTCTGTTTCTGAGAAGCTAGCTACTGTTGCAAGCCGGGGGTCCTACAGGGCTTTTAAAGACAGACGGCAACAAAGACAGAGAGTGGGAGAAGAGAAACATCTGAACATCTGCTGGAAAATCCTAACTGGCTTGTTCAGCTGAGTTCAGCAAGAGCAAAAGCAGAGGAGTTGGCAGGTGTCACCACACTGTAGGTGGAAATCACTGCAGATGATCTCAAGATATAAATAAGAATGTTCTGGACATTCCCTATACCTCCTTCCCTCCAGACTAGTTTTGCTTCCTAGTGATAGCAACTGGGATATTGTGTGATAGTTAGCTCTGGGGAGATATTAAAATAGCTAGGGGCAGGCTGTGCATGTAAGCAAATAACTGCATGTATCAAAGATGCCCTATAATAATATACCGTTTTCTTTAAAATTACTCCAGGGGTGAAAAGTAACAGAAATTACCAGTTTTCCCTTCAGGAGTACAAATATTCAGCTCTCAGATGAACTTTTTAGGATCAGCATAAGGAGAAGAGTTAATGACATTGCATCCTTTTTTCCTTTTTTCTCCAGAATTTGTACAAGACAAAAACACCAGCTTTGTTTTCCCTAAGTGTTCCTCTCCCTCTCTCTCTACCCGCCCCCCCCTCCTTCTCTCCTCGTCTAATTCTCTCTGATTGTACATATTTGTTCATCTCTGTCTCAGGCACTAAGTGTCTTTACCACTATAATATCGGAGGATTTCACACATATAAACCTAATTTTGAAGAGAATCTCTTAACTTATTCATTCATTTTCCCTAAACTTACACTATTCCTGGCAGAAACTTTCAAATTTAATCAGTCAGCAACACTAGTCAGGGCTTTTCACCATGTGCTCAGCAGTTCGCAGGTATGTTGGCTTCATACACTTTCCCACTGTACCATCTCTGTTCCACAGCCTAGCTGACAGGCTCTGGACAGCAGGACAGCTAGATCCAATAAATCTGAGACCTGTCTAGGTGCTTCATTTATCAAGAGGCCTAATTTACCCAGGCCCTTTAGACTAATTGCAGATTTGTAAAAAATGCTGATAATGTAGAACAGTGCATTGTGAATGTCCCTTGCCATATTTCTGCTAATGTGTTTCATCTGGAGTACATAAAGAGACAGGGATGCTGATTTTAGACACAGCACTTTGGGGCTAATCCAGTTAAATGATTATTCCTAAAAATCTGCAGTGATGTCATTTTCCCTATAGAACTCTGCCAGTTGCCTTGTTTGCTTTGTTGTGAGAAGTATGCGATCCCAGGCTTTAGAAATTCCCTCTATATTTTTGTTCCAAAGCACTGTAACTCTCTCATCCCACTCTCCCAGCTACCCATCCCTTCTTGTGTATAATAATCATGTTGACAGCAACTCTGGCTTAGACTGTTGGCTTTTGTGTGTACACAGATAAGGAAGAGACCTTTGTTTGATATATGCAGATATATGCAGGTATCCACTTTGTTTTTCTCCAAGTCCAATTTCTTGTTTTTATTCCCCTAATTTCTCAGTTTCCTCCAGAGACTACTATTCCACTGTGTTTTGGTCACTTTTACTACCAACACTTTGCTTATATTTGGCCTCCTCTTCTGCACTTTGCTCCAAGACTCATTGCTACAACTTTTTTCTAAGCTTCTCGTCTTCTTATCCGTCTTCTGTAACACCAAAACATTGCTCCATGGATTTGCAGCAAACTCAGCTTCTATGTTCTTTCTCAGATATCTTCCCCCTTTCCTTTGGTCCTGTAATTCTTTTGTGCTTTTTTTTGTGTTCCAGGCAACTCTCTCTGACTCTCTTTGTTGTGAGAAGAATCAAAATTTTGTTAAGAAAAATCTCTCTGTCATGTAACTGATTCAGTGCACCCATTGATCTAGGGGCCAGCTGACCTGTAATGCCAAACACTAGCAAATAATACTATATTAATCACTATCATTATTATTTAAAAGGATAATTTTTATAAAGCATCCACACAATTTTCACTGATATCTGAGGGCAGCGGCTAGGCAGTTCTAAGTGTGCTTCACTGCTCCATTAATATGTTAAAGCTGATTTTTGCAATATTTTGAGGGGAGACCAGGATCTAGAATAAGAAAAACATCAAGAGATCCTTATTTTTCAGGAACTGGCTGTACAGGTCTGGGATAAGCCAGCCTCAAGAATTTGGCACTATAAATATTACAAAGCTTTTAGAGACAGTTGTATGATACTTGTTTATCTGACACCAGGTCCTTCCATACAGGTAGAGGAAAGTAATAAGGGTATCTTCTCAGGTATCCCAGCAAGGCTCTATGTGATCTGTCACTCAGATCACATGTTCAGCAAGCAGATGCAACCAACTCCCACTGCTATGGTATTAACAAGGAGCCTGCTTTAAAAGCTTTCTTTAAAAGCTTTCTTTTGTCTTTTTTCCTGATGCCTCTCAAGTATAACCTAAGAGTTCAATGAAATTAGTATATGATGAGATAAACCCTGTCCAGACAAGGCAGGTGGATTGTCAGAGTAGAACACAGAGAGACCATTTAGGCCAAATAATGTAAGAGGCTGTTTGTTCTCAGGAGGAAGGAGGATCCTTTCTCAGGGAAGTCCCTAATATTTGAAGACTGCAGCTAAGGGCTACTCAGGGCTCTCTTGGAAGATCCTAGGTAAGCTTTCCCTTTACTATGTCTTTTCTGGTACTTTAAAGTATGGTTAAATATTCTTATGCAATCATGCTGCAAAATGGAATAAACTGGCAGGATTCTTAACTAGGAACAGTGAAAGAAGCAAAGCTAGAGGCATAATTTACAGTTATGGTATTAAACATCCCAAAATATCCTTCTAGCCAAAAGTTCAGCTTTGCCAAGCACTGCAGTCATTAGGTTGGTGCAACAACCTAATGTGTATCCTATGTAGCATAATCCCAAAATAGGTGTCTGATGATCTATATGCACATACACACAGTGAGAACCTCATATTTCTCATTAGGGTTAGAGGCATGAAAGGGAATTATCTTAGAAATGTCTTTTGCCCCTCGCCAAAAACTGCCCTGTGTAATCTGGATAATCTCCACTTCTAGACTCTTGCAGGCAGCTTCTAGAGTGTAGAAGAGCATTCAAGGGGGAGATAGAAACTAATGAAAGTCTGGCTGACATTTTGATCATATTCATGCATTTATCAAGATTATCCCAAAGGCATATGTCACAGGAAGAGAGTAGTTTTTCTATATTAAAGATGGCATTAACCTTCTATCCTATCTTGCTCCCTTTGCTATTCCCAAACTCTGTAAATATTTCAGATGTCTTCTGCCCCACTCCCCCACCACTCAGCTGTTAAAAATGGCAAGACATTGAAAAACTCAAATTTAATACACATCTTTTTCTGTCTCTAAGGTAATTAATTTTCATTCATTTCTTTGTGCTTAGAGTCAGCTTAGCTGATTGTTAAACACCCACTTCAAGTTGCTTTTCTGCCTCTCAGAGATGCACCAGAGCTCAAATAATCCTGATACAAGCCCCTCAGAACCTTGCATCAGCCAGTGGCTGTTCCATTCTATTTTTTGTGCTGCTTTGCCATTCACAAATGTGTTGTGGGGAAAATGAAATAAATAAATGAGCCTCTCGCTTTTGAGGAAGGGTTGGGACTTTAGGGCAAAAGCATTTTTTTCAAGTCTGGGGTGGTGTCAATCCACACTGATAGCTAGGAAATGTTCACTACTGTTCATTTTTGCCCATTTGCCCACCCTCCATCTGTGGGAATGCTGCATTAAATAGTTGTAGGGGAACTGTTGTTCTGTATCAAAATATTTCACCAGGAGATGAGAGAAATCATTGAGCAACTGACTAAGAGTTTTGGTAGTAAATGATATAGTAGCTGTCATGGAAAGTCAATAAGAATCTTATGGTAGCTCTCAACAACAACACATACGTATTAATAAGTCCTTATCTGGAAAATATGTTAATTTTTAACCTACCAAGAGAAAGATATTCACTCTGATCAGGGATTTTGACATACTACCCTGCCATTTACCAATCAGCAGCTAGGTCCCAGCAGCTAGGACCAGAATCATGTAGGGCCAAGTCAGGACACTTTAAGACAAGTTTTAACCCAACCATTCAAATAACTGACACTTATTACATGAGAACAATGGCTCTCATCAGAACAAAGATGTGAATATTTTCTGCCCACAAAAGCATCAGTAAACCACGCAGACTAAAACTTTGTCTTAGAATTATTCTACTTCAAAGTAATATGAGTCCATATGTCAAGAAACTAGGTAACAGAAAAGAAAAATTATGATTTGAAGCTTCAGAAGTAGTTTTCCTATGAACCTTTTAGGCTGTATATAAGTAGAAGAAAATCATAGCAGCAACACGAATTTTTTTTCCTATATTGATTTTTGTTACATTTCTGGTGACTTACTGAGTAGGTAGCCAGAAGCAATTTATAAATACAGTAACACCAGCAGATTCCAGAGCACTGGTAGAGAAGTACCACAGGTTGTACACAATACAAGAATAATTCAGTGCAATTGCTCCACCTTACCTATGTGGTGAAATTCAGTACAAGTCCCTTAATTTCAGTGACTTAGGATATTTTATACTGACTGAGAAACTGGGTTAAAGTACTTTCAGCAGTAGTTAATTATTTTTCTGGCATGAAAGTGAAAGAGTTAAATAAAATGCATGTTTTCATTTTACACCATTTTAATAAGATTATACTTGGTTAAGACTGTTATTTCTCTTTGTACGTATTTGTACGTTCAAAATTCTTAAAATTCCATCTGTCCTTCAGAAAGTCCACCCATTACCTTACACACAAGTTTACAGCTTGAGTAGAAAAGAGCCCAGCAAAATCAGTAAATTAAGTTCTCTTCATTTTTTCACTGATGGAAGTTTTAAGCAATTTCAGAGATGGAGTTGATTGAAGTTATAATATTATTGCTGAGAGTTTCATACCTTTCAGAGACTATATATTAATGTAAGATTATTGCCTTTCATGTGGATTTCTGTGGTCAAAATAAGTAAAATACCTTTACTCCAGTGTTTGTTAATATCATTCATTTATTTGTCCTTGCAAGACAGCATGAGAAAAAAAAAAGAAAGATATTTGGAAATGTTTTCTTTTTCTTCCAGAACTCAGAAAATGGAGTTGCCTTTTAAGACTGGTTCTTAAAGTTAACAACCTCTAAGAATCCCCTAAATTATAAGTATAAATAATACATTGGAAGACTGACCTCCAGACAAAAAAGAAGGATGTGAAAACTCTAGAGACTGAAGCTCGGGAGAACAAGAAGCTCTGCTCACACATCTTGCTGTGCAGGGTACAGGAGTAGCTTCATCTGAGGATGCATCCTGCATAACTTCCACTAGTGGAACTGACCAGAGAAAATGAAAGGACCTTTTCTTTTAGAGGGCTGGAATGTATGTTTTGGCAGCTCTTACTTTCTCTCTTCTTACTGAGAAGACTCCCTATTATAACTCTCCCTGAAGAGTGATGTTAATCATTGTCAACCCAGTGTGGTCATTCCCATACACTGGTTGAACTTGACACCAGTTCAAGTGGAGAAGTGCTAAGACAGACTTGTGTCACTGTTGAGGGACACACCCTGTGTCACTCATAGGGACCGAGTGAGCTGCAAGACTTTGTCCGCCTGAATCCACACTGCAAGGGGGAAGGCAACTGCTGGGATGTGAGGGCAGAGAGCATGAACCACTGCCAAAAGTTCAATGGAAAAGTTATCCATTATTCATACAACTGTTTCTGTGTTGAGGTTTTGGTACCATCCAAACCCAAAATTTTAAACCCTAAAATTTTATGTGTTCTGCGCATAGCTCTGGGATTAGCAATGGCCAAATATTGCCAGTTAGAAAATCCAACAAAACTTTTCACTGATTGAAGACATTTCAGGAGAAGGGCTCAAGATAGCTATATTTCTGACTATACAGGACTGTTTAAATGAGCTCTGTGACTGCTCACAATATCTGGCTAAAGGATTGAAGCTAAATATGCATACAGGTGGAGAAAAAACTTTTGTCCTGATTTAGTGACTTTGTTTTCATCCTTAATTAAAAGGCTGAAACAGGTATGCTGGAACAATCAGATTTAATTCCATTCCTGCTCTTTCAGTTTTTCAGCTGGGTTTGTCTTGATATGGTCTGTTGAAAACTTCAAAAGGGAAAACTGCATTTTGAACCTCTAGATGTCATTTGTATTCAAGGATGGTAGCTGATGGTAGCTCATTTAACCTCCTGAGCTAGAAATTCTCAGGTAGATGAACGTCTTACTATCATACTATCAAGTTTTATCCTTACTAGGAAATGCATGAAAAACTAGAAATTTTGTAAGGACAGATACAGACTCAGCTCACAACTCGTGGAAGATTTTCTCTCCCACAGCTCTTCCTGTTACAACCGTTTATCCTTGAAGATGCCAGGGCCTCGCACCTCAAAGGTTCTCAGACATGTAGATAAGTCTCTCTGCTTGCAGCTGGAGGAGTCTCAAAACCTACCACCAATTGGTCACTAATGCCTTAGGCTTTGGACCCAGCCTTTAAATCTTTGCTTATGTATGTCATCTTGATAAAGTTCCATGGGACAACTCATATGAGTAAGTGTCTGAACAGCTTACTTTCTTTGTGTTGCTTGTTGGTGCTTGTGTGCTTTGATATTCAATGTGTCTAAATCACCACACAGCATTTTATTTTTATTTTCATAAAATACTTGAATTAAATTACAGTGATATGAAATATGCCTCTGGCCCTATGCAGATGTTTCCAAAAGCCTAATAACAAACAGATCACAGGGCAGAAGATCGCACATTCTTACAGTAATTTCCAAGCCTAACTGCTTTTCAGAGTTCTGATTACAAGAAAAACCATGCTGCCGATGTTGCTTTAACTGTGATGTTAAAATGAAAACTCATTGTTGCATCCTAGGGGGATTCAGGAACATTGACTTTGCTGCCCATCTGAAATGGTATAATGTTCTCTATTTCTATCATGTGGGTATCAGTTCCAAGTTGGAAACCAGCCTTCTCTCATAATTCAAGCTGGGGCTATACTGATGCAAACCTTCTCAGATATTATAAGCCAGTATGAGCTCAAAAAAAGAATTCACTGCTCAAGGCCAAATAGCTTCAAAGCTAACAATCCTCCAGAGTCAGTGTGAAAGTGTTGAAACTGTCAATGTCAACTTACACCATGCATAGTGAGTGTAAAACTTCAATAATGACATCATGGAGAAAAGGACAAAGGGCAGGCACTACACAGAAAAGTGCCAGTGCTCTTCAAATCTTTGAAACCTTCAAGGATTTATCTGGACTAACACTTCTACACATAGTCATTGGGGTCTTAGGCTATACTGATTAAGGATTTAGCTTATTCAAAGGCTCTCACTGATAGGAAGGATGACAAGGTTTCAGCAGTTATATTGGATTCCATTAGCTTTCGCTTAAAAAAAACATACCCCAAGACCCTCAGGAACCAGATCTTTTTTTCTGCCTCTGATTTTCTTTCTTTGAGTCAACCTTTATTTTTTGCCTTAACACACACCCATGCACGCATGCATGCATGCATGCACGCACACATTAATATAAATTAATATCTGTGTTTGAATCACAAACAGGTTTTGCAGCACTTGTGCTCTCAGTTCTCAGAATGCAGATCCCAGAAGAATTGAATCAATCCTTCAGGAATTCCCTGAAGCACCACATAACATGTTCAGTCGTTTCAGCTGCACTTAGGGCAACAGATACACTTTTAAAAAGGGAAAAACATATCAGAGAAGGAGGGAGGGGTATTTTAGTTTAAAAAAAAATCATCTAATCAAGGGAGAAATTAAAAAGTGAGACTCTGTGGTTTTGGTGTCAGGGATAAGTACCGATCCTAATGCTTTTAGTGCAAACTGCAGAAATAAGTGTAATGGAGGACAGACATGCTTTCTTTCTAACTAGGTTTTCAGAGAGGCAGCCTCAGACAAAGAGAAAAGAGATGGAAGAAGGAACTGTTTCCTCTGTCCTCCCTCTCTTATTTGTGAGAACTGTAAAAGAATCCATGTTGTACTGTGCAGACATGCAGTAACAGCTGAAGCCCCAAACTAAATATCTTCCTTAAAGAAATGACAAGTATCACCTATTGTTTGACACATGGCAAAAAGAAGATGAAGAAAGATTATTTAACAGTTATTTAATAATTTAATTACTCTCCTATTATTCAAGAACTTGTGACAGGGTATTTGATGCAGGCCGCCCAACTCTTAACCCAACACCTGAAGCTCATTACTCATTCTTGCATTTCTCATTTCTACTTTCTTCTAGTTCTGCTGTAGGTATCACCAGTTTCTTGTCACCTCAGCTGTCCCAGCACCCTTAGCACATTTTGGTTGCCTAACACAGTACTTTCTGTGGTGCTGTGTAATCCATGCTGGAATCCATGCAACCTGTGACATCTGTAGGGAGCTGGCAGACCTGACACAGAGCCTATGGAGACCTGGGGCCATCTAAACCTGCAGGTGTGAGATAGACAGTGGCTGAAATGGCACTAGAAGTCCCCATTTTGCAACATAAGTATAACATGCATTCTTCAATGTTGCTTCCCTGAGAAGTTGTAGGAACTGTTGCACAATATTGCCTGCTTCACAAAAGATTCTGATCCCACCCCGAAGTCATGAGGGATGGATAACTGTTTCTGAACTATTAGCTCAGGGACCCTTGTGCACACTCTTACACAATTACCTAGGATATTTTCTAGGATTACCTACATTGTCATGGAAAGAGAGTGTACTTATTCCAGAGTCTGAGCCATTTAATGATACAGTTGACAATACAGCACAAAACTTTTTTTTAATCCATCAAAGGCATCTATGTTTACTCTGTTATTATAGTCCAAGTAATTTTCTGTGTATCAGTTCCACTCATGCTAGTCAAAAAAGGCTTTTCTGGAAAACAAACCAGCTGAGAGTTGTTTCTTTGTACAATGAAAGATATGAGGTGGGAGACAGTGGAGGGAGCTTCAAGTTATTGCAGCCTTACCTAGTTCTGGAATGAAAAATAGTAAAGCTAGATCTGTGGGTTACTCAGCTCAAGCTAGTAAGTTATACTTAGAGGCAAGGTTTGTTTTTTAAATATAATTATCCTACTTTGAAGACCTGAGGCAATAACGCTCTGTGGGATACATCTGCAGGCCCACACTAGCACAGAGGCTCTCTGATACTCTGAGCAGCAGCAGCAGCCTGGAGATACTCTGTGTGGTTTGCAGGTTCAACTGGAAATGGAACCAATTCCATTGGCCACTGTGGCTGTGAACCAAGTTCACAGCCACAGTGGCCAACTTTAAATCTGGAGTTTTTGCAGACAGATTCAGGTCATGGGATGAATTCTGCAGTAATTGGTGGGAGGGGACCCTGCCTCCAATACCACCAGCATTCTCATCTTGATCCCTCACAGAACTCACAAATTTGCCACTGAGATGTGGAGTCTCCTACTCCAAGTGCACCAAAAGCCATTGTCTTGGGGCTTATGACCTCTGGGTTTTAAGCAATATCCTGAGGGTTTATTTTTCACTTTCTTGTTGTTGTTGTTAACTTAAAACCAACTGTTTATTTTTCTTGTTGCCCTTAAAAAGAAATTAGCATGAAAGGATTGAAGGGGTGAAGGGTTATCACAATCATGGGAGCGGACAAGAACAAGGGGGAGGTGGGAATACTCTACCTCTTTTAGTAGCTGCTCTCTTCTCTGCTAATGCACTTGTTTTGGTGAAGAGACTACAACCACAATGCTGAATTTAAACTTTTATGAGAAAGGTTTTCTGTATATTCTGTGAAGTGATCTCCTCAAACATATTTCCTTTTGGGGTCGCTATAGTGATTGTGTACACAGGCATCCACAGAACTGAGTTAGCTGCTGCCAGACTGTTATTTTGCTCACTCTGACTTTACATCCACATTGGGTCACTGACTTCCTTCAATATCTCCCCAACTTGTGTAGTGAATAGGGCTGTTCTGGAGGGGGCTGCTTTTTCATTTTTCAATAAGGCCTATATAGCATGAGGAACCCACATCAAAATCAGAACACTGGTCTTGCAAATTAAAACTGTAATAGTTAAGTTTCATTATGAGAGAAGACTTTAGACACTTGAGTTTCTTTTCCTGGGAGAATTCTTTCATTTTCTTGACAAAGTTCTTACTTTGTGGTGATTATGAGCCTATTTTGGTGGACTCTTTCTTACCAGAGCTTGTCCCTTATACAGTGACACTGTTGAAGGACTTGCTGAAATCCTCTGCTATATCTCTGAAAAGAACAAAATTCTGCTTGGGGCAAAGGGCAAGCACAATGTGGGACTGCATTTGAATGCAGGAGGAATAAATACTTTTTTGTGACTTGCAAATCTGTACCCATTCTTCCATAAAAGGCATCAAGCATATTGTTTCTGCCTAGGTAGCATTCCACAATTCCATCCAGCTGGAAGGAAAGGAGACCAGACAAAAACAGTCAAACTGAGGGTGTCTGCTTCACTGATAATACTTCACCATTAATCCACTAAAATAGCTCAGGCACATCAGAATTTTAAGAAACTCCTGCCCTGGATAATGCTTTGTTCTGATGCAAAGTTTTAAAATTAATGCTGCTCAATATAATTCAGGCTTCAGCCTGAATTCCCCCCATTGTCTGCAGTTATCCCAATATCTTGCCCAGGAACAACACAAATTTTGAAGGTGATCTTTCACTAGCAGTGCCTTCTCCTCTTATTACCACAGCCCCAGCGTGACTACAAGAAATACACTTCATATGTGGTAGAGGAACGGTAGATGGACATCTAACCTCTGAAGAGCTGCATGGAAGTCAGCCACTTTCTCAAGGCGTTAATAGGGTAACTGTAGATAAACCACTCTGTCTCCTTGTGGCCTCTCAGAAAAGGAGGTGGCCCATTCCATAGTAAGTACCTGAGAGAGGGCAGTTAACTTCTTTCTTTCAGTCCTACATCAAGTGCTTGGTGATTAATTTTTCTGTGACTAATGTCCACCATTGCCTCATCCACCTAGCTGGATCTCCTGTTATTTTCCAATCATTTATGAGCAATATATTCTCTCATACACCTCACAAATACACACTCATCTGGAAACATTACATCAGCTAGGGATTTTTAAGTGACAAAGACCTTGCTAGAATTTTAGAAAGGGTAAACTGTGGAAAGCAGTGAGAAGGAGTACAACAGACCAAATACATATGGTCTATCATTTAGTTCACTCCCTTGTCAGTGGAATAACACTGTGTCCCAGTGGAATTACAACCTGTCCCCACTGCCCTAATATGCTTCCTCTGAAAAAGTCTTATTAGTCTTTACAACAGCATGGCAGTCTCCATTGAGAAGGCAAAATGAGGCCAGCTAGATAGTGTCTATGAAAAACAGGCATGGAAGAGATTAAGACATGGTGCACAATGCCAGAGAGGATAGCAAAGAGCCGAGAGCAGCTGTATACCATTCTACATCCACTTGAGATTTCAAATCTTTGCAGCAGTTTTGCAAAGCAAAGCACTCTCCCCTCAGAACGCAGTAGGACACAGGAGTATATTCACAAGACTAGTCTTATGACTCTAAGTAATCACAGTCTTGCCCGTTGTGTAATGTCATCACTGAAAAGGCTGGTTGTACTAATAGGAAGTGATGGCTGATCCCATTTAGAGAAACATTTCTAAGAAGCAACAAGCGGTATAATATCAGGAGGACTTTTAGATTTCCACATCTCTTCTCCTGGGGGCGCCTGCAGATAAAGAAGAAGTAGGCAGGAAAAGTAAATATTTACTTACCTTTTTTTTTTTTTTGAAATCACTAAGTACAGTGCTGCAAACGCAGTTGCATTTGTTCTATCATATAATGATAGATCACATAATGACTCAATAAAAGCAAGAAAGACATGTAGCAACAAGGGAGGATGAAAGAGTAAAAAATTCTGTAGGCCAATTATGGGAACTTTGTGTTTCTCCTTTAATATGCAGGCTGTCCACAGCATGTACATGGTCATGGTCTGTACTTAACTGTCCTGAGATAAGCTCAGAGCAGCTCAGCTAAGGCAATGATTTCTCAAAATGTGTCCCCTTAGCTGAACTAAGTACACAGTTCTTATTTGTAAAAGGTGATTAGCTTGCAGATCTTACCACATCATTTACAGATGTTTTGCTGGAGGCCAAATTCTGCTTGATTTGCATAACTATTTCCACCACTGTTAGCTTTGGCTTTTCCATGACACTGAATTATGATATTATTAGAATGTCTTTGGTCCATAAGCTACCATGAAGGCCCAGTAAAATATATTCTGTACTATATATGTTATCTCATAAACAACAAAGAGTCAATGTAGAAAAATGAGTTGCCCACAGTCACAAGAAAAATTATCATCTGTCAAGACCTGCCAGTTCCTACAAATAATGTTTATACTATTCTTTTATTGATCTCCCATTTCAAAGTCTAGCCGAGATGTGCGCTGGTGGAAAAATCGTGTGGCTTCTCCTTTCCTGAACGTCCATCACAACCCACTGTGTTGCTGTTAGGAGAGCATGTCTCTACAAGCTGTACTTAACTATCTTCTGCATGCAAATCATCAGCAACATGTGACCCACCCAGAAACAGCTGCAGCACGCATATGATCTTGGAAATGGGAGTTACTCCTACTGATCAGCTTTGTTCAAGAGTATGTTCACTCAGGGCAGTATCTTTGGATACAGCTGAGTTCTGTGGTGTTGGATCTGAAAGGCAAGCCTACCGTTGTCTGGATGATATGGATGAAGTACTCAGGTTGCAGTCACCATCTTTCTGAAGCTCTTTCCAGTGCAATGTCTGCATCAAGTAGTATCAGGCCCTGATAACAGAAACCTGAAACAGAAAACTCTTTCCCCATCTTGGACTAATCCTGCATGTACTTTCAGTGCCATGCCTGCCTGTTTGTTTTCCCCAACAAAGACTCTATACAGAGCAACAGTCATAAACGTTGCTGAGTCTATTAACTATTCAAACTGAACGTGCTCTTACCCTCACACCCACCACAAAAGGCATGCACACATATACCTCCTGCATGGAAGGAAATGCTTTGCACAAGGAATTGCAACGGAGGTGTAGTATTTCCTACTAAAGAGTCAAGCTTCTCATCTAAATCAGACACATCATCTACTGACTCCAGTGCTCTAAGTTACCCTTTGAAACAGATGTCTTCCCTCTTGAGTTAGGTTGGTGGCCTGCTTATGTAGACAACAAGAAGCTAATCAAGACCTATGATAGCCGCTCTGACAGATACTCTCTCATAAACCTACCTGCAGTAGTTTTAAAGAGAATCACCCCCTCCAGCTGCAGGCATGTATGTCAGATGCTCCAGTCCATGTCTGGTGTATTAATTGCAACCACCAAGCTGTGCACTGCATCAGCTGAGGCATCAGCACACCCGCTGTTTTGTCCATTTTGCTGACCCTGCAGTGAGACTGTCCCTGGTGGCAGGGACAGCACAGACAGTGAGGGCAGTATCACAGTTAGCAGATAGATTTTGATTTGCCAGGGAAGGCCTGTCAGGATCCTATGGGTACAAAGAGCAGAAATTTTTCTTCAGGAAAGATATTTGCATAACACACATCAAAAGAGGAATATAAAGATATGCTTTTCCCCCATACAGTGGAAATAATAGATAGAGGCTCACCTGCTTCTTGTGTGGGCTACCTTCAGAGGCACCTGCTGATACAGTCTCATTCTCTTTTCTCTCTGAAACTCTTGTCACACAAATGAGGTTTTTTTCATTCCTCACTCATGCCCTTCATGAAAGACAGCAGTAGTCTCCATGTGCTGTAATTGGACTGACTGGCTGGCTGATTCCTGTTCTCCCCTTGTGCAGCCCTGGAAACCTGGGAGAAAAAAGGTGGAACAACCAGCCACTCAAAAAAACCCCAGACTATTTAAAAGGTTAAGGAGTAGAGCATGAAACTTCTGTCTGTTACAGACGGCTGGGCATTGCAATTTGGATGTCTTGTTCCTAATACTTCCATACTACGATTGTCACAAGGATAACAAAGGATGGGAAAGACAAGCCATTCTCATTGGGAACTTTTAAAGGGGATTTTTGTGAGTTGAGTGTTACACTTTATTTTTTTTTCTAAAATATGACAATGCTTGAGAAAGCAAGGTACTATGCCTAGCTTAAACTGTCTAAAGGGTCTTAAATGTTGTGCATGTTCAAAAAACATTCTGGGTATGTATACATGTACCTAAGTAAAGAAATCTTTCTATCATTATCCTGGGTGTTGCTTGCAGTGAAAAGAGAATGCGTACACAACCTTGGTGTCAGTAAGTCTGAATTGATAGTGATGTTCTTATTGGGTTAAAATGACAATTACACATAATATGCAGTTAATCTTGCAGGTCAGCTTCTCCTCAGCTCAGCATACTTCTTTTATTTACATTTGCTTCATGCTCTCCCAGATCATAAAAAAAGGAGCTGTGGATTTTGGTCACCAGTACCAAAGCATTTCAGGATTCTAGAAATTCCATATATGTAAATCCTTACTGAAGCGTTCTCCCTTTTCTTCCCTCTCCTTTTTACTAACCCAGCCTGCACCAGACCTTTTATCTATTCTCCCTCCTCATTCTGGTCTTCTGTGCTTCTCCTCTGTGGGTTCCTCAGCAAAAGTCAAGCATTAAGAAATTCCTCTAAATTGAGAGCACAGACTCAGCTCTCATTCATTTGGAGCAATGCTGCTGCAGTGCTCTTGAGCATATATGTCCTCTGTGCTTCCCTCTTTCAGCCATGACTATGACTACATCTTAATCATGTTATTGCAAGGGCTAACCAGAGTTCTAGCACTCCAGATAACTTGAGGCAGGTAAGTATGTTCTTCTGGCAAAAATGTGTCAGTCAGTCAAAAATCAAAAAATCCTCCATCTAAATCTGATGTTTGCATTGTATGATTGGTGCAACATGAAGGAGGATAGAAAGTATGGATTCACTAAAAGGCTGCCTTCTTCATTTGGCCAGTCTCTAAAATGGGACTGTCCATGTTTGTATCAGAGGGTCACGAGCCAGAAAGAATAATATCTGGATTTCTTCTGACTGCTTAGAATTCCAGATAAGAAGCAATAAAAATTATTCAAAATGTCTGATAATAAGGCTGTTTTTAAAGCTTACAAACCATTTGCAAACTATATAGCTCATAAAAGATTATATCTTCTGAGTCTGAGTTTGACTCAACCTCCATTCTAGGGCACGGCTCATCTTGTGTTGTCCGTTTTTGCATGGTGCTACCCTTAGAAACTTTGTCTATCCCAGGAATAAACTTAGTGCTAAAGAACAAACAAACAAACAAACAAACAAATAAATAATCCCCTGCATTTGGTGGTTACTGCTTCAACCTCTAAGGTATTGGCGAGACTGAGGACCTTGTGAAAGACAGAAGGTAGTTACTGAGTTCAACAATGGGCTTAGCCCTCTCTGAGTCATGTGGTACAGCAGTTAAAGATGTTATGGAACAACCATCATACCCTACGCCTTGATTTTGTCAGTTTCTCATAGTTGCTGAAAGCTACACTGGCAATATTTTTGAATTGCATCTTGTTTTCAATCTTAGCTCTTCTGCTTTTGCCTTCTCATAGGCTTAAAATGTTAGAAAAAATGAAAATCTTCTTTACAGTGTTTTTACTAGCTCTGAGAAGTTGATCTTTCAGGACTGGTAACTGACATATTGAATTTGGCTCTTACGGTAATTGTTTAAATGTTATAGAAGCTTTAACATGTCATCTGTTAAACTTATTGGTGATGCAGCTGTTCAACGTGGAGTATGGGTAACATTTACATGATTTACTGGGTGACGTACAGTTTTTGATTCAATAGTAATGTATTTGCTTCAATAGGTGATGCATCTAATTCAACTGGGAGTCCATGTAATTCAAAGGTGATGCATTTGATTCACTAGCTGATGTACCTGATTTAGAAGGTGATGGATCTAGTTCACTGAAAATGATTCCAATTCCCCATGCAAGGTATTTACTTCAGTGTGTGATGAATGAGCTTTAATAATAATACATGTTTCTCTGATAGTGGATGTATTGACTTAAATTTATATCCCAGGATTCCCAAACGTGGAGTGGGGTGGAGTGACACCTTCAACCACCATTCTGGTGAGGATCACCAGCAGTGTGAAACATTAGCCACTAAAATAATGGGAGCAAATTATGTGATAAAAGCTGTGCTTCCCAGATGAAATATTTTCACCAGATGTGATGTGGGGATACAAATGCCCTGTCACTGCTGTTATTGCTACCACAGTACATGACAAAAATCCCCAAATCCATTTACCTTTAGTGTCATTGCTGGGATTACATACTGAGTACTTATTTCCCCAGAGTTATGTGAGCTCTCAAGTAGCAGCATCTGAGCTAACAGTTCCACTTACCTCATTTTTGTGTGTGCTTCTTTTTTGTTAGAGGTCGGCAAATATTTAGCTCTGGTGAAAATTGGGAAAAGGGGGTTGGCAAAGAGCAGTATCACATGGGGTAAGGCATGTGGGAACTCAGGCCTGCATAGCATACTGCTAATCTCCATATCTTCACTGGAATCATATCCCGGTAAAACTTAGGGAAGCTTCTGCTTCACAAGCGTTGGTTCACTGATTTTCAGCTGGTTATTGCCTACACTAGAAACACATTTCTGAATAGGTCAGTCTCAACATCCTGTCCTCCTCAGGCTCCACCTCCAAAATCAGTGGCAGAATCTTTGGGTGATGGTTGAGATATTTTGCTCATACAGATCAGCCACAAATATGGAACCTTTGCTTGCACTCCTACAAAAGAAACAACAAATCAAATCAAACCAAACCAAACCAAACCAAACCAAACATAAAAAACTCCAACCAAACCAAAAAATCCCAACCAAAGCAAAGCAAAGCAAAGCAAAGCAAAGCAAAGCAAAGCAAAGCAAA
>VXAX01006844.1:36762-89880 GCA_013399835.1 Leptocoma aspasia
AAAAAAAAAAAAAAGCAAACCAAAAACCACCCAAAACCACCAAAAAACGTCTTGTTGGATTTGTGTCTCTTATCTCTGCAGCGTCCAGCTTTGGAGTTGCAGATATTGTTTCTTTTTTGTACTGCAATAGCACATAGAGAGGGAGTCACAATTAAGAAGGCCTGGGCTCAGTCTTGAAAGAAGATAGTCTATAAGCTTAGGTGCAGGTTTGGTTGATGTGCACCCATGCACACATACAAACCTGAAAGATTTTCTGTGGGAGCTCAGATCCCCGGAAAGCCAGTTCATAGCCTGAAGCAACTCTCTTCCACTTTCTAACCCAACTTTGTGGCTGCTTCTTCCTTATAATGTTTCCCTACCCTTATCCCCAGTAAATGACTTCTCCTCCTGTGGGGCAAAAGCAGCAACTACAGTCTGTCCAATATATATGCCTCCATTTTGTGCTCCACTTGATAGGGCTCCCAGAGCAAATGCTTCATTCTTTGTGCCCTTTTTACAGCTCTTTGAGGCATATTCATTTTCTTCTGTGGATACAACTTTTCTTCTTGTACCTGTGGCTGATATGTCTGCCTTTTAAAGTCTACTAGGAAATAAATGTACAAGTCAGTCTCCAAATGCTAAAAAGTAAAATAAGTGTGTAATCTTAAAAAAATAAATAAATGAAAATTCTTTCATACTTTATTGCTCCAGGCTGTGTCTAGAGATGCGCTGAAGTTGTTGCAGGCTTAAGCAGCCAGCTTTTTTTCTATCCACTGAGTTTTCAGGATTGAGATTCATGCACCTCCATTTGGTATCATATGTTCAGAGAGAATACATTAACACATTGGTATCTGATCTGGGGGAATAGGGCTGTTTTCTCTCCTTTCATTCCTCTCTACATATTTCTTTCCCTTGCTTTCCTCACTTCTCTCTAGTCATGGCAGTGCCTGAAATGCAGATACCAATTGTATGAAATTTAAGAAGAGCCAGTCCTGGAACCTGCAGGGCAACCCAGGGTGTATGGACAGACTGGGAAATGAGAAGCTGGAAAGCAGTGCCATGGAAAGGGACCTGGGGGTCCTGGTCAGTTGAAGATGAGTCAGCAATGCCCTGGCAGCCAGGAGGGCCAACCCTGTCCTGGAGTGCATCAGGCACAGCATGGACAGCCTGGCAAGGGTGGGGATTGTCCTGCTCTGCTCTGAGCTGGGGCAGCCTCACCTCGAGTGATGGGGGCCATAATATAAAACGATATTAAGCTGTTAGAGAGCATCCAAAGGAGGGCCATGAGGATGGTGAAGGGCCTTGAGGAGAAGATGTATGAGGAGCAGCTGATGTCACTTGGTCTGTTCAGCCTGGAGAAGAGGAGACTGAGAGGAGACCTCATGCAGTTTATGGCTTCCTCACAATGGGAACAGAGGGGCACTGATCTCAGTTTCCAGTGACAGGACCTGAAGGAACAACATGAAGCTGTGTCAGGGGAGGTTGAGGTTGGATATTAGGAAAGGTTTCTTCACCCAGAGGGTGGTTGGGCACTAGAAGAGCTCCCCAAGGAAGTGGTCACAGCACCAGCCTGATAGAGTTCAAGAACTGTTTGGACAGTGCTCTCAGGCGCACAGTGTGATTGTTGTCCTGTGAAGGGCCAGGAGCTTATGGTCCTTCTCAGTCCCTTATAAATAGTCTGCTATTTTAAGACTTTATGATGTGATGAAATCTATCTTTTCCATTATGAGGTATGTAGTGACATCCATCTACTACACTTTGCCCAGTCAGTAAAATATGTATTCTCTGTTCAGAGAATAAATGTATTAACTGCCCTTTTCTGTTTAAATGAATAAAATGAGGAGACATAAGTCTCAAAAATTAAATGGTTTGGAGTGACACTGTCAGCTCGTACACAGAGTTCAAACTTTGGCTACTGCTTTGAAGGCTACAGATCCGCAATGACAAACACTGCTGAAATACTAGGCAGGAGCATCTCTTAAGTTCTTGCACTTGACACAGAATACATTGACACCCCTTGTTCAATATAACCCATTGTAACTTAAGCAGACTTAATTTTTTAGTGATGAGAAAGTAAGAAAAATTCAGTGTCAAGTGCCTGGAATTTTGAAATGACCCAGATTCTAGAGAATTCTAGAAAATTTAGGAGAAAAAGCCTGCAAATATTGCTTCAGTTAGAGTGTCTGCATATTACAGACACATAAATCTGTATAGGCAAAACAAAACCCACTATTCTATTTTCATGTCATCATGTACCTACTCTGACCTCTGTGTGTCCTTTCCTATCCAAAAGGATATACATTTCCGATTTCAGCTTTGGGTGCTGTGAAAATCTCCATTAAAATTAAAGGAAAACAAGCAACAGTTCTTGTCTTGAAATTTTCTCCAAGTTCTTATTTATTTTTTTCTTTCCTTTTTTTTTTTAAGCTTTATTTTATATCAAAGAATTTAGCAAGGAACTCTGAGGACAAAATAGGCTACATTGCAAGGAATGTGCTGCGTGTCTGCTCCTTCACAGACTGTAAGTGTTCAGTTGGGCTCCAAGGCCCAGGTTTCTGCAGTTAATGCCATTTTATTTGCAGGTTTCCGAACACCCCTCTACTTTTTTTTTTTGTTATTATGTTTAAATTAGTATTATTATTATCTTTTATGGTAACAATTGAAATCTGGGTAAGAAATGGGAGAAAAGGCAAGTTGCCTTGGGGCCAGGAATGACTAGATATACAGCTAATTGTTTTGGCTACTTTTTAAAAACTTCTCCCAGGGGCTGAAAGCTGATCCCACCAGCAGGAAGATAACCAAATTAATTTGTCAAAGGCTCGATCTGTGCCTCCCAGAGTCTTTGCATCTTACAGGGCTTGGAAGGTGATATGCATTCTCTCTTCTCGGCTCTGTCGTTAGTTGAATGCTGCCATTTTTACAATTACAAACCCTGCCATGTTGCACAGAGGAACTGCAGCTGCTGCTACTTGGGATACTGAGTAAAGCATGCTCCTGCTTGGCCCCCAGAGGCCCATGCACAGCATGGCTTATTGAAACAGATGGGGTGAGGGGGGTATGCTTCATTGACAAAGCACATTCACCTAAACACAAGAAGAATGAAAACACAGCACTTACCACTGGTACATAATCTTAAATCCAGTGACATTTGGAGTGGGGGAGATGAATGCTGTGCTTGCCATGATATAATACACAAACATATAAAAAACCCCTTCTTCATTCATCCTTGATTTTTGAGTACATTTGCCTCTTAAAAAATCCACAGAAAGCAGACAGGCTGCTCATGAGCAAGCTGAGAGACAGAGCAGAGCATTTGAATAACTATGAAATTATTCAAGCTATGTCCTTTGCCACCATGTAGCAGAAGAACTATGCAGAGCCTTCACAACGATGTGTAGAAGTTGCCCATAGAGCTTCTTATTTTTGAAACCTCAACAGAAATCCATTTTCTTTTGTGTTTCTGAGTCTTTCACTTAAGACTGTGAAAACTTTCATAGACATTAGAGGCTAAGACCTCTGTGAGGTGTGGAGACTTTCATCCCTATATGGGTGTGGAAACTAAGGACACACAGCATGGTAGTTTTAAAAGGAGCCAGAGGTAGAACCTGCAAATAAATTCTGCTCTCCCACCTTTATTTGGGTCTTCAGCATCTATTATTCTGCCATTAAGTGAGAGCAAGTCCATGAGGTATTAGTCAAGATCAATGAAGATCAGCAGGTAAATCTTTCTTCTCTCATGTGGTACATTCTGGTTTGGGAACAAAGAACATTTAGACTCATGGAAATTCTCCGCTCACACCTTTTCCTCTAAGGCAAGGAAGAATTTTCATCTTTGGAACAAGATGCTTTATGGTCACTGTTATTTACGGGCATGTGTTTACCAAAGCTGCTTCTTCTCTCGGTTTGGAAATAGGCTCATTGCTATGCTGTTGCTGATAAAGCCTGGTTGTGTTAAATGCTGGTCTAGAACAGGTGGGCAGATGCAGTCTAAATCAACCAGAAACAATAGGTTCAAGCATGATCCTAAATTAAAGACTAAGAAAAAGTCGTATTTTCCCAGATTGCTATTTTAGTTTTTCTGGTCTCATGCCGGATAACATAAACCTCCACACCTGGACTGAGAATTATCATTTGTGGGGCTTATTGGAAATTCTGTGCTTTCACTTTTTGAGCTGAGAGAATTAGAATTTCTTGGGACACAGGCCCAGTCAGGACATAGAAGCAGGACTCTGATTAGGTGTAAGTCAGAACAGTGTGAAACATCTCTTGGCTAAGGGAAGGCTAAATGGATGGCTCCATTCACAAGAACTGCAGGATTTTGTGCTGAGTGTGTTTCTGCACAGCTATACTTACCTTCTTGGGGAGGGAGAGTAAGGATATGAATACTTAAAAGGACTTGGAAGCCTGTTAGGCTTAATACATATCCCTATCAGGTACAACAACTGCACAACAACAGGCCAAATTGAATTTATGCCTGGCAGACAAATAGCCATTGTCCCAGTTACACAGATTGTAGTCATACCTGAACGAAACACATTTTCACTCTTCTATTCATATCGTTCCTGTACAAACTGTCATCTTCTTTAAACTTGCTGGCCAATTTGAATGGCAAATTACTATATTTTCAATAGTAAAATTATCAACAATGGTCTAAGTCTCAGGATAGCAGAGGTTCCATAGAACTAGCTCTATAAGCCAGCTGAGAATTTCTCTGGAGAACTTTCCCAGCTCTTGGCATAGGGGACATCTCAGGGATATGACCAGGAGGCAGGGAGGAAAAGGGTGTGAACTGTGGCATAATCCTTGGGGCTATTGTTTGTTAAAACAGCCCCAAGGTTCCCCTTTAATTGTGTTGTGGGCTGAACTGGCTCCTAACCAGCTGCTGGGGTGTGAGAAATACAAATATGGCAGAGGTGCTTTTCTTTCCTATTCTTGCCAGCTGCAGAAAGCACAGTTTGGCCTGGGTGCATATGTAAGCCTCCCATCTCATTCTTGAAGTGGAGCTTTTGTGCTGTGTCGTTTTAGTGGATTCTGGCTCAGCCCTGGGATAGCTACCAACCAAACAAATCAAATATCTAATTTCCTTAACTTACACCCCTTGATAAGTGAGTGCACATATACGTACACACATACACACAAAATTCCAATGTGGGTGTCTACATGCGCAGTTTCTGCAGCAAAATAAACAGTAGGAGAAATAAGACAGCTTAATATTTTATCATGGATGTGTGTAGGGATGTGCTAATTAAGTATGAAAAAGAAACAAGTTATTTTACCACACACAAAGAGAGAAATTACACCAGACCTAGAGTTTTCAGCACCATTCTCCCTGATAGTGTTTTATGTCATCATCTTTTACTTCATTTTGGAGAGCTATTTATGACATCAATTTTGAAAAATTAATTTTTGCACAGGCTGTACATTTTGCAAGAGAATAAATCTAGACCAACACTAGGATTTTGTACAGGGATACTTGTGTGAAATACTTAAAAAAACTTGTCTCCCCAATAGCATGTCCACTCCTCATCCTTTTAACCTTTGTGGGACATATAATTTAAAAACAAATTTATTTACAGAAAGCCTACCAGTGTGTTTTGCTGCATACACAGACACCTGTCAGCCAGAATTTCAACCATGCCATACGATGGAATGTCACAGCCAGAAAGCCCAGTTTCACCATCTGCACAACCCAAAAATGAGAACAGAATGATTGCCCAGTTTTCTAAGGTCCTCTCTGTCCTGTATCAGTTGCCATCTTGCCATGAAAAATAATTTGTATCTAACAGTTAAGCATTAGCACAACCAAGAATGGGAGAACAAAAAGGGAAATTTGACATACGCAAAATTGGGGCACCAGATACCGTATGTAGACAGCACTAAGTCTGAAGAGTGTCATGGGCCATTACTTCTAAGGACCATGTCAGAGAGCAGAACTTCAAATTACCTGACTTAGCAGAGGTTAATACAGAATGATAGTAGAGTCATAGAAATGTTGAGGTTTGAAAGGCTTCTAAAATAATTGAGTCCAGCCATTGACCTAGCAGTGCCAAGTCTACCGCTAAACCATATCCCTAAGTTACATGTCTGTGTAGTAGATTTTTAAATACCTTTAGCGATGGTGATTCAACCACTTTGCTGGGCAACCTCTGCTACTGCTTGGGAACCCTTTTTGTAAAGAAATTTTGCTAATATCTACTCTAAAAGTCCCCTTCAAACTGAAACCTTTACCTCATCTCCTATAAGTGAGGAGTACACAAGTAACCTACCTTGTTACTTGCAAAAAGAGCTCGATCCCCACCTTGCTACAGCCTCCTTTCAGGTAGTTGTAGAGAGCATTAAAATCTCCTTTTATTTTCTGTCCTTTATTTTGTGTTGCTTTTTCCACAGGTTTTACTGAAAAGGCTTCACTATGAGGAAAATAAGAAAAATGCACAGGGACTGTTTTGATTTGTTAAATTTTCTGACCACTTAAGGCAATCTTGCCTGAACACAGCCTAAGACAAACCTGCCTGAAGTTTGTGTCACTACAAGCTCCCCATAAACTCCTGCCTACCTCCACTTTGACCCAGTAGAGGCCCTGCTGTTTATGCTACACCCTAACACAGAGCTGGAGAAAGATTACGAAACAGGGAATCTATCCAGGAACAAAATTGCATATTTTTTTTTCCATCTTCCAGAGGTAAATAAAAAGTCAAGCCCACTTGACAATGGGAAATGGGATTCAAAGCAAAAATAGAAGCCCATATTTTGTCAGATACCCAAGTGTTTTTTTTTCTGGTGAGAGGTTTTCACTAGAGTTATAACCCCTTTTGGTGGGGTTACATCACCATTTGATCTAAACCCCCACAGTAAGACTACATCTGCTACTAAACTGTGTTGTAAATGTCTTTAATTTTTATATTTCATCTGAAGGGAGTTGTTAAAGTAGGTTTACAGGGTGCTGGATCTTTGAATAAAAGGCATCAGGACTGAAGCAAAGCTCTGCATGACACTTAATTTTCACTCTAATAAGCCCTCCTAAAACATTACAAGATTTTGGCTTTCCCTGAACTTGTTTCCCTTCCTGCATGATTAGTTGTTTTTTTTTTTTTAATTTTTTTCTCCCTCCTTTTTTTAAGGACACCTTTGAGGAGAATGGTTTTATTTTTTGCCCAGATGACACCACTTCTCTTTTCACCCTAAGCCAGATGTTCTCCTCTCTCTGAGCAAATCTCTCTGAAGTCCTTTTTCAAAGTCATTGCTTTTATTTAGTTTTTGTTGGTTTTCTTTCTTCTTTTTTTTTTTTTTTAAACTGTTCTTCTGCACTCTCTGGGGCCTTTAGTTTGACTTTTGTCCTTAAGGGTGGGAAGGGATCCTCCAATACATCTGTGTTCAGATTTTAAGGTTCCTTTGGATGTGTTCTCCAATACATGAAAATGTTCTTTGTTGGCTGAGCATTAGTAATTGTGGGATCCTTCTTGATCACTTGGAGGGGTCATTGTAGAGCAAACATGAAGTACTATCTTTCCCAGTCCAAAGTACTTTCATTGGCTCTTTTTGTCCTGTATAACAGACAAGAGAGAAATGTGGAGTCCAGGCTTTTGGCATGACCACTGAGATCTGAGAATATTTCCACACAGCCATCAAACCTGGCTGGTTTGGTTTTCATTTGAGGGTCTTGTTTTCATTTTGGAGAACAAAACAAATGATTACAGATTGTGGACCTAGGTCATACAGCAGATAAATGCAAAAAAAGAGAAAATTCTGCCTTACTAAAGAAAAGAAAAAGAAGGAATAATATCAATATTTGGAACCCAACAAATAGAACATGGCAAACCAAGCACTCTATCTGCAATGTGATATTCATCTGAAGAATGAATGATATTGTCAAAATGTAGGAGATTCTGCAGAAGTTACAATAAAGGGAATTACATGTTTGCATCCCTTTGGAAAAGTGGGTTTGAAAAGAATTCAAGTATGTAAGAACAACATGAGTCGTGTTCAACACGTAGGCCCGAACCCAGAATTTGGTGTTGTAATTCAACACAGGGCTCCTGGATTACATGACGCATAGAAAATACCAGCTAGATGTGATGAGAAATAATTTTCTCTGTTTTAAACCAAGAAACTGTAACAAGGTTCCTAAAGGAATATCATCATCACTATTATTATTGCAACAAAAAGGTATTGAAACCAAGCACTCAAAAGTCAGTAAATTTCATAAACAGATTTTTTTCTGAAAGATTCATACAACCATATTTTGTATCTATTTTTGATTCGCAATTTCATTGTGAAACATATATTTTAATGGATTATATCTGTCATTAGTGCACACCATAAATACAATAGTAATCGTCAGATTCATAGCTAGCACTCATGCAGAGCTGTACATAATCACAATTCTCTACAAACATACTTGCCTCGTGCTCAGAGTTCAAGTGGTAATTCCTGAATAAAGAACAGAGAGATCAGACATGTGTAACACTCAGAACCATCTGTGCTCTTGGGGCTCCAGAGTGCAGACAAATGCCTGACTAGCTACTCCAAAGTACTTCTTGCCTGGACTATTTTCCAGTATATTTATGCTTTCATTAAAATCAGCAAGAATAGCTGAAGCCTAATGTGTGCACCAGTCCCTAAAAATGCAGGGGCTTACTGCCCATTTCTCAGTAAATAAAGTCTGTAGAGATACAACATTAATTTTATTTCTAGCATAGATATAATCTACTTAGATTCAAGCTATTCTCTTTCATGCTGTCCTTTTAATATGTTTGGATATACACCCTTCCCCTGCTTCAGAAAACTTCTGAAAACCCACCTTTCTGTGAGGCATGCCAGGTGCTGGACTACTCCCGCTCTGTGGGTGTTCTTCCTTAAATTATTTCGTTTGTAATGAGTCATGCCTTCAGGGCCTTATCTCGCATTCCTTGCACACCCAACATTCACTGAAGTTGATGGAGGTACAAAAGGCAGGCCTGTATATTGTGCTGGGATCTACTGAGCTTTCTCTTAATTAATGCCTCCTGTGTGGGCTTTGCTGTCTTTTCCAAGTGAGGTGCAGCTCCTCTTCCTGAGTTCAGCACCCTCTTTCCTCTCACTCTCTCCCCATTCCCCACCTCCCCCCACGTTCTTTTTTTTGGGTGGCATCTAAGTAAGGTGTTGCATGTGCTATGCTCAGGGACACATCTGCTTCCTGAATATAGTAGGCACTAAAGTTTGTTTCTCCAACAAGCTATACACTGCTATCCAAGATGCTGAAAAACTCTCATTCCATCCACTTACCACCCTCTGAAAAAAATCACTGCTTCAATGTTTGTGGTACATGTACTATGTTATAGTCTTAGTGATTCTTTCATATCTATCCTTATTAAAAACAGACTTAACAAAGTTAATTAGGGGTAATTTGCATTCAAGCTATTCATTATTTACTTAGCTTTGAACTGCAAACTTTAGGAATGCCATTTGTTCATTAAAATTCCCAATCTTTGCCCACTTTCCCTTTGATAGCATAGTGGTTAAAGAAAGCTGTGCTTAGCTGCTGACTAACTATTCTCTGCACACTTCAGAGATGGCTGGAGGCCATTATTTCAGCATTAGAAAATAGTTAATATTGAATGGCATGAAGTTAAATTTGTGTTCATTTACTTATTATGTTGGAAATCAGATGTTCATTCTGTGCAAATTTCTCCGCACTACCCTCAGCCAAACTTTGCAAACTCCGAAAAAAATAGAGTAAACAATAATGAGAAGGTGAGGAGGTTTGAAAGAAGGTAAAAAAGAGGAATTAAACAGATCTGTGAAAGAGATATTGTTGCTTTCCCTCTCCCCCTGACAAGTCTTAATTCTCACAGCTACCACCCTTGTTAGCTGCTTTTAATAGTGTAAGGGGAAAGTATCTGCTTTTTATTGTTAACCACTAATCTGAACAATTACACCTGTAATTCCTCAGAAGCTCTTGCTGTGTACTGCTAACAGATACTGTAAGTTGAAAAAAGATGTAATGACATTTGTCTTGGAAACATGAAAGAAGTATCCATTTCTTGGTCACTCAATGGGGATTGTTTCTCAAGTACCTCTTTAGTGGGCTATGCCTAAGATGCAGTAATGATCCCTCCACAGCAAGAACCACATAGGCTAGAATATATAACCTCTGCAGAGGGCTGCAAGGCTGGCCAGACACTGCTGTGCTGTGTGGGCTGGGACAAATAATCTAGAACAAGTTTGGACAGTTAGCGCTTACTCAGGGATTGCTATTTGACAATGCCTCTGTTTGATTTTTCTTCCAATGCAACTTAAAAATGATTAGATCTTCTAACACTCCCTCCCCCGTCCCTCCATCTCTTGAACTAATGAGCAAATAAGGAAAGAAAATTAAAGAATAAAAAATGTAAGCAGTGATAGGGTGAGATCAATAAACTGTGGATTGCTAGCACTGAGTAAGCCTGACTGATCTTCTGCATATTGCATGTTGAGTTAACTTGCAAGAGAAATATGTTCCCTCTTATTGTCCTGTGTCTCATTGTGGGAAAGGAAGCAGGGACTACAAATTAAAATACCCTTGATTTAGGTTCTGTAAGGAGTGCCCAGGAGTTCTTCCTATATTGCCACATGCTAGGAATTGAACTCTCTACACCCTTACAATGTAATGAGAATATTTGATTATTGTTTTCAGCCTGTGACTTCTTTTGTGCTATTCTCCCCCTGCCTCCAACAAAAAGTTCACTGAAGATGCTCTTCTGAGTAGCATTGGCACAGGACTCGGCTGTTTCAGACTCACTGTTGCAGGGCAGAAGGTGAAAGGCCCCTGAATAGTAACCCAAGTAATACTATACAGCATGCTGGCATAAGACTCCTGGGGAATTCCTGAGCTGCGATATACTGCACTGAGGATTATTCACTGGGTACATAAGGAGCTAAGAGGAGCTCAGACAGAAGTGGGCAACTAATGAAAGAGAACTATGTTAACGACGTATTTGCATTTACATGAGTTTTACACAAATAATGAGAAGTCTCTAAGTCACCAGTTCAGAGAAAATACTACTCTTAGGATGGCTTCTTTTCTTCCACCATCAAAAATTTTACTTGGGCTAATGCTGGTGATCATCAGTTTCCCCAAATCACAGAACAAGGGAAGAAGGTTGTAGGTCTCTTCAGTCCCAGGGGAACCTATAAGAGAAGTTAGAGCAAGAATTAAAAGATAGATGCTTGGCAGGTTATTAATTTTATTTTCAGGTAGTAAATTTATATAGAATGTGACTACCAGAGTAACAATGGATCTGAGTTTGTGATGCACCAGGTCCACGGGTGAAAGCAAATAAAGTTTAAGCAACAGAAGAAAACTCCCAGGAACAGACTATTTAGTATACATGTAGAGTTTTAGTTCTCATTCTAGCACATGCAGAGATACAAATGTCCTTTTCTTCTGATGTACAGGTATGACAGTGAAGGAAGTGAGAAATACCACAAACTTCAGTGTAATTACTCAAATGGGAACCCATGTTTACGACCCCACCTGCAAGGATCAAATTAGTAAGTTGGATTTTTGCATCTACAGCTGAAGGAATGGTAGACCTTACACTATATAAATGGTGCTGATAGTCAGTTATAAAATAGGCTGCAATTTTTCCTGCTTTCTGAAAGGAGAAATGTATGCTTGAAGAAAGAAAACTCATTCATACTCTGCATGCAAGACAATTTTCAGCAAATGGTGTCTGCTTACACTTTATTTCTAAGCTCTCTCATGTCAAAAAATCACCAGTTTGTCACAAAGGGGAACTATAAAGGGCAGCTGAAGAAATTAAAAAATCTGTGTGCTGGATCTACTTCCGTTTGCATAAGAATAGGCTACATTTTAATCTCCTGAGCTTCCAGGGGAAATACTCATGAGAGTCAAAAGAGAGTAATTTAATTACCTCAGAGATTCACAAGAAATTAGGCTTCAGTGATGCCTAGGATTGGTTAAATTAATAGGGAATATGCTTCAGTCAGAATATTTGACAGTTATGCAGTGAATTTCTGGTGCCAGTGCATTTCCAATGGCTTCAGTAGGGTCAAGATTTTGCTCATATGTAGCTGTAAACCCAAGATCATGATTGAATGTGTTGATTCAGGCTACTGTTAGTGTCCTAGAAGAGGACAGCATATTGAGGTCAATTCCATCTGCTAATGTATGTGGAGCTACAACTCTCAACCAATCAAATGGAAACAGTATAAAATGCTGAATACAGTAACACTTGATTGAGGGTTGGGTTTTTTTTTTCTTTATTTCTTTTTGGTTTTTGTTTGGTTTGTTTTAAGATTTTCTTTGGGTTGGGTTTTTTTTTGGGTTTTTTGTTTGGGTTTTTTTGTTTGTTTGTTTTTTGTTTGTATGGGGGTTTTTGGGTTTTTTGTTGTTATGAGTTATTATTTTATTATTTTTAAAATTGCTTAAACATGGTAATAGATAAAAAGAAAAGGCCATGTAAAAGCCTGCAAAATACACAAGTTTTGATCTCTGACCCAGTGCTATGAAACAAGTTTTCTGTGGATTTACACCAACATAATATGACTCAAAGTATAACCATTTATTTTATCATAAGCCTAAAACCAGATCACTTTGCTTTGACACCTAGTTTTGGCTGCAACTGCGCCATGCATGTACCCCCACACATGCACTCACATTCTCTTCAACAGTCTTTCTGCTGTGCCACAGGGCAGTATGGTCTCTCTTGGATAAGCTGTGTTAAATTAAAATTAAACATCACCAAGCTTTGTGCTCAGCCTCCCCCTGTGAATGTTCTACTGTGGGTGTGCAGGGGGTTAATATCACAAATGTTCCACAGGAGGTTAGTGGGATTCAGTTTCAGCTAACATTTATTTTGTCAGCTCCTGTTCACTTTCATCTCTGCTTATGAACACTATTATCTTGTTTGTAATAATATATATAGATCACTGCAGCTGCGCTCTGCAGAATTCATCCATGTTTTGAACTTTCCAAAAAAATTAAAAAAAAATTCTTCAAGTGTTTTAGCATTACTGACGCACCTTCCCAGCCTTGTTTCTCATTTAAATTGTAAGCAAAACTTTCATTAAGAGTGGACTATCATGTTTGTGATGTAACCCCACAGCCAATGTAGTTTTTGTCTTTTGACTCAAGAATAATTGCCAGCGTTTTTTCTTTTTTTTTTTAAGGAGTTGGTTACTTCAGCTCCTCTGCTTTGTCTGTTCCTATTGTTAATTTTCTGTTGCAGGCATTACCTTTGACACATATATGACATGTGCAGCAGGTCATCACACTGTGCCTGAACTGTTCTGTCACTTGCTCGGTAGATTGCCAGCAATAATATTGAGAGTATCTATACTCTTCCAGAGCACTTTTCTTATCTTGCAAACATACAGCTTCCTGTCCTGGAATCAGTGGTGCTAATAATTGATGAACACTGGAAGGGCTATCAGCGTATTTGACATGTTGTTTCACAAACTTACAGGAGCATGCTAAGTGGCCTGGTTTTCCATAGGCATGATATAAACTCGGTAATATTTGTACTTTAAAATCCAAACAGCCTAAAGAAGGAAATGGGTCTTTTTAAACAACCTGCACAGTATAGATACATTGAAAAGCAAATGGAAGATTGTAAAGGTGCAGGACTAGACTTGAATTTACACCAAAATTTCAAGCAGAAAAGCCTCTTCTCATATGTTTTCTATGGTCTGATCCTATGGCTTCTCCATAGAAAGGCACACAAAGCAAACTCTTAGCAGTAAGTTCTTAATGTTTACCTATCTCCCTATTACTATAGTACAGCTTACAATGGAACTATTATGCCAGAAATTGAATGGTGTGGTACAATAATTGACTTCTTTACCAGTTTCACAGTCTTCCTCCTCTTCCAGAAACAGAACTCATTGAATGACTAGGTCATAACTCTATTCTGCTTTTCTCATTTTGAGACAGAAAAAGGCAGACTAACTTTCAAAGCCCCTACCCTGGGCTTTCAAAAAGGCAGAGCATGAAAGGAAGAATAGAAAAGGAAACAAAAAGGAAATGAAATGGAGATTTAAGTGGCTAGGCCTTGTGCTCAGCAGTCCTCAAGATCAAACTCACTCCTCTCCATGCAGCAGCTGGTATCAATGATCTTGCATTGTTCAAACAAGTTCCAGCATTTAGGGAGCTGGGATGCTGCCTTCTACTGCACTTCTGCAGAGGCTGCCTCTCTGGTTACAACTGAAGTGTGCCTTCCAGAAACAGCTTTGCATTACTTCAACAAAGCCAGGTATCACCTGCCCTCAATGTTTAAAAAAAGGTAGTAAAGGGAAAGAGAGAGTAATCTCTCAGGCCTCTGCTGCTATCACTCTCCCTTTATATTTCATTTAAGCACAATGTGAACAAAGGAGTGTTAGACGTGCACACTGTAATGAAAATCCATGACTTGACCATGCATTCATAATTATTTTATAAATAAATGGCTTCTGGAGAGCCACATCTGTCTCTTCCAACAGAGTGTATGTCTTTCATTAATGTATTACAGGCTGAATGAAGCCAGCCTGAGTGCTTTGCTTGCATCTTCCTCTTCCTCTCCATCATTGTTCATGGATAGGTTTTTGTGGTTTGGAGAAAGCTGCATGCCCCACACGTCTCTGCAGGACTGATGGCTCGTCAATAACATTAGCCAGCATTATGGGCTGCATTGGTGTAGAACAGAATCAATATGGCCAAGTAAAAAGTCTAATCAGTTGACATGACCATCTTCAGCAGAGCTTATGTTACAAGAAATGAGTGTTTTTAAGGAATCAGCATCAGCACTGGTTATTCACCCCACACCAAGTACACTTGAGAAAGATTTATTGCTTCTTGTTTTGTTAGCACTGCCACTTAAGCTGGTAATAGCAAAATAATAATGCAGATGAATATTAAAAAAATAATAAAGACTGGACTCTGAAAACACTGCTCACATTTTACTTAGAAGCTGAAAAGAATATCTATAGGGTGTTTTTCAGTGTGGAAAGGAAGCTGTCTCACTAGGAAATAAGATTAGTTTAAGGACTTGGACAAAGGGATTCATGCCCTTTGTCTGACTGTTGCATTTGGTTTTATCACCCTCCTCTTTTTTTTCTGAAGGGACAGAGGCAGCTCTCACTTTTACTTGTACAAATTGAAGTCACTTAACTGAAAATAGGATTTTTCCAGGTTTCTATCAGTGTAAGTGAAAACAGACTTTGGCAGTCATGCCTATGGCAATGTACATATTTTAAAACAAGTTTCTCGCTGATGCATGGCTTCATCTATGTGGTAATTATGGAGCTGTTTTACAATCAACTCCCTTTCTCTTCCTGCTCACCCCTCTGCATGCAGATTCACCCATAACACGAGACCAACAGGGGTGCAGTTATAAGATATTTCACTTTTATGAACTCTGCTGATCATCTGTTCTCATTTGTCCAGTCATCTGAGGGAAACCCTGTTCAATCATGTGAAGGTAAAGCATTAGTGAAATCATTAGTGCAGCATGGTCAGGTTAATAGGCCCATGCCTCAGCCATTTTTTTGGACGCAACCTCCCACCTACATCAGAGATACTTCAGCAGTGTTATTTCCTAACAGGTAAAAGAAAGTAATTGCATTCTGGAGGCAAATAGCTTGTTTGTGAATGGGCAAATGGACATGTTAACTACTCCCATCCCACTTTGTTAGACTGAAATAGCTAGGAAACCCTCATTAAAAAAATTTTAAAATATAATGAAAGAGGTAAAGTGCCTGTTTAAATTACATACATAATCAGAGGAAGTTAAAGGGCCAGTGCCACAGAGGCCTTTGCAGACTGGATATGAGGACAGGAACAGAAAATTTGCTTAAGACTTTTATGCCACTGCCAGGAAAGTCTTGATGCTCACCAACCAGTCCGTGGTACTTATACACATCAGTTTGGTGTGACAAATCTGGTTACCTCCTGGGCAGTGGTACACCTTCACTCTCAGGGTTACCAGTCCACTCAGTACTGTCACTGGCAGTGAGCAGCCACCCTGCCAAATTTCATCTCATTTCATCCCTCTGAGGGACATATGGAGATGTACATACTCTCTACTGATTTCATCACAGGGGACACATTGTTCTGGGTTTTTAATGTTGGGTTTGTTGGTTTGACTGGGTTTCAGTCAAAATGGAGGCCTACAGCAATGAGCACAGACAAGACAAGTTCTTCATCCCCAGGAATCAATGTCAAGTGCACATCAATACTGAAGTAGTTTCTCAGTTGCAGAATTCACCTCCAAGTTCCCAGTAATGTTGACTGTCAAAAATATGACCCAACAACAACAACAACAAAAAAAACCAGTGTGTGAAAAATTAGCCCACGATCTCTGTGTTTCATGATTGTCTTTTTTTGCTTCATAAAGAAAACTAAGGGGCTTTTAAACTAATTTTGATTCTGCACATAAAGTTGGTTAGGTCTTTCTCTCTCTCTTTTTTTTTTTTTTTGTGGGAATCCTGGTACAGAATATTAATACTGTAGCATTAACTTAAATGTTTTTTTTTTCATAAAAGAAAAAAAACAAAAAACCCCAGTCAATTTTTTTAAGATTCCACCATTTATGGTGATTCAAGGGAATATTCTACTCTCAGAGCCCCAGGGCCTTGGTATATAACATCCTCATTTGTGTTAATGGAAACTTTACCTCTTTGAATTCATGAGGACTGAAAAGTTTCACCAGGCACACAGGCTCTGTATAAATAAGCAGCACACAGCAAACATACTCTCTTAAAAGGATTATCACTTTGACAGCTATTCAGTTGGGGTGGCTTTTTCTGTCCCCTGGAATTCCCAGCTTGCCCTCTTAACTACACAGAAGGTAAATCTGTATAATACTTCACAGCTGCCTTTACTGGGACCTGACACTGAGCTTACTGGATATACTTTCCTGGTACAAAGCACCTTGTCAAGTTTCCTCCTCTGGATGCAGTGAATGCAGCTGATGGGCTGTCTTATTAAAAGTTGTGAGAAAAGGCTGTTCATTACTTTCTGAACTCCTGGATACACACAGTGAAGCTGCTGAGCTAGTAAGTCCCTCAGAGTCATTCCTTCACACAGAGGCTGCATTATAACATTTAATACCACATTGCTCCCATGGTGGTCACCATCAGATTTTAATTTTATGTTTTGTCTTGTTTTGTTTGTGCTGGCATTTTTTGTTCTGATAGCCTTATAATGATGTTCCCTCATCACAGCAGACCAAACTGGAGCCTCACTGTCCTGCTGGCACTACGCACACTGACAAACCTCCCAAGAGTTTTAACCTGGGAATCTGCCATCCTTCTGCCTGTAGGGATGGGATCAGGGCCAGGATCCAGACCTCCCTGCACCCTGCCTACTTGAAAAGGAACAGGCAAGGCAATGCTATGCTTGTTGGGGAGTCAATCCCTGAGAGCCAGAGAGAGGATAGCACACAAGGGGCTGCACACAGTAGGGTTGATGAGACACAGGAGGTCAAGGACACCAGAGGTGGGGATACTGCAAGGAAAGCTGAAGTGTCAGTCTACTGCATTTCTGCCCAGGTTCCTGTTGAGGGTGAGCTTGAGAGAAGTGGAACAGGGACAGAGCTACAGCAAAGAGCAGCCAAGAGAGAGATGTCTGGCCATAAGCAGGACTGAGAGAGGGCTAAGCTGCTGCAGCAAAGCTGGGTTGGAAAAAAATTTTAATAACCCTTCCTTTTGAAGAGGATGATACAAAAGTTGCTGCAGTCATGGTTCAGTGGGCCAGCTTCAGTAATGCCATGTATGGAGCATATACCCATCAGTGAAAGAATGAGCTGTTTTATCAAGTAGTTAAGGTAAAAGCTGAAAATAATTTTTTTCTCTACCACCTGCTTTGGAAAACCGCTGGTGTTTGGACTGGAAGAACACACTTAAAAGATGCAGTAAAAATCGACGAATCTTGGTATGGGAAGCTGAAAATACATTACAATTCCAATAGAACTATAAATGAAAAACCCCTAAATTAAATAAATCTTGCACAATTATAGATTAAAATATGTTTGGCTTTAATGACTTAGCATATACAGGTCTTGATTCTTGAAATCATTGCTGAAACTATGTGGCTTGCATAGGGGTGCAACAGTAAACAAGTTGCCTGCTGTTGTAATGCCATGTAGCAGTGACGAAGGAAGGTGGACCTGCATTTTGTTGGTCTTCAGGTTGTTGGTTAAAACTCCTTCACAGGATCTGCTCTCTGTGCAAAACTGTGGCCATATAGATTCAGTAACAGCTAGCAGTGTCAATAATGGACTCAATAATGAGTAGAAAAGAAACCCAACCCAATAACAACAAAACCTCTAGGGGAGCATTAGCAGCAATTGCTGTCAGCCAATGTTGGGAAGCTGCCAGTCTTCCCTGATGGCAGCCTGTCAGCCACAGGCTGTAGAAGGATGCTGGGCTGGGTGAGCTAGCAGTTGGAAAACCTTGGAAGAGTCAGGTGTGGTGGGTGGCAATGTGCTACTCCACCAGAGCTCAGCAGAGCTGGACTTGGTGGCTCAGATCTACCCAGAAAGCTGTGGGATTTGAAGGGAGGTTGTGGTAGAAAAGGCAGGTGTCCCTCCTTCCTCTACCCCCTGCTTGCCCCAGCTCATGGCAGTGGGTCTTGGGTGTGAGTGCTGTCCTCTGCTTTTGGATGATAAGCAGGGATCAAAAAAAATTCAGTAGCTAGCCACGATAGCCTAAGGAGCTATCAATTCCTTCTTGAGAAAGGTAGGAACCACTTGAATGACTCAGATGTGGCTGGCCCCCGACGTCCACTGCGCTGAAATGATGGTGCCCAGAGCTTCCCAGGCTTTCTGGATCTGTAGATGGCTGCCTAAGCACTAACTACAACTGAGCAAGTAGCTTCACCACACCACCCCTCAGAAGATGAGGGCTGAGCCTTAATGCAGAAACAGAACAAAACAAAACAAACAAAAAACTTATCAAAAACCTAAACAAAACAAAACAAAACAAAACAAAACTACCAAAAAAAACCCCAAATAAAAAACCAACCAACCAAAACAAAACAAAACAAAACAAAACGAAAAAACAACCCAGGATAATAATTTTTATTGCCAAAGCCATTCAAGGCATGATTTCCATCAGGCAAATAGCTCAGTGAGAATTAACTCAAAGTCTATTTTCTCCAAGGTGTAAGTCATGTACTGGACAGTAGCATAAAGGAAGGTTGTTCCTCTCCCTGCAGCCATTCCCAGGGTCAATAACTCTCTTTCTTGTTTCCCTTACTACTCACACCTACCATCTTGGAGTTTCTAGCTTTTTACTAAATTTGGTTGAAATAAGTGTGTGCATTCATATTACTGGGGAGGAGAAATGCACCCAGGCAGATCCAGATGCATGCAGTCAGATGGCATAACACTAATTTCCTTATGAAACTAGGTTAGAAATAAAATAGCAGTCCATTTTTTCAGGCCTTCCTGTTGTCAGTTTCTCCCACTTTTGAAAGTTAAGGTAGCTTAAAATAATCTCTATGCCATATCTAGAAATTTTCATGTTATGCTTTTGTTGGATAATTCCTCTAAAAGATCTCCTGATTTAAAATTTAGCATGTGAATATGATCTTTTTTTTCTCCTCCAACAACTTTTTTCTAGGTCTGAAGCTGATTATATTTGGTTTGTGATTACTTAGTGCTAGACGAAAGCTCTTTCACAAGTCAGCACTGATCTGTTACTTTGAATTAAGATGAGAAGTCTTCTCATTTTATGTTTTACAGAAAAAGCCATTCGAGAATACAGGAGTTCAACGTGTACAAAAATTCCTCCTGAGAACTTGTCTTAACATGATATATGACTGTATTTTGCAAGCTCTTTAGTCATGCATTATTTTTGTTTTATTAGACATAGTTGACCCTTTGATCTCAGCGAATTAATTCTTTTACTGATCCAGAGTCTGTGAGTCTAAGTCTTGCTCTTGTTGACACTGTTTTTTTGTAATGTGGCATTTTTAATCATGCAAATTCTTGCTATAGCTTATTCATTTAAAATATGTTCATAAAATTGTCATCCCTGACATCCTCTTTGTGACTTAACAGCTTTCTCTGACTTTTCTGTATGGCTTAGCTCTTGGAGCTTGCAATAGTGTAACAAAAGGTTCACCTGAATTTTAGCAATTTACTGTCTTTTAGAAATGTCTACTTTGGGGTCTTAGATATCACAAGAAGAAAAAAAAAAGAAAAATTATTGTGAAGCTTTTTCTGGGCTGTGGCTAGCTTAAGGAAACCATCAAGTTTTCAGAATAGAATCAAGTGAATTTGTAGAGAAGCTTGAAACACTGTACACTTCCTGGTCTGAATTCTTGTAAGCTAATATCCAATGCATATATACCATAATGAAATTCTCCAGTTGCAGTTTACATTTCATTCATGTAGCATTTATCTATCACTGGAATCAGTGGACATTGACTGCTGTAGCACATCAAGGGTTTGACCATTATTTTGATCTTAATTACAAGAGCAGGGCTAGGATATAGAGTACAGTTTCCTACCAGCTCCAGGCATGACAAACTCATTAGAGCCTTTCTTCACCAGGCTGGGATGAACACACCCAGGCCAGAATGGAGCTCAGAGAGTGTAAAGTTATATGAATGGATGCCAGAGGCCATGGGAACAGGAGGAAAACTTTATACCGCAACTGCAATGTTTTATATAATGCAAAATAACAGAGCAAATATTTTAGAAAATATTTTTTTAAAATCCAAATTTCAAACTTTGTCTTTTCTCAAGTCAGAGAAGATAGATCAGACGACCTGCAATATCAAATGTCTGATTTGATATCTCTCAACACCTTTTCCAAATCATTGGGAAAGGTATGTTTTAATATTATTCATCCCCAATGAGAGAGTATCTATCTGAAGTATATTACACTGCAAGACAGCTCCTGTGAAACACTTAGGACAGGACTTCTAGAGGAGTACAGTCTTTGTGGAAGTCCTTTGCTTTAGATATCTTAATTCTAAAATTTCACAAAACCATGGAGCAGCAAAATTCTGCAATAATTTTGCTACAGAGGATTAAAACATATGGGACAAATTAAAACAAATATTCTAACCAAGAAAACTTTCAGTGATCTTAAAATGTATTATTAAAAAGGGTAAAAATAGGAAGGAGAAGGAGCTGTGTAATATACCATCTTGGAAAGAAGGAGAAAAATACCTCATATAGCAAGGATACTTTTACTGACCCAAGAAAGGGCTGCTAAGGAGCAGAAATTACCGTCAGATATGGTAAAAGTGTAGATATTTCTTTTAGACATGAGAAAATGAGTTGGCAAGATGAACACATTTAGTGTGCACTGTAGTACAGATGGGAATACCAAAGGGCCTTGAACTTATCCTAGTAACAGTCTGGTTACTTAGTTAAACACCACTGGGTATAGATAAAATAAGATGGAAAGGAAGTCCAAACCCTGCTTTTGCAGATAACCATATTTTAAATCTCCTCATAAACTGATTCTCTATCATCTAGCTAGTTCTCATTTTGGCCTCTTCTGCTGATATTGGGGTGCTGGTCCAGAATGTCTGTGCTCCAGCAGTTAATCTTGTTTCCACTTTCTAGCATTAAATTATATATAACTATTTGTTCTGGTTAGCATACATAGTTCTTCTTTTTCTCTAGTGTTTACACCCTGCTCCATTGTCCTATGTTTTTACAGCACAATCATTCCTCTCTTTCAGCTCTCATTTATTTGGCTATGGAAAACAATTTCTCTTAAGTTATCATTATAAAAGTGCCTATTTTTTTCTCTTCAAGCACACAAAGAATGCTTTGAATTTTTCTTTTTTGTCCATGAGCAACTGAACTATATGCAGTAGTCCTGGTGCTGTCCAGACTCTCATGAAAATGACTTCTCTGATAAATTCTGGAATCATGTTTGAGCAATAAAGCCTCTGCACTTCATCAGAAAGAATCTTCATATTGTTGCTTGGTCTTCATTTATCCAGTGAAAGTGGATTTTGTTATTTGCTTTAATTTTGCAAAACTTGAGTCAATTTGACTTCTGGCAAGTTCCTAAGACTTCCAAAACATGCATTTTGGGCTTGCCAGTTTTAGTCTCCTTTGTAAATTCCTTATAGGCTTTTTTCTTATTACTAGCATTCCTTTAGACACATACTGGTAGGTGGTATTTTCTCTAGCTACTGCTACAGTGTTTAGGAATAGAGCTGAAAATGGGAATCTAGGTCCTACATCAGTAGCATGCTGCTCTCAAGAACTTGCCTTGAGAAAGCAAGTTCTCCCAAGCAGTGCAGGAAACTTCAAAAGGGACATTCAATGAGTTCCATGTGGCAAAATGCTCAGATTGCTTAAACCTCTTGGGAAGCCAGCATTCAGAGTAGTACTCCACTGGGGTGCATTACCAGTTCAATGGCATTACATTCACAGGATATTTTGCTGAACTCTGTGTTGGTTGTTGTGGGAGGATTAGCAGAGAATTGCTGACAGAATGGAAACTTAGCTGAAGCACTAGAGCAACATAAAGGCTATAGTACAATTGTTTTTTTCCTTTTTCTAATTAACACATGGAAGTTGCCACCTGAATGCAGGGTTATTGTGTGTACTGGGATCCTGTGGAAACCACAGCAGTGCCTATCTACCTCAGCTCTGCCACGACAGACAGGACTGCAAGCAGCAATGCTTATTTTGTCTGACTGTCATTTTGTGTTCTTTACAGAGAGGTTTCAGCTAAAGGTCACGGGAGAGCCACTGTATATTTTTTCTTCAAATAAAATCAATTGAAGGACCTAGAACACTGTAAGTTATGTTCAGGGCTGCACTTCCATGTATTCCCATTGGAGACCTATCAGTGTGAACTAGCACTGTTGGGAAATATCTCCAGCTACCCTAGTTAATCAATATCTGTTCATTATACTGTCTCTGATGAATACGGGTAAGGATTGGATAAGCATGAGTCAGGTGACTTAAAAATAACAGCACCTCACATAAGATCAATAGAAGGAATTTTTTTCCAGTATCACTTCAGGCAAACTAATGTACCTTTTATCCTCCTCTCTTCTTACCACCCCTTGCTCGTTGTCAGTATATCAACATCAGTGCAGGAGTGGCTTTATTAAATTAGTAGCACTTAATCTACTGTCATACTGTCAACTTGCATGGAGTGAACAAGCAGACAGCAAGTTTCAAGTGGCCCAATGTGCTTCAAAGGGCTCTTGCCCAAGCAATTAGTTCAGAGCTTGCCAAAAGCAGTCTTTCTGGATGCCTGGTAAAATCTCTTCTCTGAGTATGAAAACCCTATGCTAGAAAAAAAAATTGGTTTAGGGGAATTCATGCCAATTATAGATGTGTTATGACAGATTAAAATATTATAATTATGCTTGGCTTCCATGCAGAACCACATTAACACATCTATGACATTTAATAACACGGGAGGATAACCACATGCCTCAACAAAGGTTGACTTCCCCCCAAAGTTGCTCAACTTTTTTTTTCTCCCTTCTTCCCTCTTTTTCCTATCTGCTGAAATAAGGAGCTGCATGTTCTTACAGAATTTTGGGGGAAAAAAAAAAAAGAAAGGAAAAGTAAGGAAGAAAAGAAAGGATGTAAAAAGACAAAAAATAAAGAAGAGAAAGAATGTGTAAGAGGAGGAGAAGGAGAAGGAGAAGGAGCAAGGAAATGTGAAGTGCAGGTGGGTTGGGAAGTTCCGGGNAAAAAGGGGAAGGGAAGTTCAGGGAAGTTCAGGGAAGTTCAGGGAAGGGAAGTTCAGGGAAGTTCAGGGAAGTTCAGGGAAGTTCAGAAGGGAAGGGAAGGGAAGGGAAGTTCCAGGAAGGGAAGGGAAGGGAAGGGAAGGGAAGGGAAGGGAAGGGAAGGGATGTAATTTAGTGACATGAAGCTGACAACTGTAAGTCAGTAATAGATTAAAGCCATTCAGCTCGTTATTGAGCTGTTTATGTCAGGCTGATTAAAAACAGGCAAATGAAATAAACACTCTCAAGACTTTATTTAGTGGACCTGTGGCAGACATCTTATATCCTCATGGCTCATGACTCAACACATAAACTAAATTTAAGCTGTGAAGTAGCTGGATCAGAAGATGAAGTCCTGTTTTTAGATGTTTTGCAGAAAAATGGCTCTTGGCTGTGCTGGGGGGGCTGAAAAAGAAAAGACCATAGGAAAATCCAAAATCCATCAGAGAGTATGTATTACTCACCAATAACTTTCCTCAGTTCACAGTGCTTAGCAAATTCTGGTTATTTGGCTTTCACATGCCCTTCTTTCCCACCCCCACATTCAGCTGGTGAGTCCAGTTGCCTGCATTTTGCTGATCAGGAAATGTGAGACAACCAAAAAAATCTTATCAACTCTAGTCAAGCACTGAGCAGGCTGTACAGTATTAGCTGCAGTGCACTAATACTTTCATGAGGGGCTCATTTGCAAGCAGATATCCATCCCATCGCGTCAAACAGGACTGTACATGCTTGAAGCACATACCCACATGCTTTGAGGCATCACCACCCCAGTGCTCAGCATTTCGTGGCACTTAACAAGCTGAGTTTTGTTTTGGTCTTCCCTTGTAGAATGAATGAATATGAATCTTATTGCAACACATTGTCTTTGACATGCTTGCAACATGGCCTTTTTGTCTGTATGAGCACAGAGCAATGGACAAAACTATCCTATTATGAGACTACTTTGTTTCCTTTATTGATAAGAAGTGCAGTATGTAGAAAATTACTAGCACCATAAGAGCTGAGTCTAAACCAAAAGCATTTACCCCAGAAGAATCTTGCTCACATTTTCCCAGCTGACACAGATGTCCCTTAGAAGAAAAACAAGATTTCTTAACAAAAGGAAGTATTCGGCCCTGCAAATGGGTTTTCAGAACATCTCCCCACACTGCACCCTCTTCTAGTCAGCATGGAGCACAAAGCCAGTCCAAAGGACTCGAAGTTGAATTCTTTGGTCATAATTTTTTATGTTACTGTCCTAGATTTACAGATAAAGTTTGGTGGGGAGATACATTTGGCTGATGTCCTCACCATTTTAAAGCATGACAAAATTCTTACCCAAACACTGAGATTAGTGAGCTGTGTACCTCTGCTTTGAAAAGCAAAAAACCAGGACTGAGCTAGGACACAAAATTAGAGTTTGGCAAAACCTTTCATTTCCATTTCTTCAACTGTCTGACATACTTAAGTGTGAGCAATGTCCATCTTAAGGGTTTTTTGCAGACAGGTGACTAAATTAGTGAGGCTGTAGGTTTCTGGATGCCACACTACGTATGTAATTTCTAAGGAAATGTGTACAAGCTAGGGAGAAAAACAATTATCTCCTTTCCAAAAAGCTTTAACCTATTCAATTTTGGGGAAGTATGCAAAACTCTGAAATGTAGTGTACATCTTTCAAACTACAAGAGGTCATGTGCAAACTTTGCAGGTGAGTGTCTTTCCATGACCATATGTCTTTCCATGGAAAAGTGCATTGCTTGAATCAGTAAAAAATGAAGAAATGAAAGACAAAGAGACAGAAAGATCAGTGACTGATAAATCTTTAATATAAAAATTGTACAAGAATTTTGATACAAATTACAAGAGGTATTTGGACAAAGTATGAGTAAAATTCCATTTATATCCCCAAAACCTTATGCATTTTATGCAAAAGACATATTGTAGGACTGTTACAGTACAGAAAATACAAGAAAAGAAATGTCAAATTAAAACAGGACTTTTAATTCCCTCAGATTACTAATGGAAAAAACTTGTTTAGACTACATACAATATTTATGAAGCTACTAATGTCACAATTATTAGATCAACATGATGCAAATTTTTGTATCCCCTTGTACAGCTATATTCCATACTGCATGCTTTGGTTCTGCAGGCAGGACAGCAGAGCATTCACGTTTTGCTCACATTGAGATCAAACAGTGAAAATGAAAAGCCCGCTCTATTCCAAACAGAGAAAGACCTTTGTAAAAAATGTCCATCAGGCCTCGACTCCACTCTTTCCTGTGCCTGGCTGAGGTACCCCGGGAGCACGTCTTGACAAAGTCCACTGGAACAAGCCCAGCTTTGCCAGCCATCAGCAAGCTCTCCATTCTCTACACAGCAGCCCCCTTGCTGCTGTTGGTGCATCACTGGTTGGCACAGGGGGGTGCAGCCAGGCTGTGAGAGCCCTCCCATGCCTACTGAGAAAGGGGCTTCCAGGCTGTATGCCTCTGTGACTGAACACACTGCCAGACCCCTAAGAACTTCCAAATACATGAAGGTTCAAATCCAGCTTATCTCAGTTTACATCTCCATGTGAACCCCCCAGTCAGGTTCCCATCTTTCCAGTTCAGGAGAACTGAAACACAGCAGACAGCTATATAGGAAATCACTGTGTTTGACCTTCTATGTTAAAAGCTGTTAAAATGTCAACTGTGACAGTGAGCAAGAGCCTTCAGTCAAACAATGAAACTTCAAACCACTTCAGACATCCCTACAGTGAGTTATCTGTATAGGTACAAACATGTTGCAGTGAACTGTTTGTGGTAAGTGTGTGGAATTTCAGCCAGGGTAAATTTAGATTGTGTTCAGTTTCAGACCAACTTATTTGCACACCTGTTGCACATACATTGCACTGGAACACAGAGCACTCTTATAAACTGGAGGACAGGCAGGAGGCATGAACTGAGAACACAAATGCTGCCCATCAAAAACAAGCCATGTTCTGGGAAAGGAGCCTCATATGATATAGGAACCAAAGTTTACACAAGAAAAAGCACATGCTGAATTTTGTATTTTTAAATAGCTAAATGAAACACACACACACGTAACAGTGGCCATTTTATTAATCTTGCCACTTTACAAACAGTAACCATTTTCACAGATGGAATGCATAAAACTTTCCAAAATGAAGAACACTAGGAGGATGTGTTACTTTTCTGAGAGAATTTTAATGAGACATTCTCCTGGAATGAAAGGAGAAGGGGTGGTAAAGAAAATGGGAAAATTAAAGACAAAGGCTGAAGGTTGTACAAGTGTGTGTTAAAAAAAATACTTTAAAAAATTCCAAATATAAAAGTATAATTGAAAAATAATTAATAAGTCTGCCTTTGTACAGCTTAGGTGTCCCTATTTATTCTGTAGGTCATCAGGTAAACTAAGAAGAACATCCTTAGAATCACAGTTCATGTGGCTACCATACCATTTCACAGGTGTAATTGTGGGGGGGATGCATTCTGCCCCATGAGTACAGGAGGTGGTGGGGGGATGGGGTTGTGAAAACATCTTGATCTGGATGTGATGACTGCATAATGCTCCCACACTCAGGCATGGACACATGCACACACTGGTGCCCCAGAGCTGCTGTTCATAGCTTCTTACATTTTGTGGCAGAAGTGGACAGGCTGTGATTAACTATTGATGAGTTTGCCATCCTAACTGTGCATTATCCTCTGATCATTCTCAACCTTTTGTTTGACAATGGATGCCTTATAAAATCTTTATGCATCACTTAGCTAGTCTTGCTCTCTCTTTCTTCTCTAGAAATATAATTGTCCTGGATGCCTTTCTTAATTTTCCTAAAATATCTGTCTCCAAAGGCTTGAAGGGAGCAATGTACAAAATCTGTAGAACACCAGAAAAATCTCTCTACACATTAGACATTTGCTACCTGACTCTTCCTGTTCTTTTAAATGCATGAGGAAATATATATATATATCTATATATATATATATACACCCCTATGTAAATGTGATAGATGATATAATTTTGCTCACTTGCAATCTTACTTTTAAGGCTCCTTGTTCTAACACTGTGTCTGTTTCTCCTCTGTCTGTCACATTCACACTCACACACATATTCACAAACACACATAAAGGACAAAAATTATTTCTTCGATCAGAAAGTCCTCAGTTTCCACAAACAGCCTTGGAAATGGTACAGCAAGAAAGGCTGCCCAAGTTCATCATCGCAGGTCAGCTCATCCGGCTGCTTCAACCTCCATCAGTGCCATGTACACATGGAGTTGACAGGGGAGCAGAGTCTGGGCTCAGCCTTCAGACTTCTGATACAAACAGGCCTCAGGAATTTGTCTGCTGGTTTCACCCTTGTAGCTTCTGATGAACTCGGAAGGAAAAGGAGGGAAAAGATCAGTGACCTTTGACTGGTAAACGACCTTAGCATATTTATGGTGGGCACCATCACCTCTGTTGCAGCAAACATCAAATTACCACACAGCGCTGTTGTCAGCATTAACATCTGGAACCAACAAAGAGGTGCTGCAGCCAACCAATGCAATGAATTGATCAAAAAATATGAAAACCAAGAAACTCCAAAATAGCTGTGTTTAGATCTCTTGGTCTTGGGCGTTGTCTGAAAGCTGTGTTTGACTTTTTGGTGCTGCACTGGGTGCCAGCACTGTTCAACCCACAGTGCCCAATGCTCACAGGTACACGCAGGACTGGTGTTATGATCTCAGCGTGGGAATGCTGCAGACCCTGCAAGGAAGGCATGCTTCAGCAGCTCCTCTGCCTACTTAAATTTTCAACTGCTATTCAGCAGTTAGAAAGCACACAATAAAATGGAAGAGGAGTAACTTCAGACAGGTACACTGGCCTTCATGCACTTAAAATTTCTAACGTATAGCATGTGCTGTCAAGTTACTTCACTGTAAAACTCTCTCTCTTATGATGGCCTATCTGAGAAGCACTTCTGGAACTTGTACTTTTAGCAGTGTTCTTGCAAATGAAGGTATAAATCAGAAAAAATTCCTCCTTTCATGAGGACAGCAGATTGTATTGTAGATGTATTTATCTAACACTTTATAGAAGTTTACTCTGACCTCAGCAGGAGATCCTCCTATGACAATAGAATAGGATGTAGGGAATTGGCATTCATGATAGGAACCCAAGAGGATCAGATTGATCTGAAATTTGCCCAGGGATGGGCTAAACCAGTTAAAAAACTAGACTGCATATCCTGTTTGGCACTGAACCTATGCAGCAAGACACGTAGCAAATTCAAACAACTATTTCTAGCCGGCGCGGTATGGCTTATGCCAATACAAAGCAATTAGTTGCTACATAAGCAGACAAATGTGCCATTACAGACAGTATTTCTCAGCTGACCTTTTGCTAAGAAGCCATCTTGTTACTGTCTACCTGATAGCTCGATAGAGCAGACAGTGGCAGCCTTGGGCTTCCCAAAGACAAATCAAAGTGCTCCAGATGGGACTTCCCTTCACTCACTGCAGATGTGTGAGCATGCTTGTGTGTGTGTGTGTGTGTCTGCGTGTGTGTGTGTGTGTGTGTGTGTGTGTGTGTGTCAGGGAATGGGGAGGGAAAGCCTGGTTCTTATACTCAATTTCGCCTTCACAGGGGATAAACAGGCAATTACACATCCTTTTATATTTGATGGCCAAGTGCTGAACTTGAAAGCACACTATTAGTTTGTGTCCCTTCAGGGCCAGTGCAATAAGTAGCCAGGAGAGCTGGGGCTAAGGAAGAGAGGGTGTTGTCTGCTGTTAGTGTGACAGTCTTGTCAGCAGCATTCACATTACTGGAAGGTAATAAAGTGACAAGTAAGTTATTAGAAAGATATGAGGTGAAATTGAACTGAAGCTTCTTTCTGCTCAGCTCAGTTATTTTCCTGCTTTGTAATGGGCCACTATTTGTTACAAAACAAGCCTTGTCTTGAGATCTTATATAAAAAAAGAAATATTTATTCTTTGCAGGAAAGGTCACATGAATTTACAACATCACACTTTAAAGGAGAGGAATGGGAAAATAGTTTCATGACAACTACAGCTGCTATTTAAAAAAACACAGTGTCATCATAATGAACAATAATACTGGCAAAAGTCAGAGGACTTGTCAAAAACATGTCCATTTTTTAACCCTTTGGTGGTCCAGAACCGTTTTCATTTAAGTGTCAGTGCCAAACATAACAGCAACAGTATTGGGATATACATGATCAATATACCTTGATCAAAAAATCAAAGCTGTCATTCAATATCATGACTTGAACAGAGAAAACAAGCCACACAAGACTGGTTAACTACAGACTCAAGATAATACTACTTATGTAAAATAGTTGCTACTTCACTCTGTTACAGCCATTTTAAAGGCAGTGATAATGCTGCAGTGTTGGCAGGAAGAGACAGAAACCATGAGACTAGAACAGACATGTATTTGGGCAAACATGTGGGTGAAAGGTTCAGTCCATCATATGATGTTGCTCTGTTCCTGAAGTAGAAATGGGTATGGAAAAGAGTTCCTTTTATGTCCCTACAGAACGGGAGAAAAAAGCCCAAGTCATCATGTGGCAACAGCAGGATATGCTGATGCTTATCTAGCAAAGTAGCACTACAGTCACTGTTTTGTTGAGTTACTATAGCAGCAAAGTCTTTTTCTTGTGTCACTACATAAGAAAAAAACTAAACTAAGAAGGAACTGAAATATACCAGCTGCCATCATGTGTCTGCCACTCACCTTTTCCCCACAGAGAACTCCTGCTGCCTCCTTGCCCTTAGTACAGACACCTTTGCTTCTCTTTTCAAATAAAAAGAGTAATTCTGTTAACCCAAAGAGAAAAGTGACAAAAACATTCTGGGGACTGAAGAAGAAGTAACAGTTCTGTTCATGTACATGGCAAAAAAACTTAGAGGACCATCTGTGCGCTCCTTGACTATACACTTGGCCTCCCTTATTATTTACTCTGCCACCAATGTTGCTGTAAAGATGTCCTGCAGAATTTGAGTACAAATACATTTCTAAAAATATGTCCTATTTTCTGACAGCAGCTGACATCCTTAATGACCACCATCTGAAAAATGGGTCCATATCAAGTATTTTGATTACGAAATATCATACACATTGAAGCGTAAATTTTAGGAACTAAATCCCTGGTCTTGAAAATGGTTCCTATCTCTGGAACAGATTAGACCTTGAATTATCATATTTCTGAGCTTTCATCATACCCACACAGCTCCTTGTCTTGTTGTTTTTACGTTCCTACCCCATATATTTAGCTATGTTAGATCCTTAACTGTGTTGAAAAGGCTAAAACTCAGGGAAAACTCAAATACATCCTGGGAGCCCCACTTCCTATTAATTGTACTAGACCAAATCAACTGAGGTACTGACCACTGCTGGCTGCTACTTCGCAGAACCTGACTCTTCTAATTTTTCCTAAACAGTTCCTTTTTTGGGGATGGAATGGGAAACATATAGGTGATGGAAAATGTATGAACTTGTGGAACAAGCAGAGAAAGTACACTTTCAGTTCCGCAACAGGAGGGAGGCAGACAGGGAAGAAGGGAGACAGAGAGGGCAGAAGGGAGGTGGAAAGGGAAGAAGGGAGGGAGAGATGGAAGGCAGGCAGGCAGGCAGGAAGGAAGGAAGGAAGGAAGGAAGGAAGGAAGGAAGGAAGGAAGGAACGAACGAACGAACGAACGAACGAACGAACAAACGAACGAACGAACAAACGAACGAACGAACGAACAATCGAACGCTGAAGTCTACCCATGGCAAATATGTTACAGAATTTCTTCTGTGTAAGGTATCTACAGATCCTAGGAAACATACAAATTTTATGAGCTCAGACATGAAAAGCCTTTGAGAGATCTTTAAGAGTAGTGTCCATGTGCTATTAAGGTTTTTAATCTATACCTTTCACATTTTGTCAAATTGAGTTGTGGCTTGGTGACAGAGTGCTTATAACTTGTGTGTATGACTACAGTGTCACCACACCATCAGCCACAATTTAAAAGGCAAGGTTAAAATCTCAGGCATAACAAAATGTACCTGGTTGAGATATAGCTCAGAAAAATTGACTTAATATTTTAAAGTGTGCAAAAATATTTATGAGTCAAATTAGCTCTTTACTAATACCAGCAAATTGGTCCTCACAGGAGCACACTTATGGGCAAAATCATATTAGTATTAGTGATAGTCTAACAGATTGAAACATAAATGGGTAAGTGATATGATATGTGTGAGACTAAAAAGTTAGGAGGGGCTACCAGGGGTGTTAAAACTCATGGTTTCCATTCTTGTGCTTTGACTGTGCTGTTTTTCTTCCAAATTTTCATACAGTTTTTCAAAAGATACCTGGTGATTAACCATTAACATATGCTTTCCTGACACACCATACCCCCCAACCCTCACAATGAAAAGAAAAATCCTAAACAACCTCCAGACAAATAGTTCTGTTTCTAAAGAAGGTTCAGTACAGTTATTTTCTAATCGCAGACAAAGCTTTTTGATATTTACAGAAAAATACAACTACCTTGAAGAAAACAGTGAAACAATATGGAAAGAGTGACCACAATAACTACAGGAACCAAAAAAGAAGGAATAAACTCCATGTAAAGGGAAGAGTATCTTCCTCAAAGCTGGTCTAGTTCTTGCAAAATGGTTTAGAGTGACAGGTTTGGAAACCGAAGGGTAGGCACTGCACAATACTTATCATGTCATCACACCATTACAGGCCATGTTCTGTGCTGAAGAGATGAGATGTTTGGTCATTATTCTTACTGCACTCTGGGTCTCTACTGAGATCACCCAGAAATGCTACTTTCAGTAAAACCAAGCTGCTATGCCAGAGCCCCTTTATGAATTTTTCAGATAATGTTCAGATGATACAAATTCCACCACAAGAGCAATTCTGATAAATACAGATTGTCATAGAGATGCATGCTAAATTGAAAGGAGGGAAATGCCACCCAATTCAAAGTGTAAGTGCCCTCCTAAAAAAAGACTGTTCTGACATTAGTATCACTAACACTGAAAAAACTACTTTTGCCTGGATTTGCCTAAAAATAACAGTGGGTAGTGTTCTGTCCAAAAGACAGAGGTGATATCTTCTACATAGCTTAAGCAAAATCTGAATGAAATTAAAAGTAGAACTTGTGAGCTTCTAACAATTTTTGGAGGTTTGGCCCTTTTTCCTTACCTCTTAGAATGTGCTGTTCAATTTTGTGTAATAAACAAATTTTTTTTTCTTCTATGTCAATAATCTGCTGAATTTATCTACAGGTAATGCTTAAATTTCCAAACAAGCTTACCAAACCCATTTGACCTCTAACAGAAAGACAGTGAAATAAGAATGCTGAACAGTGATTCATTCAGTGAGGAATTATTTATATACCTCAAATGCATTTTTCATTAAAAATTATGTTTATTTATACCGTGCATACTACAAAAGAGTGGGTTTTTTTCTGTATATATAATTCAATTCTGGTTCTTTTATTTTTTAGACTTTTAGACTTGTTCCTATTAGCCTGGGAGGAGAGATGAGAGTGCAGTACAGGTAACACTACAAAGGTTCATGTGTTTTGGAAAAATGCACCCTTACTGTTCTAATTTCCCTTTCTCACAAACACACTGAGCTTGCACAACATAAAACAAAACAAAGCAGATCACTCAATTTAACAAGGCAAAGTAGTTGAGATTTTGAAGAAAATAAAAAAGATGAAAGGAAAATGTCAGTGAAGCAGCTTATGTTTTTGCTATAAAGTTTCTTTTTGATAAACCAGAAGGTAAATTTTCCTTATTGTTTCTGTGAAATCCAAAAATGTTTTCAGGGCATCATGAGTGTACAGAATAAAAAAAAAATCATCAGAGGCTTGTAACTCATAGGAACATAGTGAGAATTGATTTAGAAATATTTTTCTTTTATTTTCTACAACTGGAAATACTGATTTATTAGATATTGATTCCTACTTTTGGAAACAAAAATACTGAAATGCATAAAAAGTACTAAAAAAGAGGAAATTCATATTAAGACTTTCCTCTAGAAAATGAAATAGGAGTTAAGTACTCAAGTGGACATAAAAAGTAAGAATAATCAAATGCACAGCAAAACAATACAACGACAAGCTGAAACAATGGAGCATTTCTGACTCTTTGCTAAGAAGAATAATGTTCTGGGTCAGTAAATACAGAAAAGGAACACATTCTCATTGAAGAAATATTTTAGTGTATGCTGAAATATCCCTTAGGGGTTGGTTTGTTTGTTTGTTTTTGATTTTGTTATTGTTATTCGTTTTGTAAAGAAAAGAGTCTACAACACACATCCTAATGGCTTTGGCTGTAGATTGAGCTTAAGTAAATACCATCCCTCAGTCAGTATGTTGTGGTAACTAAGGCTGCCAGTGTGGTTTACCAGCTCAAGCAACATGTGTAAACACTGGAAACAAAAAAATTCAGAGGGCAGCCTTCTTTCTCTTTGCCTTTCTCCACTGCTCGCTCCTTCTCTGTCTCCTGGTTGTGCTCTCTCTCTTGCTCACTATATTTCTTGGACTTTTGTTATTTTCTGACAAATCATGCGAGTGAAACACAAAACATTAACACAACTAGACATCCTTTTTCTCTGTCTTCTAATTTTATCCAAAGGGAAAGTTACCCAATAAAAAGTCCAGCATATGTTTTCAGAGCTACTAAGTGCTTCTGCCATTAATTTCTTTTGATTGCTTCTATAAAACATGCCTTAATCATACTACAGCACTTTCCATTGCAAAAAAGACAACTTTACAGAACAACATAGTTAACATTATTTCCCTGTTTGTTTTGATTTTTTTTTAAAACACCACAAAAATCCAGGCTATAATAAGAAGCACACAAAATTATATTCATCTTTGTTCTGTGACAAGTAGTATCAGCATTTATATCCCCAAATATTATGCATGTTTGACAAAAAAAATTTCTACTGGTTCACATGACAAAATTCCGTTGGTTTTTTTTTTTTTTTTACTTTTATGCAATGTAGTATATAAGGAATAAGGATGCACTATTGTTTCTAGTAATAATTGGCACTTGAAAAAAGCACCAAGAATTCTGTATTTCACTTTACCCCTTTTCCCTCCCCAGTATTTTAGTGTGTGTAGTCCAAAAACTACAACTGTGGTTATGGTGAATAACTACATTTTCTTTTTTCAAAATGTGTGCAAAGTTGGCACTTTTGTATTAACACTAAACACTAATACTCTTTGTTTGGCATTCATGCCCTCATACTGACCAGATCACTTTTATCTAAGTGTATTTTTTTAAAGACACTTACTGAAAATATGGCAATAGTTTAAGAAAAAAAAAAGCATGGATATTATTACACATCCCCTTGTAGTGTACGAAAAAGTGCATGACTGGATTTATGTAATAGTACAAGACAAAAAAACTGTATCAAATCAGGTACTGTAAAGCATGCCAGCACCTCTGTATTACTTATATCTAGCAGGTAGTTAAAACAAGACCGTGGTTCTTTTAAAAATGTGCATTTAAGCTAACATAAATGAGTAAAACTAGGCAGCAAACTATTTTTCCTGCTTATCTAACAGCTGAATGTAACTGTAAAAATTAAGCAAAAAAATTAGAGTCAAACCACCATCAATACAATTGTTTTACATCATAGGCCTGTCAAGGCTCAATATATATATACAAGTGTAACAGCCATGCTTAGTAGAACGTTATCCCCAATGCTTAGAAGACACAAAGACAACTAAGTAGATTGTTTTTTCTTTCTCTTTTTGTTTGTTTGCAATTTTTTTGTGTTTTTAGGGGGATTTTTTGTGTGTTTTTTGTTCTTTTTTTGTTTTGTTTTGTGGTTTTTTTATTTTGGGTTTGGGGGGTTTTTTGTTATTTTTTTGTTCTTTTTTTTTTTCAAGCAAACGTTGCGGGAAGAACAAACTGTCTCTTTGGAGATGACCAAGAACATTCTAACTGAACTAGGGACAACTGCAGGTTTTCTGTTTGTTTTTTGTTTCTTTGTTTGTGTTCGTTGATTTTTTTAATGAAGAATCCCTTCCCCCAAATTAAAGGTCCTACGTTTTTATTTCTATAAAAAAAGAGGAAAAAAAGCCCCAACAACCAACAAAGGGGAAAAAGCACCTGGTGTTTCTTTCTTTTGCTAAAAAAAGAAAAGAAAAAATTATATATATATGTATATTTATGTATGTGTGTGTATATATACATATACACATATGCATATGCATATACATATACATATACATATATATATACATATACATATACATATATATATATATATACACACATATATATATATAAAGGGAGACTGTATATGGCAGTTCAGATGTAGTGGGCCCTCTCTGAGAGCTGGCATTATGCTGTGTCCATCCTTGACCTAATCTACTGAAGTGAAAGGAATGTTTTTATGCAGATTGGGGTTCTGGCTGTGCCGGTTTCGGCTACGGACAGAGGAGAACATCATGTTGCACCCAGGGACTTTGCACTTGTGCATTTCTCGCAAGTGCACCGTTTTGTAGTGCACTCTGAGGGTTCCCTTGTTGCTGTACATTTTGTGGCAAATGTTACACATTATCCCACCGTTGCTCACCGAAACACTGTTGAACATGAGGGATCCTGGGACATCGGTGCCCATACCTACAGCTAAGGCAGGGGCATCTGCTTTGTGGGCAGACTCCCCGCTGTCACTTGCCCCATCAACGTCGTCCAGGAGAATACCCTCATCGCTTCCTGCATCAGATTCTCTTGAGGAATGGATACTGCTGCTGGACTGGATGCTGGAGGTGGTGCTCAGGTCTAGTACCATATAGTCTTCTGCCATGCCCCTGCCGTACCCATTCATATGGGAATCCTCAGTGCCAGCAGGCGAGGAGGTGTCTTCCCTTATGTCAAGCCCCATCTGATGCTGAGCGCCATATATCTTCACCAAAAATTCATCGCGGAGGTCCTTACTAAGAGAAGGCTGTGAAGTGTCCAAGCCCATGTCATCCAGTTCTTTGGTCAACAGTTTACGGTGCAGGTTTATGTTAGCACTGTGTCTGGGAAAGGAAGAGGGAAGGGAGAAAAGGAAAAATGTACAGTATTTTTGATTAAACATACAGTCAACAAGCACCAAATCCAAACTATGATTTATTGATAATTTCTCATAAAAATATCCCCAATCCATGTTGCTTGGAAATTTCAGTCTTTCTATAAGTGGACAAATTGCAACATAAAAACTAAACAAAACAGGCAAAATTCCCCCCTTATTTTTTTCCTTGTTAGCTGCTGCTCCTCAACATTACTCTACAACAGCAGCTACAGCCCTTTTATATGAAATTTAAAAAATAATAAATTGTACTAGCAGAAAATACCAAATGCTCTTCTTGATTCCTGAATGCCTGCTGACTTTTTTTCTCTTCAAGAGGCAAAAATATTAATACATGGAATAGATTAATGTGTGTATAGCTATGTCTTACTCTGGATCCTTGTCTTTAGACACTTATCCATCCATCCATAAAAATATGTTTATATTTTTATATATATATGTACTCACATAACTCTGTAAGTGAAATATTGGAGGAGAGTACAATAAAAGTAACTGAATAAGGCATTGTCAGACGTCCTGATTCTGGTAATTTAATTCTCATATAAAGGGGTTCAGAATCAGGCCAAACCAAGATGGAGAAGACTTGAAGGGTTTAAGAGAACAAGTCTTTGAAATCTACATGTAAATTTCTGAAAATCTTAGCCAAAGTTGGTGGTTTCATCCTTCTAAGTTGTCATTGCCACTCCTCCCTGTCCTTTTCCCTATACTGCCTGTATGCAGTGCTGATTGACTCAAGCAGTGTAACGTCCAGTAAAAAAGCCCTATTAATGGCAGTGAGAATTTTGCCACAAATCAATTATAAAACTTAAGCATGGTTTCATTTAGGTATTTGCTGAAGTTATTGCAGATATTCAAGAAAATGGAAAACTGTCACTGATGGAGGTGGATTTTAAACCAGATCCCAAGAGCTGCAAATTAAAAGACTCTCAAGTGTTTTACTGGATCTGGGCCTTTGCTCTCAAGAAACAAAGCTCTACATTTGCAAACAATGTAAGCCTTTGGGTTAGTAAACATGTAAAATAGCCTATTATTTGAAACTGCATTCTACTCTCCACTTTTGGCATTGGCTTTATTCATCCACTGCAGTAGAACCTCACTGATTTGCAGTGTCAGGAAACCCTCTTTGAAAAACTGCATTTTCTGAATTAATGATGCAACCAACAAACATGACAGACATCAAAGACCTCTGACCACAGTACATGCTCGTTTTGCTGAAGTGCTTAAGTAAAAGAAATCAGTGTAAAGTTTTCAGTAATAGAAAACTTTAGCATTCAGTTTTTAGAATGTGCAGCATTGCTGAGGAAATGACAAATATTTATTCAGTTTCTTTGGAGGGTGACTTGAATTTCGAGTCAGCAAAAAAAGAATTAGCGAAGTTCTACTGCATAACATTCTTTGCAAGCTAAGGACCCAAACCCGCAATTTACAACATGCAGACTCACCAGTCTGTCTGCCCATTATAAATTGCAGATCAGAGCCCAAATGTAGGAGGGAAAAGAAGAAGGGGAGGGGGGGTGGGGAGCAGGAGGAGGGTGGGGAAAGAGAGAGAGAAAGAGAGAATTTTAACATAGGAATAGCTTAATTTGCAAAAAGCACAAAATTGGCAAGGGAAGACATAACAATGATCAAATATTTTACAGACATTCAGGTCCTACATTAATAAAAAAGGGAGAAGAGGAACAATAGCTATTAGCAATATTTCCTTATTGGAAGCTTTTATTTTAAGAAACCCTTTGAAACATACCTCTCAACCAACAGAAGTTCAAAACATGGTACAGCAATAAAATGCAAGTAAATAAAACAAATGCAAATGTAGGAAGATTAAACTTATGTGGAGTAAATCTCTGTAATTTTCTAACACTTACTTTGTAATTCATTCATCTGTTGCACATAACTTAAGGGAATAAACAAACAGCAATAGAACTAATCTGTCCCATTCACCTGCAAATGCAGGTAACTATTCTCTGACATAAAACTGATACTGAAATGCAGTTTAATTGAATTATATGTGCTTGGGATGCAATTATTCCAGTAAGGGGGTGGTCTAGAACAGAGGATTTCTCTCCTGCTGAGAGACAGTTGAGAGGTATGGGCAAGGGTGGGAAAAGTGGAGAGTATTTCTTGCTTCTGTCCCACATGGGAAATACTCTTTTCACACAAGCAAATATAGCACCATCACTTTTTTGAGGCACAGAAGTGTAATTATGCATATTCCCACACTGCACTTAGGAAGGCTGAGCTTACCTTGTGATAAGATCAGCTTTCTAATCTTTTGCTAAATTGAGATCACAAAAGAGAGAGAGAGAGGGAGGAGAGGAGAAAAGAGAAAGAAAGGGGGAGGAGGAGGAGAGAGAGAGAGAGAACAAATTCACATTCCAATCCAGACATATCTGGTTTTAAAAAAAAATCTGAAACCAATAAAACACAGACTTTAAAAAAAGTCTTGATTGTGAACCTGGTTTTTATTAGCTGTAATATCATTTATACTCTTGTCCTGATGGATACTGACTCAATCACACGATACAGAAAACATAAAGCAAATTAATCAAGGCATATTCACACCATACCCGTTATTATCCACAAATGAGTTCTGAACAGATGCATGCAGTGCACATACATGAGTGATAAACAGTATTCCTGATGGTCCCTTGCCTTCCTGGTTTCAGATGGAATGTAGCTCCATGTAAAGTTGCTAAGTGCAGTACAGGAAATGCTTACTGTGAAGGCCTGTCCACACTGACCAGAGTTATTAAATGACTGTAAAAGCACATTTGTGCTTATCATCACAAGACTAACTGCAAACTATTCATAAAGTACTCATGTGTATGCTTATGATTTTTCCCCTTCTCTCCCTTCTTCCCTCCTGTGTTATGGGAATTTGTTTCAGCACACAAGCTAGTCAGGATAACTGTAACTGTTGCTTCCATGCATTTGTGCTTACTATTTCCTTGGTTTGCTGCTAAGAAAAACAAGAGTCAGACATGCAGTGAAAATAACTTAAGCATTCACTAAACAAAGAGATAAGAATAAACTGCCATGTTAAAGAGGGGCAACCAAGCCCCAGATAGACAAAGGCCATTCTGAGAAAGACCAGTGTAAGGATGCAAACTCTGCTGATGCTCTGATAAGAAGATATGCCTCCCTTATTAAATTCTCACTTACAGCAATAACAATCAGTAATCTAGTTAAAGTATGTACCAGCCCATAATATCTGTCAGGCAAACGATGTGCAGAAATGTGCGGACCAGTTCTGGCACTCTGCTCAGTAGTGTCCCTTTTCCGCTGTCAGCAGTACTGTTGGATTCTTCTAATATAATTACATTGACTTTTATTCAATTAAGTGCCATTCCTAGCCTTAAAAAGAAGCTACTTTATCAATTGATTCAGGTGTAATGCAATAATAAAGATGAACTCATGGCAGTGCATTAGCTCTGCTGTTCATAACTTCTGAACATAGGTTCATTCATAGCAGTCGATTTCCATTATGCAACCACAGTTCAAAAGAATTGATTCTTTTACATTCATTTCTTAATCTATTTCACTTGTGCTTAATACTGTCCCTAAATATCATATGTGAAAACATTCTGGTGGAGAGGAGGTATGAGTTGTGAAAAAAATTCATTTGTTTAGATTCTGAAGTTTTGAAATCGTATTAAAACCCCAAAGTCTCAGATCCCCTTCTGCGTACCTAACAGAGATTTTCCTTCCTAATCCAACCCTTTCTCCTCTGCTTTGTCACTCCCAAACCCTAGGAAGTCCCCTATGAGTCCTCAGCCAATGCTAACCACCTGTCACCTCGTTCATCTGCTCCTCCCCATGACACCTGAAGTTTCTTGCTTCAGTTATTCTGTTCCCTGACGTGATTTACAAAGCTTCTTACCTCTTCCTCTTCTGCTCCCAGCTATGTATAAACAATGGTCCCTGACTAAGCTGAGGCACAGCTTGGGCAGAGTGATTTGCGCCAATGCATGAACACTGCCATCAAACAGATAGAAAATCTTGAAGCAAAATATGCCAAAACCTGCCCAGCTTCAGCTTGCCATGACTTCATTACTTCTCATACCTCATCTAGCTAATTTAAGGCCATCTCTGGTGTCATTTGCACCACTGCAACTCCTGCTGTATCTGCAGGGAAAAGAACTTAAAGAACATAAATGATTGGCAGAAATATATACATGTGTATGAAAGAAAATATTTGACCTAATTAAATCCTTTGAATGCCTCTGGACTTTCTAGATTGCTTATTTGTACATCAACTACCAGAATGGCATTTGATCCTTACGGTGGGAATGTTGTGTAAAGACAACTGGTGATTGAAGCCTTCCAGACAGAAATATGCCATCAAATGAGTTTAACTAAAGGCATTATCTCACTCTACTTCAGTTACTATACCTACCAGTTCCTAGGCAACAAGGGATGGTGAAGAGGGTTTGTTCTGAAAATACTATCTGGGGCAAAGAATGTCCAAACACCTGTTGAGGTCTGTACTACATGTCAGATACCCTTAAAAATGAGGAGGGTATTTTTCCAAGATGTTTTGAAATGTAGCTGGTTGTGGCAAAGAAGTTTGAGCAAATTCTAGGACCTGGAATACCTGATTTTTTGACATAAATACCGCTCTTTTCAAGTTACTATTAATTATGTATATGGAAGGCAAAAGTGTGTGCAAAGTCCTCACTAGAGTGAATTTGGCTATAAGAATGGAGCAGTGCTGCCGTGAGGATGACAATGATAATGATGATGCACGTATAATCTGTGGTTGTGGTGAAATGTCAACCTCTGAGTTCACCACTGCCTTTTCAGACAAGGCTTTCAGTAGCAGTGCAATGCAGAATCCTACAGCAGTTACAGAACTCCCTGACTCTGGGCATAATCCCACTGGTGGTAGTATTTTCCTCTCTTGTGAAGTTCATGGAAGTATTCTTAACTAGAATTCATTGTTGGTTACACCCCACCTACTACTAGCAAGTTTCTTAGTGACAGATGCACTATGCACCAACAGAAGGAAGGGGATTATAAGCCTAGGAAATATGGTCAATTAAAGTACATTCTATTTACACAGATCATAAATCCTGACTGGGATCTCTTCAGCAGTTTCTTTGTACACGTGTCAAGGAATCTGATTTTGTTAATTTACTGTCCATTTGTTGGAAAGAAAAAATTTAATTGCCACTTTAGTTTATTTTTATTTAGTCAGTCTTTTAATTTCATTTTGAAATGAATGAGAAGGAATTTATTAGGGTAGAATTTGTCCTGGTATAGAAAATGGCATGAATCCTATGGATGACTCAAGGCCAAATTTGGATGCACCCATAGCTGCAGTCCTATCTGCACCAGGGCAAACTTCATGTTTGATGCACAGAGCAGAGATAGAGAATTCAGATTGAAAGAGCACTGTTCATTTAGATGCAAGCATTATAGAGGGCAGAAAACTAACAATATGAAAAATTAGGTTGAATGTGTTCACAGTTCAGAACAGGATAAACTGTTGAAATTTAAGCATATAGTATTGTTTTATTAATTATTTTAGCAAGAGAAAAGTATGATTATATTGTCGTGGTTCATGCATTGAAGAAAAGACTCTTGATGACAATTTCAGAAGGCTAATATGATTTATTAAAATGACTCTATAATTCTAGTATTTTTCTATATCTGCTTAGCAGAGAGCATTTCATGCTCCTGCTGCTGCTTCGTCTAGGGAATGTGTCTGAAATAGTTTACAATATCAGAAAGATAAAGTAATTTCAGTTCAGTCTCCTCATAGGTAGGAGGAGGTCAACTAATTCTATGTCTTTGAAGAACAGACACAGATATTTTGTTTACAGAAAGCTTATACAGAGTAAAAGACAGCAAAAGGATGTTCTCCCATGGGAAAATGATCAGAAGGCTTACACACAGAGAAATTTATAATATGTTCATAGCAACATGATTATACTTAAATATTATCGGATGAGAGAGAAAAAGGGAGTGAGAATGAAAGAAATTCCCAGTTGTAGGGCAGTCAGTTAGGGACTGTGGAAAGCCACTTTACACTGCTTGATGCAGTGAGACGAAAAGCCAAACCAACTGATGTCCCAGTTAAATGTCCTAGCTACTACTTCTTGTCTGACTATAAGCAACAAAACTCCCAGATAAAGATCTCAGTCAACCATCAAAGTAAACTGTATTGTTCATTAAATTCTGAAATTATCTATTTCAACATTTCCAGTTTTACCCAGCCACAACCATTCTTTCTATATTTCCAAGAAAGCCACCATCTCAATTTCTTACATTTCAGATATTCTGAAAGTGCTTTTTCTGGCAAACACATGATTTGATAAATTAATACCACCTATCCCTACCATTCTAACACTGCAAAGAAATCAAAAACTGAATGTGACAGCAGGAGGCCATCAGTCTTTGGTCAGCTCTGTTTTAAGATCAATAAGTGATCCCAGCATTAAATAACACTATAAAATTATATATTTTGAGACTTAGTGCACGTAAAGACAGCATAAAATTATTTTCTGTCAAATTATGTTTTTTCCAAGTGATAGTAGATTTATTTTTTTAAAGAAGACAGAAGCTACGATTGGATTACAAAGCCTGAAACTACACCATCTTCAGCAGTTTGAGAAGGTTTTGTTAGAAAATCAAAGGCCAGAACACAATTGGCTGATGATTTATGTACAAACTGATGAGCCCCTTATTAAAGTTGGATATGGAATAACTGCTCTGGTTGTACAGGTCCCATAAAAGCTATTCTCCTGCTATACTTAGTTGACAACAAAGCTCTATCAGTTGGGTTTAAAATATCATAAACAACGAAATTTTCATTATTTCTCCTATGAGACTTTTTCTACACATATTTTCAGCTCAGTATTCAGCCTAGATTTTTACCTATAATGAAAAGTTAAAGGAAAGTTTTCTTTGTTTCTCTTCACCTCAAAGGCAAAGAGAATTAAGACTTTCAGTTTTGTTTTAAATTTTCACATGATTTCACTTCCTAACACAATTTAGTAATATATTCTTACATCAATTTCATGTCCCTTTCCTGCTTTTTCAAGCCTGAATCTCATAGAAAGGCCCAGAATACGTGAACACTACAGAAAGTAAACCCAGAATTCTATGCTTTCTCAGAATCTCTGCAGACTGAAAGTGCTGAGTTTCATGCAGCTAAAATCAAAGAACCAGAAAGTAAGACTCTGGCTAAATATAACAGTGTACATATTTATGAGAAAGATATGGCCTCAATTCTGATATTTCTTCAAGAAAGAACCAGCAATCATTTCTCCCATTTGCTTACGAGAATCAACAATAAAACATTTCCTGGAATTTAATTAGTAACAGAAACTGTTAAAGAAATTATCTTCTCACTTACTGTTCTAATTTTGCCACTCTATCAGCAGTCTTTGATAGAGGGTTTGTTTTGTTTTGTTTTGGGTTTTTTTAATTAAAAAGAAAGAAAAAAAAAAAAAAAGAAGTCCATACATCTAAATAAAGATAGTAACAGTTTGAAATCCTGATCTGACCTAAATTATAAAATTCACATTTATCTGAAGAGGGACAAAGTTTACATCTGTACACTAGTGCTTCCATGTATTTGATCATATTTAATTTACCTCTGAATGTAAGGGGAAAAGTAGGTATAGGGGCTAGACTTTAGAAGGAGCCAAGGCAAAAATACTATACTACCCAATAAAACTGTGGCATTTCTACATGAACAGGGTAATAGCATCAGTTCTTGAGGCCTGAAATTGCATAGAATCTGAAAAATATTAACCTTTCATAGGAAGAAAATCCAAAAGGTAAAATACAGTTCAGCACCTATTAAAAAAAGTAAAAAACCTCAGTGCTTATTAAATACAGGAAATAAAGGACAAGCAAGTTCTTGCAAATTAAAGATGTTGAGCCCAGTCATTTCAATCCCTTTCAATATGAAACAAATCACTCACACTGGTCACGAAGACAGCTCCCTCTACGCTCAAATTATTCACTTGAAGATAAGCTCCTATCAAACTCTTTAGGGGTTTAACTAATTTACTGCACAGATACGGCACGTCTGTTGTAATAACAGGTAGGATGTATTGGGGTCGACCATTTATCAGAATTAGACTTCTTTTTTCAATTCACAGTGAATTATGCTGCCTACACTGCTCCTCTTTCTCAGAGCTTCCCATCCCCTTACGGCCCCTAATGTGGCAGGCAAACAAAATTGACAGTCTCATCTTGTCAACAAGGGGTGATTCTCCTGAGAAGCCATTTAACTTTGCAGAGGAAGCAATGTATTAATGTGCCTGTCCCAGGAATGTTAATCATCTTCAAGCTCCCTCTAACTTTGACATGAACAAAATCACCAAATTTGTTTACTAAATGAATTGTAATATGCTAATAAGAGAGCATGACATATATGGTAAAGCCAAACAGATGGTTTGTTTACTCCACTTTGCAACTTTATAAATGTTGTAACTCTGAAGATGTTAGTGAGAATTATTGGTTTGTTGGCAGTGGCAAACATGCCTTTTGCATACTTAATCCACAGTTAGAGTCAGAAAACAATTTATCATCACCATGGAATGCATAAAACATGTTAATGCAGTGATAGCATTTAGGAAGGCAGGATAGTTGACTGTGCAGGGAAATACTCAGCTTAAATATGAAACTGGTATTCGATGGCAATATTTGCTACCAAATAATTAAAAAAAAAATCTGTCAGGCTTGGGATTCTTGAAAGGTCCAATAATTCAGTACATACTTGTTGCAGAGTTTAGTGAAATGGTCTTTATGGTGTGAACAGAATTACATGTTCACAGCAGTTGTGCATTCTCAGAAGCATTGAGGTTATGTTGGACTCTTAATATATTACTATTGTTGTCCATGAAAGATCAAAAGATGTTACAAACAAAAAGCACAATGACTGGTGTACTTGCCAAACTTACTGAGAAATGATCAAAAATGTGTTGCAACGCTTCAACCTCTCACTTTACTAGCTGCCTGGAAGCAAAACAGACTCATTACAAAATAGCCAGCACTCTTGTCTAATATCCAGACTGGTTGAGAAAGTTTAGAATAAGAGTATTTATCTGACAGAATATTTTCTAAGTGAACTAACACAGTGTCACAATGTTACATGCACAAGAAGTCATTATACATATGACTAAGTCCTTTGATGGGCATAACAGGTGCTTAGCACTGCTGCCTATCACTCCAAAGATTTTTCTACAATTTACACAAGCTCTACAGAGAAGTTTAGTTGGTGTAGTATACTGCTGTCATGTATTAAGTCCTCACATCCACTGTGTTGAAGTATTTGCTAGTCCTTGACACAGGTGTATTTTCCCTTAAGAAATACTGAAGGGATGAAGAACACAAGTATTAACATTTCTTTTCAAACCTACATGATCTAAATATTACACAATCCAAGTTTTGCCATCAGAAGTTTTCATCCTTCATTTAATTTTACTGCTACAGCCACATGTGATAATTTTGCAAGTTTTTGCACAAACAGACCCTCCAGTTCAGTATGCCACTCATGAGTTTTACTGAACTCTAAGTTTCAGTAAATACAGAAATAAAGACAAAATTTAGGCAGAATTCCTAGCTTTCCCCAGCTCTGATACCAAACCAAATACTTTCTCTCAGGTGTTGATGTACAGCAATACATTATCTCAAGGTTTGCTTAGGAGATTTACAGATTCTTTACTGATTGAACCTCAAGTTCAAATTAATGATAAAACCTGAGGTCCAGGGATAGTTTTGTACAAATTCAGGTGCCACAGCAAATCTGTAAACCAGTAATTTTGATCAAAATGCAATAGTAATTCTCATTCCTAGCGTTTGTTTGTCTAAAAATGCTGGTTTTATTTATATAATACCTGAGGAACTATAAAACCAAATATGATGTGGCATTTCAGTAGGATTCCTTTATTAGTAATTTTACATTACTAAATAAGTACCCCTATCAGGTCAACGGCTCGCTGATTATCCTAAAACATCTTTTCATTGATGCCCCGACTTCTCAGTAATTTCAATCCTCTGAGATTCTTCCATACATGCTATTGTCAGCATTTATTAAATTCTAAACTTTTTACTCATCCACAAGAGAATGTGCAAAGATATCTAAGTTCAGTTTGCTGTCCAAGGATTATTTTGGAAGAAACATTAGCGGCTGTCCCAGCCTGGCGCTTATATCTCATTTGAAACATCTACTCATTCCTGACCAACAAAGAAAATTTCAATAAAGTACTTTTACTGGTTTAACAGCAGTGAGCTCCTGGGATTGTCAAAGTGCTCAGTCTTTTCCGAGGAGAGAAGGAATCAGCAGCTCAAATATAATTAACCTTCCATTCTCAATGCAAACTGCCACGCACAGGAGCTCTGCAGTCTATTAGTGAAGTTATAACGGCCAACAGGCAGAGGCAAAATTGGTCAAAAAGTTGGCTGCTGCTGTCATATTTTTAGAATTATGATTAATGACACTAATAATGTGGATGATTACTGATACGTGTATCTCCTGCAGTTTATCATATTGCACTGGCTGCCTACGTCCACAATAAACATGATGCTATCATTTACCTCTTTATTGAAGGCAATCCTTCTCTTGAAGGAGCACATTCTAATTACTTTGTAATGTTTTATGTCTTAAACATTTTGCAGCTCTGGACCTTGCCAACTGCTTCATGTCTACCATTGATTAATTACAGAATGTTTAATCAAAATTTAGAACCTAATGCAGTCATTTATGAATGTGCTGCATTGCCAAGATAGTTAGGCTGCCATCCCAAGCTCGGAGAGTGCTGGCTTCAAAATTAAATCCCAGAAATCTGGAAGGTGCCAAAGATTTTACCTCAAGTGATTTGAGTTTAAAAATCTTACTTCAGGTGATGAATGACAGGCACCCACTCGAATGGTCTTTGTTGTACATGTATGTGTGTTTGCATGTTCCTATCACATTTTCCTTCTTCTTCAAATGTTTTCATTTTTCTCTTTATGCCATTGTTGCTGCAGTTGCAGCCCCTTTACAAGCCTTCCTTTCTGCTAAAGATCTTGCAAACACCAGTCAAGAGAGTGTAGTTTTGAAGTGGTTAAACGAGTGAAAAATAATTTGCAGGGACAAATACATAAGTTTTTTTTTAATGTGGATTTTTATGGTACTGTCATACAACCATTCACCGTTGAAGTTAAGTGTTTTTTTAATACCATTACTGAACTGCTGAAATGGATGCTAATATAGCTTGGAGTGCTAATGTCAAATCCTGGTAATAAAAAAGACAGACTGCTGAATGAAATAATTTCAAGTAAAAAATAGAACAAAAGTGCTCTCACTCTCGCTCTACACTTTTATTGAATTGGGACTGACTGAGCCAATTGCTTTAGAAGTCTGTAAAACACAATTACTAGTGAGCTGACTGACCCAGCAGTGCCCCTTCTGTGACAGAACAGACTAAAGAGGCTGCAGAATTAGTGCTGTTCCCCTATCTGGCTATCAGACCTGAGAGACATTCAGTGCAGGATCTGTTATCCTTCCTGCCAGGGCCGCTCCTCATGAAATCTTGGTTCTCAGTCTTGCATAATATATAATCTGTGTGCATCTTCTTGAAACAAGGGCTCATTTACCTTCTGAGAGGGAATCCAAGTTCTTGTTCTATCCATTGTATTTTTACATCCTTATCTAATAACATAATGTATGTCTTTCTTTCAGTACACACATCCACAGGCACACATATACATTTGGTCTATTTTTATTTCTGCATATTGTGTGCAAAACACAAAAGTATAACCTAAGGTTTGCAGGCAGCAAAATTAACTATGTCCCATTTGTATTTTCAGTTGTAAGTGGCTGAACAGTAATTACTTTCTTTATTCTGGCATAACAAAGAATAGGAGAGAGAGGGAAAAAGAGGGAAAGAAAGGGGAAAAAAGTGTATTGAACTGGAAATGCGAAACACTTTTCCCTAGTTAATAACATAAGCAATAAAGTTTGTAAAGCACTAAAATCAAAATCAGTAACATTGGAAATAACAACTTATAAACTCTATAATTTACATCTTGTGTTTCAGACTCATATAGTTTGACACAGACATACAGCTTGGGGCTTTCTTACCCCTCTTTATTCAAAAAAAAAAAAAAAAAGGAAAACCAAAGTGACAGCAAAAAAAATCTTCTTATTACAATCTTATCCTTTCCTTCTCTGCCCTTGCTTTCCCCACACAAAACAAACCATTTTACATTTATTCACAATGCCAACAAAATCCTGCAATTTTTTCTCTTTTATGGGAGCATACATTTCTGGCAAATCTAAAACTCTTTCATATCTCTTCCAGGTCCATTTATATGAAGCTTGAAGGTGCCTCATGGCAAAAATGTTAAATTATTTCTTAGACAGATCTTTTAAAGCAATGCTATTCAGGGTAAGCTTAAATGTGAAATAGACTCTTAATTAAAAAGATAATAATAAAAAATAGTTTTCTTAGCACATGGCAAACTGCTTATTTAAAAGATGTTGCTGGAAAGCAGGAAGTGCTACAAAAACCTTAGATTTTTTGTTTTTTTCAGAAATAGTGGGCTTAAAACTGTTGTCAGGAAATACCCAGTGTTTGCCATTAAAAGATCAACTTGTGATGAGCCATAAGTGGTATCTCACCTGAGATATTCCTATGTTACCTCAGGCCCCAAAAGACCTCTATCTGAGGTACCTCTAAAGGTACCATTAGAGAACATTTTATGTGTATGTGATGGACGTGAATGAGTGGTTTCTACTGAAGTACTACAGCATAGCATCATAAATACTGGTACTGGATTTGTGGCAGTGCTTGCCTGAAGAGACAAAGCACAGCAAACTTCTAGTACTGCTGGTCAGGATTAAGGGGTAGTGAAAAGCTGTGCACAGTGTCTTGCAGTGCACTCACATTGCCTACACAGTGGTCTCTTCCTTGACACTGTAGAGCACTTAACTCTCATTCATAACTCTGTGTGTCTCCCTTCAGGATCACCCTGAGATAAGTAGTGAGCAGTATTTTTATCTTTACCAGTAATATTTTCTCACTAAACAGTATATTTCTGAAACTATAGGCTCAACTTCACAAAATTGCTTTTACTCCCTGTCAGATTTGCTAATGACTAGCAGCTTGTATAATCATAAAAAAATGTTCCAGATTTAGAGAAGTTGGATTTTGGGTTTCTTTTCCCCAAAACCCATAAATTGCCAACTATTTTTGAGTAACTCCACCTTTACTGAGATGTATTTCAGTGGAAAACTCTCCTGTCTCACCTGCCTCAGTAGCTAAGATGTATTTTGTCAGAAAGCAATGGAATGGAAATCTGAATTTCTAACTGATCGCTTCAAAATATATTTTGAAATGTCAACCACTACCTAGATATACTGATAGGACTGGCACAGTATCATTCAACAAAGTGTTATAGCTATTTGAAGTCATCTACACATGGTAAATTTTCCGTCTTTCAGTTTTCGTTTTGTTTTTGTTTGTTTTGTTTTGTTGGGGTTTTGTGTGTGTGTGTGTTTGTATGTTTGTTTGTTTTGGGGTTTGTTTGCTTGTTTGTTTTCATTTGTAGGACTTGCCTCACCAATTTTCTTACTCACATTAATTCGTATATGTCCCAACACAGTCACTCAGTTCATGTTCCAATGAATGAAACAGCTCAAATCTAGGGGAAAGAGCAGCATTGTCATTAGGGGGAAAAGCAAATGATCTCAGCTATTAATAATCTTTGGTCAGGGTATAAGATCTGATGAAAAGTTTACTTCTTGAATTGAAAGTTTCTCTTTTCAAACACACATGCACAGCTGACAAATTAATGGACCATGAATGTATGTATGACAGCATTTACCTGCCTGTCTCTGTCCTTCACTGAAAGCTGTAAATCCAAAGGGCAGTAAACACACAGCTATTCCTGCCACAAATTTGTTTCCTTCACCCTTCATTATTTCTCCCCAGACTCCTGCACCTGAGATTGTGCAGTGTCTTGTTCCACCCAGACTTTTGGAAGTAGCGTCCTGATGTCATCTTCTATCTGTAAAGTACAGCTTCCTTCACTGTTGCAGAAATCTTACAACCTTCTGCTCTTAAGTTTAAAAGAACAGCTGGAGGCTTTCCCTGCAGGAACTAATGTGGGTAGATGTTTTATTTAACCCACTTCCAAAAGACTCTAGGGAAGATGGGACATCTTCATAAATGGGGAACAGCTTTACACTTACTCAGATGAATGGAAAATAATTGTCTCCCACTGTCTGGAAAATTTATGGTTCTTCCAGTATGTTCTAGGAACCTAGGGGCAACCAGGATATTATGATAGGCCTTCATGTTCCCTGTCCTGTCTTCCCAAATAACCTCATCCACCAAACAGAAAACACAGAGAACTTATGCAGCAAACTTGGACAAAACACATTAAACATTTACATTATTTGTCACAACACATACGAGGTGAAAATATTGCTTAATACATGTTTTGCTTTTGGCTAGTCTTTTCAATGTTTTACTTATGCTTCCCACCTATGTTAATCCTGGGGTAGCAGTTCATTTAAATCAACTTTTCAGATCACTGAAAATACCTTGGCTTATTTGCAAGTTCATATATAAATGAGACTTCTTGGACTGCACAAAAAACTGTATTCTCCCTCTCTAAGTGATATTATTTTGTATCCTAAAGCAGAACAAGAAAATGTAGAGAGCAAGTTGTTTTAAAAAACAACCACCACTACCAATTCAAACCTCAAATAAATGACTGTATGTAGTTGGGAAAAAAACTCCCTCCACACCAGAACTGATTCTTCAATATTTGCTCACAAAAGTCGCCTTGTGCTTCCATTTACTTATTTTCTTTTAAATACTATTTAGAAATCTTATGAAGACATTTTTTTCTATGCATTCTAGTTTTAATTCTGCTTCTTCTATTCACATTGGTGAGTATGCAATACGACAGGCAGTCTCTGTTCAACATGACTACTCATGGAAGAAGTTAGATCAGTAGATCTGTGTTAGGGGTGGCACAAAATGTTTCTTTATGATACAGCTTCTCTTGGGTAAGGAAGAGTTATGTGAACATTAGCAATGACACACATCTTAGTGTCTCTGCAAGAGAAAACCTAATGGTTCATTCAACTGTATTGGATATGCAGCTAGTGTCTTTGTGAGCTGCATCACATCCAGAAACAATAGTACAGGTGTAAAATGTGTTTATATTTTTAAAAATATATCAGATATAATTTTTGTCTCTTGACAAATAGTTCATCAGACACCTAATGTCTTAAAACCAGATTTCCTTGTTCTTACTGGATGAAATTCAAGTTGTATATGACAGCTAATTATATTTGGGGAATACAGTTTTCATTATCATGGACTGATGCAAAGTATTTTATTTCTTGGAGCTAGAATTGAGTGAATTTATAGAAAATAATTCTCTAAAAAGTTATCTGTAGAAGATTCCAAGCCTAGTCAGATGATTAAAAAATGGGTAGTGTCATGTCAAGGAGGTGATAACAGGAGGCAGGTAACAGCTTTCTCACATCTTCACCTCTCTTGATAATGTTTGCAGTGGCTCATCATAGGTAACTGATGTTAATTTATTCAAGCACACCTGTACAGGGCCGCAAGTCAGGTAACCAGACAAAAAGTATGTCTCTGCTTTTTCCATACAGCTACCCAGAGGGCCATATCTGCACAAATTTAGTTCTGGAAACATCAGCAGGTTTTAATAAACCACCTACAGATGTCTTGCTCCATACAAATCAAGGAGTTTACATTTTTAAATCTGGACTGATTTAACTTGCAATCAAATGGCATGATCACACTTGGCACCAAAAGTTGCCTCATGTTTATTTATAAGTCACCCTGAGCAGATATTATTTTATTTTAAAATTTATTCATTGGCCTCAATCACCTTTCCCATCTTGTGGAACACACACACACATGCACGCACACACACATGCACACACATATGCATGCATGCTTAGTCTTTAAGAAAACTTAAACCTAAAAGACAAACCTGAGTAGTGAATACTACTACTTAAGTAGCAGACAGACAAAATTAAAAGTTTTTGCTTTGTTCCTCTGAACAGGTACACTGAGAATTAATTTATTGGCCATACTTTGAAAGAAAGGAAAACATAGTAACCTATTGTTATTAATGTTGTGTCCTAGCTTAAAACCCCCCGATTTTAATAGTGTCAGTACTGAGATGAAACGGGGATTTATCATGCACTAAGTCTAACTGAGAATGTGGCTCTATTTCTCCCCCGATAAAAAAAAAAAAGTAGGTTCTCAGCAAGACCTAATGAAGGCAAAAGGTCCACCTGCCACATGTTTCATCACTGGTTTTGACCACAAAATTCTTGGCTCTTATTGGTGAGAGATCAAAATGAAGCCAACTGC
>VXAX01006844.1:89916-125203 GCA_013399835.1 Leptocoma aspasia
AAAAAAAAAAAAAAAAAAAAAAGTTGCACCTTTCAGACTTTTACTTCTGAATGTGCTCTTCATCACAGACTTAGATGAAACTCTGGCATTGCTGTCCCCTTTGGTCAGGAAATAATTCTTCCCTCCTCCCATCCACATGTCTCATCCGCAGTTCAGGATCATTCCCTGAGCATCTGTATCTCAGTGCTGACTTCAAGGATTAACCACACCTATCTCTTTGTAAGGCAGGGACAAAACTCATAGATGACAATGGAAAATGACATCTATGACAAAACTCATAGATGACACTGGAAAAGAGATCACAGTGGAATCTTACCACTGTGGCCACTGGCCCTTTCTTCTCACTTGCAGCAAAGATCTTCTCTCACTCCAGAAAGAATTCAATCCACAAGGACAAATCTTTCCATTCAAGTGGTCAGTCCTCAAGGGACCACATCTTCTTCCCATTTCTTTTCCATTTAAAAAGTTTCTTGAAAAGACGTCTTTCCATTCAAAAGGAGGATTATGACATTGTTTCTGACAAAACTTTTAATATGGTCTCTTTTCCTATTTACTCTTCATTGTCTTTTTGCAACAAGACTTAGCCTGAACATCATCTCTTCAGAAAAAAGGACATCTGAAGTAAATACAGGAACAGAAATGTATGAACAGCTATTCAGGAAGTGGTTGTTGGAGTATGGAAGAAAAAGTGGTTTACTCAAGTCTAGTGCTTCTAGGTAAAGAATGTTGGAAAGACTACTCTGAGGAAAAGACCAAAGAATCTAAGTATTAAGGCTGATTTAATGAGTGATGTTACTTGTAGCTCAAAAGAATGATGAAAATAGGTGCTTTTAAAAATATCTAGGCTCAGCAGAGCTTGACTATCGGAAAACAATACTGTTTAATTTTTAGATGGGATAACAGAATTTCTGGGTCATTGATAGTAAGGAAAAGAACTCTTGCCTTCCTTCCTCCTGAATTGAAAAAAACCACATGTGAAGTGGGACTCTGAAATCTTCTGGTGATCTTGACCATAATTTGCAAAGATTAGCACTGGTTAGCCAAAGACCTTAGAGGATATTCCAACATTTCAGGCAGAAGGATATTTATGCAGGTGTTGACTTTAGCAGGAATGATGTAAGAATGATAAAGCTGTATTTGGTCAAATTTGCACAAATTGCTATAGGATGCTTTCTGCAAAGGGGGGGTTGCAGCTCTGACACAGATAATACCCCTCCTTCATCAAAGCAGTGCTGCTTTTGCTCCTGATGTGGTCTGCTGCCTCTGGTAACAAGCAGTCTGTATCACAACCCCTCCTCTCCAAAACCCATTTTACAGCAGCTCCACCCGCTGTCAACAATTTGGAGTTTTGTGTATGTACAAGACAGGGGGAATATTTGATTAACCTTTGGTTAACTAGAATTGCATTGGAAAAGGATTTAAGCCAAATCAGATGCCTCTAAAGGAAACAAAAAGAATCAGCCAATGTTATCTATCTCCACTTAAACTTCTATTTTATTACAGAACATAGCTAGAGTTGTGAGTTTTTGATATCTAACTAGTTACAATAGGATTAATAATATAATTAATATAATGCTAGCAATATGCTTAATCAAATGACAAAAAAAGGATAAAAACTACATATGACAGTAAACTATGGAATAGCTAGAACTCTGATTTTATTACAGAGATAGTACTGAAAGTACTGAAAAAAACTTTCATTTTAATTTTCAAAGCAAAGACACTCTAGCTAATCAAATATTATATGAGTGACCCATAACACAAACAAATCACAAAGACTTTTTTAATGAGTCCAAAATGGGACGCAAATCCATTTCAAATATATCCAAGAGTTATTACTGTGTGCAGTAGGTAGCTAACCCTTATTTTTCATACAGCAATTGTTAGCAAAATGCTCCTGATTTTTAAGTGAAATTGATTTAAGTGGCTGGAAGAAGTTCTCATTTTGCAATCCTATTAATCTAATTATCCAGTTATTTTTTTGGTGATCTCCATAATCTGAAAAGCTGGGATATACTCTCTCTCTCTACAACAACAACAACAACAACAATTCAAAAGGAGGATGAGAAAATAAACTAAAACAAATTTAATGGAAAAATTTTGGGGGTAATGAAACAGTTTGCAAAAGACCCCCAAAGAAACAAACAAAGCGAAGAAGTAAGCAAACAAAAAATCACCCCCCAACAAAAACAACAACAAAAAACCCCAAAACAAAACCAACAACAAAACCAACAACAAACAGACACAAACAAACAAACAAAAACCCCAAAAAACCCACCAAAAAAAGGGGGAGAGAATAATTAATTTAACTTTAACTTCCTAACTTTATTTTTAACAAACCTGCCCTTTCCCAGACAAAGTATTAGAAAATGTTACTTACATCTTTCATTTGCTTTCTTTGACATGCTGTGCAGATGCTTTAATTTCTACACATTTCTAGATGTTGCACTTGATAAAAATGGATAGCCCAGGGAAGTTCTGTATATATTTCTTGCTCAAGTACCTAAAAGATTTATCCTGAACCATGAGAGAATTTCCTGGTTTAAGGCATTTCCTGACTACTGTTGCAAACCAAAGCTGATAAACAACTAATAAAAACTAGTAGGGCACACAAATTGTACCACACCTTTGAATTTTTTGAATTACAGAACCAATCTTAAATCTTTGCAATTAAAGAATATAATATGCAAAAAAAGTCTTTTGTCCCAGGTGCAACACATAACTGAACCATATTCTGAATGTTTCTAATGGAATGATGTAAGAAGATGGCCTTATACATTACACAACTCAAAATGATGTGCAAATAATAATTTTATCTTTAAATAGGCAGCTTGCATTTTAAGACACTAAATCAGGTTTTTATTTCATGCTTGCTTTCAATAAGCTTAATAGTAGTATCCTATGTATATCACAAAACAATTCAGAATGTGCTCTATATTCAGGTTCTTGTCTCGGAAATATTTTATGCATGTCATCACAGTCACTCTTAGAATATCTAAATCTTTACTATGCTAACTTTATTCCTACCTTGATCTTTCAGTGTATTACTGGTGAAATTTAATACACTGCATAAAGTTCCACATCCTAAAGCTAATCAGCTCTTGCTTCACATGCTCAATTCAAAGCTGTTTTGTGTAGTACATGACTGATTTTTCATAATTCATTTAAGGAAACAGACTGACCAAACCAAATTCTTGACTAACAAAGATTATGATTTCAGGAACTGAAAGGGGTGGCACACATCTAAACTTAGCATAGATTATGCCACTGACTCACATACTTCCCTTGTCAAATTCAAGACTCATAAAACTTATCAGCCCACAGCAAGAAAAGGAGTCCTAATTTAGATCTACCTGCTTTGTATCCAACAGTTTAACCTACTAAAATGCAAACTTCCTAGATTGTCCTTCTTAGGTGTTTTGAACTTGTATTCTTATGCTTGTTCATGTTTTTCTGTTTAGTGGATTTCAAAAATGATAAGAGAAGACATGAGATATTTGGGGAGGGTAGTCTTCATCAAAACAGTGAATTTTCTCTTCTCAGTATCCTTAATACTAACTTGCTTTCATTTTATAAGATGAGAAACATTCCCTTTCAAACCACATCAATTTCAATGAAAAAACACAAAAATAAATCAGGAGCTGTGTATGAAATGTTTAGCTAGGTTTAATTTCCTTCCTGTGTCTGCTGAATTTTTACAGCCTAATGAAAAAATATGAAACACAAGTAAAGGAAAAGAAGTGACCCAATTTCACCATTTCTCCATGAACCAGAGGGGTTTTGTTATGAGACAGAATGATCATCAAATGAGAGAGCTTTTATCCACAAGCATGAAATACCTGTGTTATCCTATCACCTTGACAAATTCAGTTTGTATCACATTTTCCTCAGGAATCAAAAAGAACAGTCTATTAAAAAACCAACCAAAAAAATCCCAAAACAAAAACAAAACCAAAAAAACCCACCAAACAAAAAAAGAACCCAAACAAAAAAACCTAAACCAAAAAGTTTATGGACCAGCTGTCTCTGTTTAAGTCCAACTGCTTTTGTATTGATGCAGCATAGCTTGGGCATGATGTCATCTGAAGGGCCAGCGGAATATACCCTGGTTGATCTTAAAAATATGTAGGGAAGCCTTTTCTGTCTGAATGTGCATAATTTCCACTGGTGGAGAAGGGAGTTGGTCACATGCAGAAAAAAATACAGTAGACTAAATGACCATAGTGGATAGAGATGTATGCAGGTTCTACTAAAGAAATGGACAATGATTGTCTTAATATTTACTTGTTCTCACTACAACATAGCACATAGTTTTCAAAATTAAATATAGTAAAGAACAACCTTATAATGCTTCTTGTTTGCTTTTGTATGACCCTATGAGGATGGAAATAATTCCAGTCCCTTTTACCTATCATCTCCATTCATTCATTCAACCACCCATCCACCTTTGCTCTCCTTCCTCATTCTATGGTTTGATATGCATGCATGGAGATATTTGTATTGTATATAATTTACCATACACTTAATAGAACTAGAAGATTTTCTTGTTTTAAATGTTACAGGGAGAAGAATATAAATATAATGAGGACTGTAGCTTATAAACAGATGTACAATACACATGTTCACAGAAATATAGAAAGTATAATGACATTTATTATCTAGCTAGTCACTTAAGAGGATGGCACAATATATACCATTCTGAATGCCAAGGAACAATAAAAATCTTAAAGTGATAAATCTCTTTCAATGTCATGGGAACACAATTGTCACTTGTTATTACTGTGCATCTCTCTATTTCTTCATATAGCCTAAACTGCCTATTCTTCCATAATTCAACACATTTAATAATGCAGAAAATCAATTAATATTTACTGACCTGTCTCTGCTTCTCCGTGATGGGAACGCAGCATTACAGCCAGCCACTGTGCAGACATGCATCTCTTTTAAATGAACGTTTCGGTAGTGAAGCTTCACACTGTAGGAACTCTTGAAACTTTTCTTGCAAACATAGCAGATCTTGGGGTCTGGGCTGGAGCACATTTCACCTTCTGGGGAGAACTTCTGAGGGCTGCTGTAGTTGAATGTAGAAGCAAAACTTTCATGGAGAGCAGCCATACTGGCACTGCCTCCATTGTACAGTCCATATTGGCTCATATAGAACATATCATATGTAGGGTCTGTATATTCTTCCTTCACCTTAATGACATCCTGGTTGGAAGAGTCATTGTGGTTTTCATCTGGTCGGTCACTGTGCATCATAGATTTTTCACCAGGTTCATGGAGGCGATCATCACCTTCCAGGGATTCTTCACACAATTTGGGCTCTGATGACTCTGACTCATTTTCATAGTCTCTCTCATGCTCCTGGTCTTCTGATGTCATGCTGTCTGCCCTTCTTATGTCTGGTCTGGACATACATCTGCTTCTGTCACTTTTGGAAAAGTCTTTCACAGACAGGCCTGGGCTCATTTCCTCCTGAGAATGGCAGTGATTGTCATGACCAATGTCATTCACCATCGTGCTCCTGTCATTCACCTCTTCGTCTTCATCATCAAACTCATCAGCAGTGTCAATAACTTCCTTTTCAATTTTAACTGGCATGCTTGACTTCCTTGGCTTCTTCTTAGGGGCAAGGTCTGCATTGGGCTCTGGGGTGGGCATCAACACTGAAGGTACTGATGACTCTGAAGGAGGAGGGGGATGCTGCTCCATGCCACTCACAGCTGGTATTATGGGACTGGTTGGGAGTGAGGTTGGAGGACTCACCATCTCTCCAGGAGTAAGTAAATTTCTGTAAAAAGGAGGAACAGGTTGGACAGTCTTTAAAGCCGGGAAGACCAGCTGACTGGGAAGAGGGTTCTGTAGTACCGGATCTAGAGGGGGAGTGGTAAACCCCATCGGTGGACGCCCAGGGCTTGTTAAAGTTAGGTTGGATTTTGTACTTGCTATGACAGGAGTGGCAGCGCCTGATGTAGCACGAATTAGATCTTTGTCACGGTTATTTCTTAGCATAGGCATGTGGAGGCGGGGATTTGGGTTAGCACTGTGGCGATTGCGGCTTCTGAGAGAGCTGAAGACCATATTGCAGCCTTCAATAGTGCATCGATGCTTGATTTTCAGGTGCACAGCATTGTAGTGGATTTTAAGAGTACCTTTGTCATAGAAAGTTTTGCCACATGCATTGCAAAACACTCTTCCTTTCCTGGAGGCTGACCCCATTCTCCTCATTCTGTGGATTCGGAATGAGCTTTTCGTGTGTTCCGTTTTCGATAAATCATTGACTGGCGTAGGTGTTTGAACAGGAGACACACAGGCTGGCTCAGTTTTGGGCTCCACATTTGTGATGCTGGTCAAAGCATTCCTGCTGGATGCTTGCTCATTCTTGAAAGGTGTAGGGGAAACTTCAGATTCACTGCTCTCATTATATTCGTTTTGGGTCGTAAGGCTTGGTTCACGGAGCCTCATTGCTGGCTGTTCCAGCAAGAGGCCATTTGGAGGCAGCCCCAGCAGCGGAGCAGAGACTGGATTTATGTATTGGAATGGAAGCAGGAATGCAAGGCTATTCGGGATATTTTCAAAATGATGAATGCTGGAAGGGTTGCTATTCTCCAGGTGAGCAAGGAGACTTGGGCTCCTGGTGCGATTATTGCTTTCAATAAAAGTCCTTATATCTGAATCTGTCTTTGAAGATGGCACAGCCACAGCCTGCCCTTCTTTTTCTTGAATTGCCATCAGCTCCACGATAGATTTCGTTTCTCCAAATCTCAGGAACTGCTGAAGGGTAATGATCTCTTCCTCCCTGGACATGATGGCCCAGCGGTCCAGCACCTTGCCTGCAGCATCCTAGAGGCCATATCAAAGAAACAACAAAGACAAAACACAAAGAAAAGCTTATTGATTCTGCATAATTATTGAAGAAGGTGCTCTGCTGCCTGAACATGAAATACTAAGCTCAAAAAACAAGATGCAAACAGTGTTAATAGAACTTGACCAAACAATACAAACTTTCCATCCATGCAAATACTGTAATTAGAGCCACAGTTAGAAAACCAGATTGAGTTTAATTGTAGCAGAGTACACAAAATGTAGATCCTGGGACTCTGTGATCTAAAATGCTTTCAGTACTTTTATTTTAACAACAGTGATCTCTGTAGTATGCTACTGTTTAGAATACATTAGTAAAACATGAACTGTTGCTGTGCATACCACTGTAAAATACAAAAAATTGTACCTTAATCACTATTCAATGGTAACACTATTAGAAAGAGCTAAATAAATACAATTGATAGATTTGCTCCTTGAATACAAGCAGATATAAGACTGAAAGCATTTATAGGCCATTTCACAAGAAACTTTGATGCAAGGCAAAATATCTTGAAAACAGCGCATAACACTTGCACCTTAATCGCTTTTTTCCTGGACTATTACCGGCAATTGATTGCAAGCTTGCAATCTTGGTATGGTTTAGACTTGAGAGATTACTTTTTTTGTAGCCTTGTTATAAATGACAGTTAAAAATATGTAAAAAGTAAGGATCTGATGGATGTAGATAGCATAAATGTGTAAAAATGTTGTCTCTTAACATTGCCTTTTGATAGTAAGGGAAAAATCCAGAGAGAATACACATCAGTAATCACAAGACTATCCGTTGTTAAATATACATTAAAAAGCATTTCACACTTTCATTTCTGCTAGTAAGCATGAGATTTGCCTGAAGGTAGGACTTAAAAATTCTGCAATGTAATGTCAGGCAATCCATTCAAGCAAGTATTGATAAAAACATATTAAAATACTTATATAATGAATACATCATTTTATTGGCATCTTTCCTTTTGGGCAAATGCTGGACATAAAATTAGTACAGTAACTATAACCAACAAGAAATGTGGAAGGCCATCAAACCAGAATTATTCCAGTGCTTCCTCATGCATTAGACAGTTTGAAAGCCTTACAAGACACACCACCATTCTGCCTCTGATATTTTTACATCTTGGATCTTAGGTTCAGAACCTTACATGAAGACTTTGGACTACACATTATTGCAAAAATCATTAACTCTTGTTTGGTTCTTCCCCTCCAGCCCCTTTACCCCCTGGATTTATTTTTTCATTTATTAACTTAATTAATTATTTTCAGTCTTCAGACAATAGATTCTTCTCTTCCCTCACATTTCCTAGAGTACCAAAAAATATAATTTTACAATGTCAAATACTAAAGCATGTGTTTAATTGATTAGAGTTGGTTTTATTATTTCAGTTTGAAAATGTTCAGTTCGAAAATGTTCACTTCAATTCACTTCTCTGGGTATAAAGTTAATGCTGAAGATTAATGCCATGCATGTTTCAGTACCTTAGAAACAACTACAAAATCTTTATAAATGCTCCACACATTAACTTTTACAATCAAACCCTGAAAGACAGTGAAACCCTCAACATCAATTAACTTGGAAAATGTTACCCAGTTGACCCAGATGGAAAGCCCCCAAACCCATCTATAGGTTCAGTCTGTATTTATGGTGATGAATGAAACATCATGATGCAGATGCTGGTTTTGGTTTGCAGCATTAGTATGGAAATGTGTTCACCTCTGAATGCCCCTAAGAACAGTGGACATCTCTGATTTCTATGTCCTTACAGTTCTTGATGTAGCACTATTTTACAGACAGCCAGTACTATATAACATAAATCATCCGGAACATCAAATATCACCTCCAACAACAAAAATAAGTGAAACAAACCAAAACCTAATTGGGATGAGGGGTGGGAGGAAAAAACCACCAATGCCATAAAAAAAAATTAAAGGACAGGTTCATATTTTAAAGCTCCAATATTATATTTGTTTTTTTCCACTCAAATAACTTTAGCTACTCTCCCCCTTGGGTAAGATCTAAAGTTTCTTACATCTACTTCAACAACTTCCAGCCACCCATAGCAGTTCAACATACGGGTAATTCCTACACAGAACTGCAAAACCAGATTTGAATCAGATTTTGATCTCCAGGCCTTCACTGTCATATCTGACCTTGTCTATATGCACACATTTCTCATCCCAATTCACAAATATTAATTCCTTCTAACTGTAACTCCTATAGTTTAAAGATGGAAATAACATTGTCTAATTTACAGTGCTTACCTGTATTGAATTAGGATTCCTGTCTGCAGCCAGCTGCAGGCTGCTTTGTAATGTACTACTGCTATGTTTTTTGTTGTTTTTGTTTTAATTTGTAAATCAAGCTTATGTAACAGATGGATGCTTTACAAAAACCAATACATAAGTAATTAAAAGTTAATCACAGCTAGCACAACAATAACTCATGAGAATAGTAGGTAGAGATCCTGTAACAGACTCCCACATGTAAGGGGAAGGCAGTGTCACACAGTCCCTCCCTGATGGCAGCACAGACAGCTCTCTGCATATGCAGAACAGGCAGGCAAGCCTCTAAATGCAGGGGTTCCCTGTGTGCTTTCAGGGAATTCTTCCACATCTTAACTGAGCAAAGCTGGCACTTAGCTACATGAGTTACCGCTTGATGAGACACCACCACCCTTTGTTTCACTTTGTTTAAGAATTTACAATGAGGAGCACCAGACCTTCAGCAGCTGCTAAGTCTCACTGATCAGAGAAACTGGTAGTCAAGGGTGTGATAGTCATGGGGTTACCCTCACTGTCATAGAAAAAGCAGGGAACCAGAAAGTTGCTCTTAAATAATCCTTGTCTACTCCTACTAGCTATATCAAGTTTTATCTTTTTAATTTTCAGCAAGTTTTCTGGCCTTTTTCACCCAACAAAATTAGAGAGAAATATGCAGATGCCTATGTTTCATAAAACTCTTACTGCTTATGGATACTGTCTAGCATATGCTTCAATATTTACACAGTAAAAGCTTTCCATAAATCATGGTAAGCATGTATTATGCTAAACTAGATAAAGAGTGAATAGGAATGTCATTTTTTGATAAAACTTAAAATTAACAAAAAAATCTAACCATTATCCCATTTGAATTTAGCTATAACTAGCTAGGGATCTTTCTGTATATGGTAATACTTGATTAGAGGTTCAAGTCCTTTCTTACATGTAATCGATTTCTTGTTTCTTACAATCTCTCATGCTAAATTTTCTCCCTGAAGCCATTAAAGCATATCAACATTTAAATACTTCATGACAAAAGGTTCCAATTTATATTACTTTTTTCAGCTCACAACTGATTAAGCCAAGCCTCCAGTGACAAGGTGTACAAGGAAGTCAGTGAGTACAGAGATACCACTTCATGCATACAGCTCTAAGCCAGGCAGGAGACAAGTAAGCCCAATTTACAACATACACTGATGCTCCTCCTTCTTTGTCCAAACATCCTGGCATTGATTTTTAATTTAATCAATTTTATTTTGTTTTATTTAATTTTATTTATTTATTTATTAAATTTTATCTTACTGTGTGGATCTCCTTCTCACAATTTCAGTCGGAGACAATCTTTTAATCTTTAAACTATATTAAACTGACCTCCAAGGATCCAAGACATAACGCATAACCTTTTCTAACTCTAACCAGACATTCAAGTCTATTATTTGAATAACCAGATCCACATACACACATACAACATTAGATCTGTAAAGTAATGTCATGCTTTATCACCATTAACCCGCCTCCTGATTTTTGCTGACCGTATGTTTAGAAGAAAGTTCTTAACTTTCAGCAAAAATCAGGAAAAAAAAAATGTGTGTCAGTATATGTTAGGGTACATCTTGTCTTAAATTTCTGGGTCAAGAAGAATACACGGTGGTATCAAGATGATTATCTTGAATGACACAAACTACAACAGAGAATGGACACAACAACCACTCTAATTTTTAGGAGCTTAACTGGGGAGGACTGTGAAGGTGAGACTTCATTTCCTGAAAGCCTTTAGCCTTTAAATCTTTCAATTCAGCTTTAAAACGTCCCAATTTAAAAACTGCCTATTTAGAAAATAAGGACAGTCTACACAAGCATACACTATAAACATACACTGTAAACCTGGAACTTCTGTTATGAAATCAGTAGTTTTAAATTCTCATTTTGTGTGAAAAGCTCCCATGACTGCTGTGACTTCATTACAGGCAGAAATTTTGTATGTCTACACACAGAGAAACACATTGGTGTACATATACAACACTGACTTTTTGCAGTTCTATTCTACCTTACTGATTCACTTCTTAGGATAGGAAAAATGCATATATACACCCGACTGGATACACAGTGAGACATGCCTATACAAGGAGATTATTAGAAAGGTTAAAAAATATTTAGATTGCTTCTAAAACTAGCTTTATGTTCGGGGAGACACTCAATGATTATTTTCAGGCACTACTGTCATAACTTCTGAGAACCACTCAAAGTTATACAGAAAAAAAACATCATTCTTAGGCTTCATACTTTAATAAGTTTGCATATGCATCTAAACTGTGGGTTTTGATGCATATCAGTGAAGTTTTCTTGTTATAAAATATTGCATAGATACATGTTTGATTAAATAATTAAGCTAGCTCGTGATTCATATATCACAATTTTTTCTTCTATAAGCTCTTCTTAAGGAGCAATGTATTTTCTAGCTGATCTCAAAGAAATATTTTGAATGCAGTGGTAACAGTTGAAAAGCAGACTGAAATATATTAATTTGGTCATACTATAATTGCACAGGACGGTTTTAATTAGGGTGTAGACCAAAAAAAAATCCACATTTGTTTCTAATAAAGAAAAGGCTTCATAATTTCTGTAATTAGGGTTTGTTGTTTTTTGTTTGGCTGAATTTCCCAGAAGCATCTCTTTGCTTCGCAATTAAATTTCAAGCTGTTACACTCCGGGTAGTCCTACTACTCCTGGGGTAAGAGTTACCAAAACTGTGCAGCCCCACACCAACTCACATTAGTACAGATGGGACAACATGTAACATCTCTAACTCATTTTGGCTAACTCCTGCTGATCACAGTAGGACCAAAGTAAGCCCTCTATCTAGTTTTCCACAGAAAGATACACTCACACATGCCATTAGATACTCATTTTCTTGGTAGGCGTTTTTACCATGCTGAATCTGACTCACCTTTGCTCCTGTAAACATGAAGAAAAGAGGTGCATACTTGCTTACTGTGATTTTACATGTGCAACTAATATGAGATTTAACACACTAAGTCTGCAAAGAGGCATGGTTGAATTTTTTTCCCCTCAGCTGTCACTTCTCATCCACTACCCACCAGCCTCCCTTCACCAATGGCAACCTTATGAAAAAATACATGTTTAAGTGTCAGCAGTCCATTCCTTGAGTTATACTGCTGCAGCAGGACCAAACAGTGCAGCACTACTGAGTTCTCAGTCAATAATGGAAATCTTTATCTTTTGACTTCACTGCAGCCTCCATTCTTCTAGAACTGATAGATATGCTTCCCTTCTGGCACCCCCTTTCTCTTACCACTTATTTGCCTTGCCCCAAAGACACAGGGTAGGCATGAGGACACCTGCATGCTACAGGAGAAGAGAAGGTGGCTGTCTCTCCCCAAAGTATCACTGAGAATGACACTGGCAGTGTGTGTTCAAATAAAGAATAGCATAAAGAAGACTTTATTTACTTACATACATACATACATACANGCTGACAGGTATTTAACAGCACTTGCCCTGGTTCCTCTTTCTCTCCCACATCTCTTTATGCATTCAGCAGCAAAAAGTTTTGTGTTTTCACCAAAAGGACCCCCAAAGACTTTTGCAAACTTTATGAACTGATATTGTAGACACTAGAGCAAATCTGGCTGCACTTTAGATCAAGAATAATTGCACCATAAACCTGGAGTAATGCCATGGACCATGCTGGAAAGTAATTGTGACCTAACTTAGCCCTGAAACAGTATGTGGAGCCAAATCTGTGTGAATATATATTGGGGGTGTACCACCATGGTAGAGCATAGCATCTGTGTAACAACACACAGGAGCACTGCTCAATGGTTTTGGAGTGAAAGTGAGGAACACCATGTCCTGCTGAAACTGCAGATGAAACATAAGGCAGTGGAATGCAATAACCGCAGCGGAAACCTGGCCAGGACACCGCCGTTAACCACCCACACTCTCACTTAATGGCCTTCAGGGTCTTTATTGACCAAATGTATGTAGGTCTTCTGTTTCATATCTTATCCCAAAGATGTATGCCAGGAGTGCAGACCCCTCCCTGCACAAGCAACCTGCTGAGGTGCTGGTTCTGGACTAAGCTGCATGGAGCTGTATGAAAACACTGGATAATGAACATGTGGCTCCTTTTGGGGACTGAACTTCCTCACAGTGTACCCCAGTCCCAGGATGCCTTTTCATTTTTCAGGTTCATCAACCTTAAAATGCCCTTGAAATCAATTGCCCTGAAAGAGGATGAGACTCTCACTTGCCATCTATAAAGCAGCCATGTGGATTGTTGGTAATGTCTCTTACTGATTTCAGAAAAGAAACAGTAATTTGAACTCTTTTCCCTCTTCATAAATGTGTATTCACCTCTGCAACTCCAGTGAAACTATTAGAATGCAAGGGCACTAGTTTTAATTGCTTTGTCTGATTTTTTAAACATATTGTTTGACTTTTGACAAAATATTCTCTTCGTTATGGATGGTTATGGACCAGATAATATGTATATATGTATAATTCCCAAAACAGTGACTATTTTTTTCCTGAGTAACACTGTGTACAATATTTTTATTTTTAAAATTATAATAAATGACTGTGGGGTTACAGTGTATTTAATCACAACGGCTTGAGCTTTATTTAATCTTAGCAAATATATCAAGTCTCTTTGTATTTGGGTGCCAGGCAAATTTTTTTTCACAGCAGATGTGTGTCCATACTTAGAGGAAAAAAAATCTAAGCACAACCAGAGTCTGATACTCTTCTTGCATTTACTAGTTCACAGTGGTATAACTACTGTGGTTTAACCCCAGCTGGCCCACAGCACCACAAAACTGCTCACTCACTATTCCCTCTGTGAGTGAATAAAATAAAATATACTAATATTACTGGAAATGAAAAGGAGAGGTGAATAAAGCCCAAGAGAAAGAAGTGATCCACAATATTCACTGCCTGCTGACTGATACCCAGACTGTCCCCAAGCAGTGATTGGCCCCTCCCAGCCAACACCCTCCAGTTTATATATTGGGCATGATGTTCAAGGATATGGAATACAATTTTGGCCAGTTCAGGCCACCTGTCCTGGCCATGGTCCCTCACAGCTTCTTGTGCACCCGGTTCCTGGCAGGGCATGAGACATTAAAAAAGGTTTTGGTTTAGAGTAAGCACTACTTAGCAACAATTATAAATCACTGTTATTCAAAAGATTCTCATACTAAATCCAAAAAAGAGCATTGCACCAGCTACTAAAACAGTTAACTCTATCCCAGCCAAAGCCAGGACAAGGTACTGTGATGTCAACAAAATTTGCTTTGATTTACAACCGTCATGTGGGTAGCAAGTGTTAAAAGGCAAAAGATGCCACTATCTGATGACAGAAGAACTCCTGTTAGCATAGATACAAATTGACACTTTGAGCTTTAAGAAGATCCAAAGCAATTTTTTAGCTGTTCTCCTTATCTCATTTATTTTGAAGTACTAGGGACACTTCCCAAGTATTTCATCCTTCTCACCCCAAGAACTGCACAAATTTTCAAATGCCAACATTTATTCCCTTTACCATCTGTTCTGGTTGAGATGTCCGAAAGACTTTTGGAAATGAAAAAGTAATGTGAGGTGAACATATACTTTATGGTATCTGCTCACAAAAATATTTTTAATGCATACTAAAAGGGAAGCATTTGTTCTCAGCATTCCTGAAACGGAATATCAAGACTTTATTGAATTGCTTATTCAAATTTCTTAAACAGCTTTGAAATCCATAACCTTGGACCCAAAGTATAGAGAATATTTTGATGCCTTTGCTTCTCTACAATTGCTAGAGTGGAAAATTCATTGAAGTATCTGAAGAAGCTTTGCCACTAATTTGTGGCAAGTAAGAGCATGTTTGTCCTTAGGCCAACGTGGCTACTAGAGGTAATTAAATCACCAAGCACATGGTGTATGTGTGTAAAATTTAGAGTGCATGAGGTGCCACAGGCACTTTTCAGATAGCATGTAAATGGAGACATGAACATGGTAAGCCACGGAAATAATTTCAGCTACAAAATAATTTTAGAACACAATTTTGCATGTAAGTGGGTTGGAAATAACCATCATGCATATAACAATAGCATATGTAATAATGATTGATTTTAATTCTCACTTTCAACAATTTTTGCATATATATTTGCCCATTTTGGTATAGTACATTAAAAAAATTGCCTTGATACTATCAGCCAGCAAAACCCACTTGTGTTTTTACTCTTTGGTGTTAGTACTGCAAAACTCACTGAGAAGTAAAGTTATATTTTCTCTGATTTTCTGTGCTCTGGCAGTCTTTCAGTAAGTGTAGTAAGCGCTTTCTGAGCCTGAGTTTCACTAACACTGAAAGAATGACACATGATTTTTATGAAAAACAGGAAATATTCAGAAAAAGCACTCATAAGGTATTGTATTTGCAATACACATAGCCACAAGAGACACCCAGCCTCTCTTCAGGTAAGACTTCTCCCAATGCATTATGTGATAATATAAACAAATCGTGTCTGATATCCTTGCTCTACTAACATGGACTGCACCAAATGCAGGGCAAGACATCCAACCAGTCAAGTCAAATTAAATTATCAGATGGTCCTTCCCTCACTTTAAATCTAAATTGACTAAAGCCATAACTAAACCCTAACCGGAAAACATAACCAACAAAAGCTGAGCTTTTGTTGAGCTTTCTGGGCTTGTCAGTAAAACTTCCAACTAAATCAGAAAGAAATTTGCCTAACCAGGAGCATTTTAAGGAATTGAGAAGTTGTCCAACGCCATAAACACTGGAATGAAAGTGCCAATGAGATATACTCATAAACTGCATTTCATTACATGCTTGGTTTTCTGACTGAACCCAAATTGTGTCTCAATAAGGGGATTCAGCTGTACTATATGCAGGATATATGAATGGCAGCAGAATCAGGAGATTGATTTCCATCTTTACTATTCATTAGGGGACTATGCATTATTACTTGCAATATATACTACAAGATCTTAATGAGACTTTTTTTCTTTTATTGCTTACCAAAAAAATTTACACCAATAAAACACAGGTGTGTCATAGGTGGCAATGTGATGCAAAATGGTGACAGCAGGGTGCAGAAGTGACACCAAAAAGGCAAAGGTCACTGGAATATAAAAGGGCATGAAGGGAGCTATCAGTTTGAACCTATTAGAGGCAGTGAAATGCAAGAGAAAGTGGGGAAATTATATTACAGTGTACAAAGTAATAATAACTGTGCCTTCATGTCTTAATACCCTCTTGTCCCAGCAGTCCTGACTTTCTAGGCAGCCCACTTCTCCACATTAACAGTAGTCATTTGGAGAGCAGCAAACGTGCCATTAGAAGCACTTTTACAAGTGTATATTCATCCACCAATTAGCTTAATGTGGCTGCTTTCTGCATATTTTCTATCCAGGCTTGCACAAATCTTATTAATATTTCCCCCTAGCGCTTTGACAGATTACCTTGTCATTATGCATCCTGGAGCCTTTTAAACAATATGGGTAAACTACTGTTTGCGAGGTTAATGACAATTATCCCCTAATTACTGCATAAGTCACTCAGTCCACTTTATCTCATAGGCAGGGTTCTGCTCTGTGTATCTGCCATTGTGTCACTGTAAATGAATCTTGTATAGCTATGTTTATCTGTCGTTGCCTTGTAAATTACACTGACAGAAGAATGAACAAATTACTGTGTATCATCACTTAAAAACAGCTTCTGATAAAAAATATGTCCCACAAGCACAGCACTTGAATTTTACCCTGATCACAATTAGTAAACGCATATTGAATGTTTTGGGAGATATATTTAGATGTGGATGGGACACTGTGGTGGAAGAAGGTTCTGAAGTGCTAAGTCTAAGGGCACTAAAACAGAAGAACTATAGAAAGCTACACTAGTAGTAATTTGATGATTACCTCCTGGGAACTCTTCAGTTAATTTAACAGTTGATAGATGAGCCAGTGATATTTTCCAAACCATCTCATATTCAGGGCTGTGCCAAATTCCACAATTTCTATTTCTATTGTTTCTAACCAGAGCCACAGGGGATACTTTTTTAGCTGAAAAATCCAAATAAATTTGGAAGAGAAGTAGCATTCATAAAACCTCAAGCAATGCTAATTTAATGCATGCATTTCAGAACAATTTCTGCATCAGGAGAGGAATGGAGAATTGGCAAATACCAACATCCTTGTATATTCCATTTGTCTGAGGCAACTTCAATGTCACATTTAAGAGTACTCTACTGGTAGGACATCACTGTGACAGATAAGTCCTGCTTTGAGAATAAAGGTTGAACTTGTTATTGTGCTTGATCCCTTCTTTCACCAAAGACATCTCAATGTCTTCAACCAGAAGTGCCTACATACTCAGCGCTCAGAGACAAAATTAGCCTATGGTAAAGAACACTAAAACAACAGCTACTTCTAAAAATAATGCCTCTTCCTATATAGGTCCTGGGAGGGTACCCAATTCATAGTCCTAGGAACTACAGTCCTTTGCAAACAGTACAACAAAGACAGTGCAGTTCCATTCTGTCTTGGGACAGTCCCTTCTTGAGTCAGGGAAAGCCTTTTAGTACCAGCTTGTATTGCTGGCAAATATGGTGTAATGAGGTTACATATTACATACATTTCATCATATTTAGGGATACACTTTATGCACATATACAATACAATTACATAGGTGAAAATGATATGATTTTGCTCTATATTTTGTACACCTCCTCATTTAGTAAACCTTGTCATTCTATATATATACTAAAATATGCCCAGCACCAGCTTCTGACCAATGTGGTAGAAAAAAAGTCTGAAGTAAGGAAGAAAACATGCAAATTGGAGCAGAATTATGATTCCTGAATGGTATCAATATAAGATATTTAAGCCACTGTATAAGAAAAAGAAAATGTCAGAACTCTTCGAAATATGGTGATTATTTACTGCAATTCAGGAGGTTATACCAACACCGAAAACCCTTTTATGAATGTAAAGTGTAAATTTCTTTTGTTGGATTACGATAGTGTCACATCTAGAAAGAATGGGCAGACTGAAATGTAGCAAAATTACTGATATTATGGGAAATCACAGTGGCTTGAATGGAACACAGATGAAGGCGGCACCTTTGACCATGCTCTCAAAATAACTTGGAAGAAAAAGCTGTAGTGAAATGGTAAGGAAATGTAACAGCCATCACTGCCAGGGACAACTGAAAAGACTGATCGATTTTGAGTAAGCACTACCTCAAGGGTTTTGGTCCCACTAGGATTGATCTTTGTGTCTGTCCTGTGCTCAGTCAATGCAACTTTCAGCAGGGTATCAACTGCAAAAATAAATGGAAGTGCTGTAGTAACCCTCCACTCTCCCTTTAAGTATATTATTTTCTCTCTATGCTGAAGGAAAATAACCAAAACAATAATGTGGTAGATGTTAAAGGGCAACAAATGGTTTAAAAAGCTTAAGGACACAGAATGCTGTTATTTTTATGTAAAATCTTATCTGGGAAAAAAAGGTTTCTAAATTATTTATATTTCTCTTTGAATTTTAAGCTGCTTTTGCCTCTGACCTTTGCCAATAGCAGAGAAACTGTCAAATGCATTCCTGAAAATCAAAAAGATTATATCAGTTGGCTTCTCAAAAAGATTATATCAGTTGGTCATCTAGGTAGGCTACCTTATCATAAAATGAAATTAATGACACATATTAATAGCATGGATTGAAAGGAAGAATAATCAAGAGAATGCTAAATTTTGGAGATGAACAAGCATCATTTGCTGGCCTAACCCTTTATTCATGTAAAACTTTTTTTTCAAAACATAATGGAAATTCTGATTGAGTAAATTCTTCCAACTTGAGCCATGCTGAGGCCTCTGCCACTCCTCTCATTCTTCCATTCAAAGGGCCTGATATACGATGGACATAAGCACAGAAGCGACCTTGGTTCTTGTGCAAAAAACATTTGGTTTTGGGTTTTTTTTAGTGAGTTTGCAGCTTCGTTTTTACTATTTGAACTACGTGTGTAAATGACCTAAATGCTTGGAAATTCGAACTGAGCAATCAAACCATACCTAGTCTTAGAGAAGGTTTAAAGAAGGATCTAAAAGATCAAACAGAAATCTCACAACCTATATCACTTGAAAAGAAAACCAGTATTTTTATGTTTTTAATGCCTTGTCATAGAGTAATCTCAGAGAAAGACATGGAAGTGGGTATCCTCAAGGAAACTGAAGCTTAATTGCAAGACTCATGAGCTACTTCTTGTGTATTCTGGACAAATCATGGTCTTTCCATATCTCAGATCCTTGTTTTTAAAATGGAAATAGACAACATTTCCCCTTACTTTATGATTGTAAAGAAAACATGCCACAGACTTTGAAAGGCTGAAGTCTATGGAGCACTACTCTATGACTCTGTATGTAATAGAGAATTTCGTCCTTTCTGACCAACCTGATCTCTTTTGATATCAGGTGACTTTAACCAGTGGATGAGGGGAAGGCTGTGGGTACTGTTTGCCTGTACTTCAGCAAGGCCTTTGGCACTGTCTCCCACAGCACACTCCTGGAAAAGCTGGCGGCCCATGGCTTGGACAGGAGCACCCTTCACTGGGTTAATAGCTGGCTGGATGCCCGGGCCCAGAGAGTGGTGGATGGGGCTGCATCCAGCTGGTGGCTGCTCACTAGTGGTGTCCTCCAGGGATCAGTGTTGGGCCAAATATCAGTCCCAATATTTAACGGGACTTAAGTATTTAATATATTTATTGATGATCTGGCTGGGGACATTGAGTGTGCCACCAGTAAATTCACGGGTAACACCAAGCTGGGTACAGTGTTGATCTGCTAGAGGACTGGGAGACTCTGTAGAGGGATGTGGACAGGCTGGATTGATGGCCTGAAGCCAACAGCATGAGGTTCAACAAGGCCAAGTGTCAGGCCCTACACTTTGGGCACAACAACCCCAGGCAATGCCACAGGCTGGAGCAGAGTGATTTGAAAGCTGCCCAGCAGAAGAGGACCTGAGGGTGCTGGTGACAGTGACTGAACATGAACCAGTGTGTGCCCAAGTGGCCAAGAAGGCCAATGACATCCTGGTCTGTATCAGCAACAGTGTGGGCAGTAAGACTAGGAAAGGGATTGTCCCCCTGTCCTTGGCACTGGGGAGGCCACACCTCCAGTCCTGTGTTCAGTTTTGGGACCCTCACAACAGGAAAGACATTGAAGTGCTGGAGTGTGTCCAGAGAAGGTCAATAGGGTTGGTGAAGGGTGTGGTCTCCCCCAGTATGAGAAGTGGCTGAGGGAACTGGGGCTGTTTAGCCAGGAGAGGACGAGGCTCAGGCCTTATCACTCTCTACAGCTGCCTGGAAGGTTGTAGCCAGGTGGGGTCCTGTCTCTTCTCCCAGACAACCAGTGACAGGACAAAACGTCATAGCCTCAAGCTGCACCAGGGAAGGTTTAGGCAGACAACAGGAGAAATTTCTTCACTGGAAGAGGTGTCAGGCATTGGAATGGCCAGGAAACTGTTAGAGTCACCATCCCTGGAAGTGTTCAAGATATAACTGGATATGGCATTTGGTGTCATGTTAACAGAGTGGTGGTGATCAGTCAAAGGCTGGACTTAATGATCTCAGAGGTTTTTTCCAGCCTAATTGATTATGTGATTTTATGATTCGAAGTAACCTCAATAAAATTCTATATTGTGGACTTTATCTGCCTCCATGACTATTCAAACAACTCTGCCCCACAGCAAGGTTATAAGCAAACTGAGCTACAGAAGAATTGAAGAGAAATGACCGACTTAGAAAATGTTACTAGAGAATTTTAGTAACATTCACACTCCTTTTTTCAGTGCAGGACAGGGGGACATACCTGTAAGGGTTCACTTCTATGATACGTAAGCTTCCATCAGCCAATGAACACCTTTTCTAGTTTGTTTCTCCTCTCAGAGAACAACCTTTATTATACTTGGTTGCAATTGTTTCATTCATGCTTATTATGTTCAAGGCTTCCCAAGTGCAATAATTCTCAAATAAAAATACCAGTCCCTCTTCTCCAAATGGACACCAATGAACTATCACTGGAGTACTTCTAGCACAGCAAATTCTGAAGGAAATAACAGTGCTCATACTTACAAGTTTCTTTTGATAACTTTACAAGCTGCCCTCTTACCCCAGGGGGCAGACTCTGTCTAATACAGAAGAGACTCCCCTGAACAAAAATATTTGTTGCAAAGCAAATAAAATGAATTATTTTCATAAAAACAGAAAAGTAGGATAGCTTGGCAAAATGCAAGCAAAAAGTTAATTTTAATGTCCTTGGCACATCTACAGCTCTTAGAAACAGTATCCAAAGTCAGTCCAAGTGTGGCTGATAAAGCAGGCTTAGAGTTGCCTTTCAACTTTCACTTTTTAATAATAAAAATCAATATATGGAGGATTACAAGCCTCTTGGTTTTGATTTTTTATATCAAAACCAAAAGATGACAAGGTTATGGTGGTATATGAAATTCAGGCCACAGCCATGATGATGCAAATATTTTATACCCCATTTATTTACTGCATTCTACAGTGAGACTGAAATAAATTATTAAAATAAAATGAATTCTCATATATATATACACATATATATACATATATATACATATATATATATAATTTTATTTGCAAACACTATCCTGAATATGCATTCAGAAACCCAGAATATTAATAGATTCCACTTCAGATCCAAAATGTCAATTTTAAAATAAAACAAGGAATAGCCTGGATAGCAACATGCTAACCACTGTAAACGCTTACATGGAGCCAAATGCACTGCAAACTACACTATAGAGTGAAGAGAAAGTATCATGGTGTACAGAAGAACCAAGCAAATCTCTCAGCAGTCACAGACTCCCTCAGCTGTTCCTAAGTGATGACAATGTTTGAAATGAAATTGTTTAAACAGTTTTGTGAAGGATGTAAGACTCTCTATTTCATTGTTCTCAGGCAGACCAACTGAGCTTGGCTCAAGCATTATAATAACACTGAAATTTTTGTATATTCAGTCCATATTCCTGCAATCTTTAAAAGAGGCAAATGGAAACAGAAGACTACAAGCCAATGTCAATTTTGCCCACATAGGACAATAAGGTCAGACTTCTATAGGGACTTGTAAAACTCACAGTAAACAGTTTTAATTTATAAGCATTTTAAAACACAGCTCTTAGCAAGAAATGATTGCTGCCAAGTCATTAGAAATGTAACATAGTATTGTTATGTGATCAACTCCTAGAAATTTTTTCTCAATTTCTTCTTAAGTGACCTACAGTAATTAATTTAATTTGGTGGAGCTAAACAAGCAAGGTTACCTATAACATGGTTATCTCAAACCACATGAGTTTTAAGGAGGGGACTACACCTTCAAAAGTCCATTAATCAAATCAAATTACTATGCAGGATTCACCATAGGCACATCACAGCAGTGTGAGCATGTTTAGACAATTACATTGTGGTACGCTCATAGCAGCAAGGACATAGCAAACAGCAGCAGTAGGCCAGAACATGCAGAAATGCAGTGGCTTACACTTGTCCTTTCACTGATCTGAGGAAGTGAAAACACTAAATTTACACAAAGAAGGCACTATTGGTTCTGCATGACTTATGAAGAATCTTTAACACAAGATGTAGTCAAATCAAGTTAAAGCCAGGCTTCATTTTTCATTAAGTGCAGTTGTAGAAAATAACATAGACAGACATAAGCAGACATAGAATTAAGCTGTGTTTTCATAGAAACAGGACAGGTGAAGTTTGGAAAGAAGAAGTAAAAAACTGTGTGAGAAGGGAGGGAGGATAACGCAATAGCAAACCCCCTTTGCAATCAGGGTTTTTTCCTATTTTTCAACCAAAGCACTGTGGCTGAAGAGCACCCATCTCTAGTATAACTATCCATAAGTGAACACAGACTGGGCTGATGCCAGAACAGTAAAAGCAGCACTCGCTTTTTATTTTTTAAGCACTCTGTATTGTACAGAGCTGTTTAGGAAGATTGATTTCCATAAAGCCTCATCTCCATCTCAAGATACTGATGATGTCATAAACCACAAGAGTTTCTCCACTCAGAATCCTGCAGTGGAATTTCAGACTCACCACAAGAAGCCCACGTATTAGCCAGGGCTTAAAGAAAACGGGCATGTTGTGCAAGGCATAGTGTTAGGTCAGCCACAGAATCGAAGAGCAATAAATTAGACAACAGTGTCCAGCTTCAAAGTATTGCACATATATGTGTATACACACATTTCATGCATTTTGCCTACATTTTCTAGGCAATGCTACCTATTATTTAAAGATTTTTGATTGTCATGTCATCTTTACTGTCCAGGTAAAAGCTGTTTAGTCAAAGAATGTGAGGCAGAATTCCCTGAAAGAATTGTAATTTTTTCTTGAACTTTATTATGTATGGATGTTTTGGTGTTTGTTTGTTTGTAGGGTATACAGTGGCTTTTGATAGTGCTCTTCCATCACTTCATTTATCTGGCTTGCATTTTGTCTTGTAACTTGACTGCTATTATACTTGGAGTAAAAAAAGTCCTTCTCCTGTCTTGTGCCATACACAGCTTTGAAACAAGACAAAACTAACTGAAAAAAGAAGGAAGAGAGAAGGAGGGATGAGACATTATGCCATGTTTAAGATAAACTGAAGAGAAAACACAAGAGTCATAACTGACTTCATGCATTTTGAAATTAATTAGTGTTGGTATGATGTTATCATAAGAAGAACCAGTCTCATTTGGAGTACGAGCACAAAACTCATGACACTTGTACAGACATCCCAGAACTCTCTCTCTAATGACTCCTTCCTCTACACACAATCATCATATAAAAGCTGTTGTCTTAGTTTTCAAAAAATATATTTTTAAAGCTGGTGATGAAGTCTCAGTGACGCACAGCTCAACATAAGTATGTAAGTGTCCCCTGAACCTCAGGTGTAGCTGGTTGTCAGGAATGCAGATGCTAGTGACATCTGCTTCACTAGGGACTGAGCGCTCCACTGATTCAATAAGGCTACACAAGTGCAACAGGCCTTGATGTCAGTTACATGGTTTTACATACCTACCATGTCAGTGGTTCTCAGCCTCCCTGGGAATTTATTCAGATGTAAGTGTATTCAGCCCATAACAATGTCTTCTACCTGCCAGAGAGCTAGAAATAGTCCCACCTTTTATGAATCTACAGTGCATGACTGCTGGTATTTTACATGTTGGAAGGGAGAAAGAGAGAAGAGAGGAAAGAAAAAGGAAAGGGGAAAGGATGCAGAGAAAGGAGGGAGGAAGCAAAAGAAAACCAGGGAGAATTAGAGGGAAAAGAAGAAAAAGAGGAGAGGGAGAGGACACTTTTCTAGACTTGCTCTTTCAACTCCATTTTATCTATTTCTCTAGGAATAAATCCACTTACATACCTGACAATATTTGTCCAAACACTGTTTCAAAAGCGCTGGAAGCATAGAAAACTGACTATCTATCACAGTGCTTAACCCATCCACTACCTTTTCTTTTTTGTTTAAAAGAGGGCATATTAAAAATTCCAAATTTCAAAAATTCAAATTTCTTGCACATTACGTAAGCATCCAAAGCAACTACTTGCTGATGCAAAACTGCACAAATGATGTGCACTGATGTAAAACTGCACACAGTTGTTTATGCAACTGTGACCCAAATCAGTTAATATTTAGCTGCAGACATAAAATGCAGACATCAGTTAGGAAAGGCATGAGTTCTGGGATCAGATTAGATTTCTGTACACTTTGCATAGTGAGGCTGGGTATCAATAGAAAACATGCTAATGGCATTAGTGGCCTACAATGTCCTTTACCAATGGGCTGATAAATAACAAACTGACTGATAAATTCATACATAGAATTTTCACTGTGTTACAGTCTCTTCTTTTTCTGCAGGTTTAATTATGATGGTATTGTCAGTAACAAAGACTATCAAAGTATTTTATTAAGACGTTCTATTTTTTTTTCTTGAAATCACTCTATATCTATGATGCAAGATAAAATTAATGTGAAATAAGCTTATCTAGCCAAAAGTACACCTTTTGTCATTAACACCCCATCCAGATGTCCAAACCTTGTCAAATACTGACACAATAAGCATTCAAGCATATTGACTTTGCTGTTATTATTTATGATAGGGAGATAAATGAAAAATAACTCCTACTTTCAAGCAATAGCTGTAAAACAGTCTTCACACAGGCAGTCACCTCAAATCGTGCAATAATTAAGACACAATGCAACTTTTTGCAAACATTATAAAAAAAAAGACTCTCACAAAATTGTACAATATTTCCAGTATCGGAACAGATAACTTGGTAGTAGTGCAGGAATCTGGAGTGCTTAGCAATACAATAGGAATGAACTATTTTGGTATTGCTTCTCATACATACACACCAAGACCTAAGTGTGGAAAAACCGTGGCAACCATAAATGCTTATCATTAGAAAGGTTATGTGCCAAGTGACACAGCAGTTAAAAATTCAACACTTTGAAAATAAAAGAAAGAAAAGTACTGTCAAAATGATGTAACATGAAAGAATTCTGTCTGGTTTTATGAGTTTTACTGACCACAATCTTGAGAGGATAGATGCTTTTCATATCATTCATTAGTGACTGCATTTAGCATATGACAGCATGAGAGTTACAAGTGTGCAGAGAAGGGAGGTAGCAGGAGCTCTCCTTTCTATCAACCCTACATGGAAGGAGTTAGGGAGATCTGAGAGTCATTCAAAGACATACTCAAGTTAGAAATCTAAAACGGCGACATGTGTTTTTTGAAAGCACATCTAAAGTTTAAACACATAGGTATGCTATGTTTTGTATACCTATGTGTGTTTTGTATATTGAGTAGGAGTGGGAACTAGTTTCATATACACCTACAAAGTAAACCGACCCCTTTCCTCTTCCCTCCCAAGGTGAGATCCCTTTGAAAGTGTGAACCTTGATATCCATTATTTCAGAGCTGCACACTCATGACGCATACACATTACTTGCACTTTGTATGCAAGTCAACAGAATATAAGAATTGCACTCATATTTTTTGTAAATTCCCCCAAATTTTTTTCTTTAATGGTTTTTTTTTTTCCTTTGCAAGCCCTAGGACAGATCTGGATCTCCCAAAACAACATATTAGTGAAAAGGTTTGGCCCATAAAGATGGTAAAAGTGATACCAGTTAGAAATCTTACCCACACTTGGTATTTTTTGGTTTCCTTGATGTTTCATTTTTGAATAGGTAGAATTATGGCATGTGGTGTTCAGAAAATAATTTTATTCTCACTATTTCACTTAAATAATCCAAAAATGGTTGATAAAGAAATTGCAGAAATATGAAGTCTGCAAAATTTTATAACCTATTATTTGTCAGGATGTAGTGTTTTATCAGGTATTTTTTCTAACAATCTCGATTTTGTATTAAATAGTAAGTCCTTAAAAAAATCTCAAAATAAATTCTTCTAACTTAGCCAAACTGGAGAAAATTCCTTTCCCAAGCAACTATATATATATTTAATAACTTGCTTGTTAAGAATTATATTTCTTTTGGTTTAAAAAAATAAGGAAAATATTATTTCTTCACAAGCATAAGAATAAAAATGAGAGTTCCAGTACCATGTTAAACACTTCATATTTAATTTAAAACAATGGATTTTGGCTTTTGTTCTGCACCTTAATTGTTAGATGAATGCAAATGGATAAAAAGTTTCAAATAATTGAAATGTATGTGACTTAAGCCATAGCTGAACCATGCTCTGTCTCCATGAATATTTCTGAGGCAAACCAGTACAATTGTATTCGCTGAGGCGGTCCATGTGTGTAAATGCATTCTGGATTGTTTCAGATCCTTGTTTTTGTTTCTTCTGCTATCTGTTTGAATGTGAATGTCACCAAATATGGCTAAATTAACTTAAAGTAAGTTAATGAGAATGCCTAAACCTGATATTGGCAGACTCGTCTGCCTACAACAGTTGTTTCTTGCTGTAACTACGATTCATTTCAAGCACCTATTTTTTCCTGGTAATATACTATTTGTGATGCAAAAGAAATAAAACACTCTACAAACCCAGTAAGTGAAACTAAAATTGGCATCAAATGGAATCAGTCATTTATGTGACAAATGATTTATAGATATATTAGGGAGATATCCAGGCTATAGTTCTCTGTGCAGACATAAAACAGAGTTTTGTTTAGTATAGCCTCTTTCAAACAAGCTGTATCCTAAAATGCTGCTCAGACTTATATTCTAGTGTTACAGAGAAATTGTAAATAACAGCAGAGGGAGAAATTAAGAGGCACAGGTAAAAGGATTGGTTTCAACGGAGACCTGAAAAGAAACAGAGATGCCAGCAAAGCATAGACTATATCTAATAGCAAAAGCTAGAGAAGAGGCTGTATTAGCCAAGACAAGCAGCTTGTGGTGGGAGATAGAGGGAAGCATTTGCTGTTGAGCTGAACCAGCAGAGAAAGATCTAGGAATGCAGTGGTTAAATTTTCCCAGCACACCTAAAGATTTACAGTCTCTACTGAAGTAGACAAGACATACATGTGAGCATTCAAGGCCAGAATTTGTAACTCTCCTTGGAATTTGGCTTATTCTCTGTATAGATTGTGAGCAATTCTGTCATATTCACAGGATCTCAAAATATTTTTCCAGTGTAACTGGATCTAAAAACTGAGTTTTGGGGATCAGTCTGACTGAACAAAAGCATGTTTTACTGTTGCTCTGGATTTGTTTGGTTTGGGTCAGTTTTCGTTATGAATGACCATGTACTCTATGGTATATTCTGAAGGAAATGCTAAATGGATAAAAAGGGAAGGTTGGTCAATATGATTGCAGTTTTTCTATGCATAACATAAAAGCAGTGATACGTGGAACAGGTTGACAGAAAAATCATTTAATAAACATGACTTAAAAAGTCTCTGCCCTCAAGTTCAAATCCTGTAAAAGCTAATTTTTCAGGTACAGTCAGTGTAAGAATCACTCTGTCTCACAAAACTGTCATGGATTCTCACTAAAACCACCTAAATCAGGCAACAAGCAGAAATTAAAGTTCTTAAATTAAATGGAAGCTAACAGAGGCTTAATTAAGTAGATACAGAGAAAGCTTTCCTAGGTTTAGGGATTTTTTATTATGAGGCTTGATACCACACCCTCCTTAGGTCATAGACAGCAATGCTTTTGAAAGAAATTTCCAGTTATTTCAAGGCTCACAATATGTTGCTATGGTGCATGCTGCCGAAGAGAATAAGCTAATGGGCTCTCTCTTTAATGTGATTAGAGCTATTATTGACATAATGCCAGAAGACGCAAAACCATTAGCATTACACTACAGCTCACTTCAGTCACTACTCAGATTTAGCATTTGATCCACAATTTTAATTTTGCTCTGCTCTATTCAGGGCTGCATTACACAAACTGCATAATTAAAAGCTGATGTGATTCTCTCTACTTCTCAAATTAAAAACATAGCAAACATTTGTAGTTCTAATCCACTAGAAATTAATAAACCAAACATCGTCTTTTATCCTCATTCCTCAGTGCAATTCAGGATTCATGTTGGGAATATTTTACAATACAACAGAAAACTACACTGAGAGTCACTGCTCAAAAGGAAAGAACAGTGTCTAAAGCCTGTACTGTACTGCTGTGAGAACTTGAAGAATGGCATGATACTGACAGCCTCACAATTCCCAAAGTTATACTAGGTTTTCAATGTCATATTCCTATAAGTTCTTACAATTTTTCATTTGTTAGTTTTCTGTGATCATTAAAGAAGAGTAAAGTTACGGGTGGTTTTGATTTTGAAAAATCACACAACTTTTGAACGTAGAGCTTGCAAACTAAATACAAGAGTACTGGTCATCCTAAGCAATTTTACTAATTAGTCCATGTTGCAGATCAGCCCAATCATCATAGTGCACAATTTCTCCAAAACACAGAGATAGGTCTTCTAACAAGATTAAGGCATACTGCACCCATACTCTACTGTCTGCCAGTGTTCCCAATTTCGGTGTCAAACAGTGACATTATAAATAATGCAGGACAGCTAACTGGATAGGAAGCTACAAGTTTTCATCCCAGTTTAGTAGCAATATATGCCAAGGGAAATTGCTTTCACATTTTGCTAGCTCTTATTTCTTCCCGAGATCTTTCCAGGAACAGTAGATATGGGTGCAGCTTTTTCACTGTAAAGCCAAATGTTGATAGTGCAGGTGGCAGCAGAAAAAGTTTAAAAATTTCATTCCACTTGTGGAAGAAAATATCAAGCCCAGAAAATTCTAACTGCATTTAATTTTTTTTAACAATCACTGGGTGGTGTAAAAAGGACCCAGTAAGAATACAGTTCAGGCATAACAATATATTTAAAATGTCCTCATAAGAAGTTTCAGCATTGGCTCAAATGTTTACTTACATGATACAGTAAAAAAAGGTTGAATCCTAAAGCTTTGGATTCAAATTACAGATGCAAATGTACACATCTATAGAGAAAAGTATCAAGAGTACAAACATTTACTGGCACATGGATTTTATATAAACAGTAAAATATATACTTTAATAGCAACTAATTATGAATTCAAAGTCAAAGCTAAAACAACATATTTTAACTACTCCTCAGTGTTAATAATTGTTTTAATACTTATCACTGCTCAATTCCTTAAGCAAGCTAGCTGCCTATGGTACGACCGTAATTTTAAAGACATCTTAAAACCCGTATATTAGATAACTGTACTGTTTTGTAACTAAGCAAAATCTGAAGACTTAATCTTTTAAAATTTGAGATCTCTTAAACAATTAGATGTTTTGCTGCAGCTTATCTGTCATTTTTTGGCAATGGGAGTCTGGGTAGACTGACAAAAGGCTGACTAAAACTATATATCATCTTGAAAATCTTGCTATTTTATATATCAGAAATAAAGATGATATCACCTCACCCTCATAAGCATCACAGCTGTAGAGTCCATTATTCTTCCTAGGTTCTTTTTTTCTGCTGCAGTTGAACTGAAAATTTCTCAACTGGAATATTACTATCTAGCACATAAATATACTTACTACTATTAATCAAGCGTGATAGAATCCAAGTAGTTCAGAGTGGTTTATTAGATGAGGTTTTTGTGTGTAAATACTACTGAAAATATTGGCAAATCATAGGTAAAGTTAATATAAATGAGAAAATTTTCTTGTGAAAAATATCTAACAAGACATGTATCTTTAATTCAAGCTCGTATTAGGATTGTAAGGGAAACAAACATTGAAGATACAGTCTATCAGTATTCACATACAGTTAGCACTTAGATCTCTAGGAACAGTTCTTGAGCCATGGCTATATGCTTTGCTAAAGAGTTTACTTAGTAATGACATGAAAAAATATTAGGAGTGAAATCTGTTATTAACGAAGCTAGTGGAAACAATTTCATACCCTCAGACTTATCTTGCATTAACACAGAAGAGCAAACCTGAACCTGTGCCCTTCCTGAGTCCAGGCCCAAATGCACACTTTTCTACATAAACATAAACCAGGTATACCCTTTTCTTCTGCCTAAGTGACAATTCTGGTTTTTATCCTGAGAAAACTGCTAGAGAGCATATGTGGCAATTTTGCATGGGCCAGAGTAGGTAGAAATAGTCCTTCTGGGCCCCTTCCAAGAGGGTTCAACATCAAGTGCACTCCGCTCTGATAGAAATCACTGTGTTTTTACCTGCTGTTGGGTCACCAAACACAGAGCTTCAAAGCTTCAAAGCTTTAATTTTCTTATGCTGTGCACAAGGGCTGGAAGACTTTCCCTACTAACTCACATTTTATTTAAATATCTCCCAAGTAAAAGGTCTTCATATATTACTTTATTTTCACTTGATTTTAAAGCTAGAATTTTCTGTGTCTTAATCATAAAAATCTAATCTGATTAGATTCAGATCTCTTATTATTCAAAAGCACTCAATTCTGACATTTTTCAGCTCATGTAGTAGAAAATTACTATTTTCAAATTATTACATTTTTTTTAATAATTATAAAGGACTGCTATAGGATTCCTATTGCATAGTTTGATTGCAATATTCCATATGTAGAGACCGCTGGGCTTTGTAAAAAATCTTAAAAGTATAAAAATCTTGTATAAAGTATAAAGTGTAAAAAAAAGTATAAAAATCTTCTGATATTTGAAGTCCTTATTGAAAATTCAAAAGAATGTAATTTCCTCTGCAAGGACACATGGTGGCAAATCCTCCTATGCTCCTTGTCCAAGTCCTACTGATATTTGTGTGCAAATAATGAGTACAAGGATGTATGCCAAATGTATTTACCCTTTCTCTGATAACAATCTTTACCATCATTACAGTCCATTTCCTTACCAGTATTGAATTAATGGGTTTGGATAAATCTTCTGCCAAATGTATCATACAAAACCAATTAGGAATTCTTAAAGGATCAAAAGCATCCTCTGGTCCCAGTGAGTCTGTACCCACTGGCTGGCAATATGGCTAGCAAACATTTTAAAAGTAAAGCGATAAAAAGCAAAGCAATGAAGGAAAACCAAGTGTGATCCCTGGAATGAAATACCATCATCAATACAGCAAAAAAAAGAGATTTATTTCAAAATCATGTTACACATGACTCACAAAATGCTTAGTCTTCTCTCTTACCCCTCTCAGTGAACCAGATTACCTTAAATCAGGTCCAGTCTAGGCCACACTTTGTGTGTGAAGAAGAGGCAAGTCTGTGTGGAAGGAGCTGCTGTACCTGAGCTATGGGCACATCCATACCTACTGCTATAGGAAAGGCTAAGAAAACATCATCCAGCTCCTCCCTGACTAAAATAATGTCTAAATATCTTGAGACTTCATACAGGCAAAAAAAAAAAAAAACAAAAAAAAACCCTCTCACATTGGCAAAGTGAATGGCAATGCAGATAAATAATAGATTAATTAACAGGAGATAAGTACAATTCAATAGTGTAATACTCTTCCTAAGCTGCATCCCCAGTTATCTCTAAACCGCAGTGGACTAATTGAATCCTAGAAGTGTCTCATTAAAGTATAAATATAATAGCAATACTGTTATTCATAAACTTCCTTATATTTGATCCTGCTGCTGTACTCTCCTTACTTCACACTTCTTCAGCTATGTTCTGGCCACCTATTCCCTTCTACCAAGCAGAATGACTAACCATGCCTTTCTACACAAAATGTATCTGATGTGAGATGCTCTTCCCAAAGTTGCCAGGATAGCCACAGAGATGTGCCAAACCTAATAAAAATTGTGCACCCATTCATAAAATGAAGGGCCACCAGAGTGCCTGAGTGCATTATGGGTTGCTTCCATCCAACATCATCTCCTTAAAGAGATTGCTTGCATTTTGTTTAAAACAATAAAATTCCACAAGCCATGATGACTACTACTACTACATCTCTCTTGCAGACATGTAAATGTGAGATGTTACTGTTTCAGAGCAGCACAAAGGAGAAATGAGTAAGACTGGAAACAGGTGGAAGACAAAAAAGACCTAAATTTAGAACACTCAGGCAGAAAGAGTTTAAATTGTGACTTTTTTCCTGGATAGTCTATTACCTAATCCCTGTTTTTATCCTTCAGTGAATACAGACTTTTCTGTCTAAAAACATCCTTTAATGCAAATTATAAGAAGAACTGTTAGATGTAATAAGAGCAGATCATCTGTACAGGTGATTTTTAGCTGAAGAAACACAAGACCTAAATTAGCTATGTGGATGTTGGTGGACTGCACAAGAGCACATTTTAAGTATGCAAGCATGGTTTTGTACCACCAAGATGATAACATTATGTATTAAAATAAATTTGCTTCTGCAATAAGAAGAGAGAGCTTGTCACTTAGTGTAAGGGAGCAGAAATATCATTCCTGGACTATTGACAGCTATCAGCTGAGCTAAGCAGAATGAGCTGAGCATACAGATGAAGACACAGGTTAGTTTTATTCCGCTATAGGGAACATAAAAGCATGACACTCTACTATTAGTAATGCATGTGTGTAGGTTTATACATCTTTATATACTAGAAGAAGAATTTAGTATAATGCATGAGGTGCAGCAGATTTTCAACTTTCCTGCCAGCCCGTCTGCAAAGTTAAAACTATATAATGAATTGGTTTTTTGTTTAGAAAAAAAAAAAAAAAATAAGGGAAAATTAGTCATGGTGTTTGGTGATGACAAAAGGGAATTTAAAAAGAAAACACTTTTCTCACATGGCCTAAGATAATTTTTCCATTGTAAGCTCCCAGAATCCAAGTCACAATGTATATGTGGGTGTTTGATGTCAGTGAAAGTTAGCAGTAAGGGAAAGTTCAAACTGACTAGTGGCAAACTGATTGGAATCAGACTCTGAGTAATACCCTGTATCATCTGTGCTGTGCTCAACAGAAACCAATGCCATGGCAATGCAAGAAGAAGCAACCTGTTTGGCAAGAATGAGACCAAAAGCGTGGGCAGGTCCCAACTGTGGCACAGCCAGTGGTACTGAAAATTTGTCTGGGATGACCTGCAGTATCCACTGCTGTGCCTCAGCTCTGAGGTTCTACTGTCAAAATATGTTGCCAGTCAGAATCAATTATGCCAGACCACTGGATCATGCTTATGAACACAAAAAAACACCCCTAGCTTTAAAGATTATCCTTGTAGATGTACCACTTGCTGTCTATTGAGAAGAAATAAAAAACCCTTTAAACAGCTTTATAGTAAGCCAGTAAAAAATCACAGTCAACAGGCAAAGAAAAACAGTCCAGCACTAAGCTGTTAGCAGCGTGTATTTTGTTAAAGGTTATGTTAGTTTATGCTAGTAGAATACTAGCTACTACAAAAAATAGCAATTCTGTATTCTGCTTTTGTACCAAACTGTGCTTTTGAGATAATCTCCAGTAAGACTGACAAAAATTGACATGAATTAACAGCTGTCATTATAAAAGAAAAAAAGGGCAAAACTCAAATCTCTGTAATAGTCAATGAAGACTACAATAGCTGTTTACTTACAATATTAATTCCACAGAAACACAGAATTGTTAGGGCTGGAAGGAACCTTTGGAGATCATCTAGTCCAATGGCAGCAGTCCCAGGAAACTGTCCAAGTGGGCTTTGAATGCCTCCTGAGAGGAAGATTACATGATCTCCCTGGGCAGCCTGTTCTAGGGCTCTGCCACCTTCAGTGTAAAGAAATGCTTCCTCACGTTGAGGTGAAACTTCTTGTGTTTTAGTTTAGGGCTATTACTTCAAATTCTGGCTTTGGGCATCACTGAAAAGAGCCTGGCACCCTGGCATCCTCCTGACACCCATCTTTGAGATATTTCTGTGTATTGATGAGATCCCCTCTCAGTCTTCTCCAGACTAAGCAGACCCAGCTCCCAGAGTCTCTCCTCATAAGAGAGAAGCTCCAGACCCCTGATCATCCTTGTGGCTCTCCACTGGACCCTCTCCAGTAGCTCCTTGTCTCTCTTGTGCTGAGGAGCCCAGAACTGGACACAGCACTCCAGGTGTGCCCTCACCAGGGCTGAGTAGAGGGGGAGGATCACCTCCCTCGACCTGCTGGCCACACTCTTCCCAATGCACCCCAGGGTGACATTGGCCCTCCTGGCCACGGGGGCACTGATGGCTCATGGACAACTTGTGATCCACCAGGAGTGCCAGGTCCTTTTCCACAGAGCTGCTCTGTAGGAGGTCAGCCCCAGCCTGTGCTGGCACTTGGGGCTGTTCCTCCCCAGGTGCAGGACCTGGAACTTGCCCTTGTTGAGCCTCACCAGGTTTCTCTCTGCCCAGCCCTCCAGATGATCAAGGTCCCATTCAGATTCTACTAGAGTAGAATTTCTTGTACTTATGCATATTTACATATATGTAAATAATTTTATCAAAGTACTTTTGATATATGTAGGTAGAGCTGTACTGACTCTATATCTGCATTCCTTTTAGCATAGGCATGCAGAAATTGTGAGCTTGGACCTCTGAATTTTACCATAATTTAAATTATAAATATTAAAAAAACCCACATACAGCTATGAAAAAAATCTCCAGCAAGTTTTGCAATTAAAATCTGTTGCCAATTAGTTGTGTGGGACACTAAAACAAAAAAAAAAAAAAAAAAAAGGAAATAAAAAAAA